>JARHVA010003560.1:945000-1325000 GCA_037957365.1 Torreya grandis | reverse complement strand
TCAGTTGAGTAGTCATGCTTAATAAATATCTAAAACTAAGGTTTCAAGATTTCATGAGTGATTTGACCCAACCTAAGGTTAGTCTAACTCAACCTAGGTTATTTTAGAGTCAATCAAAGCTATAATTTTACCTAACCCACCTAAGGTTAGAGTTAGTTCTTAGAGTTACAAATATAAGTGCCCACACCATATGCTAATAATATTTTGTGTGTAAGGTTATTCTAAACTAATGCCTTCAAGAATTGATTGAAATTAGTGTTATAATATCCATTTTATTCCAAGATTCACACCAAGCCAAGTCAATATCAAAGAAAAGCCATAAGTGACCATTGGAGAAGTGTTAACACCATAGAGAAGCATTGAAAAGAATATCTAATATCATAGAATAGGCATGAGAATCCTTATGCCAACAAGTGAAAATCAAATTCAATAAAGGATGTAAATTACCTATGTTATTTTTATCTCTTTTTTGTGATCTTGTTCATTATTTTATGTTCCCCCTAGTTATTAGGAAAGAGTGTTTAGTTATAGTGTATTGTTATTCATGGATATTTATTATCTTCACTAACAATGAACTAATCATAATTTGTGTGCTCTTAAAACTCCTAAGATACATAATGGCATGCCTAGTGGGATGGTGCACCTTTTATGGCCAAGGAGAATGATGTGAAACCTTTAGTTTTTCTAAAAAAAGCATTTAATTTGTAATGTTTATAATTTCATTCGTAAAAATCTTGTTATTATATTTTTGGTGTAATTGGTGGCTTCAACATATGTGAAAATTTTTCCATTTATATGCTTTGTTTGTGATATTTCTTTGTGTATAAATAATGGATTTAAAACTATGGATTTAACCCCACTAAATAGTGAATTTGACAGGTAAAATTTAATTTGATTTTAGTGAATTTGCCTATTTTTAGCCTGTAATCGATGACTTCACTAGATATGATTAATAGATTCATCTTGTTTAATGGTGACTTCACCAAAATCTAGTCTTTATCTATATCTGTATTTTTAATAAAATAATGTCTTCACTAAAAATGGTAGATTTGATCTATTGCATAAACAATAGCTTTGATTTGCATTTTCAAAAACCCAAGTTCTCAAAATGGAATGTTGTTTATTAATATGCTTTTTGTCCTAAATAAAAACAAACCCCCTAACATTTTTTAAGGAACCAAAGTGGAGAAAGAGAGGGCTAAACACTTCTAAATCTCATATACACTTTTATTTAGTGATTAAAATCAACCTAATCAAACTTGTCTTTTAATATTTTAAAAGTTTTTACAAGTGAAAATAATGCGAAAGGGTCAAATTTTCAATCACATTTGAGTTAGTGCTATTAAAAAGAATATACACTTTAGTTAGAACTCTTACGAGATTTTTCACTTTTTGTTTGTTCCTTGTTCATTAGCTAGTTTCAAAGTTCCTAGATTAAATTTTTTATTTGTGGCAAACTAAAACCCATTTCATGTATGCTCTCCCCTATTCCTTATAGGGAACTTAGGTGACCATAAGTGCTTGGTTTATTGCCTTGTTTATTTAGTCTTATCATAAATAATGTTGTGTATGATCTCCATAAGCTCTAAGTGACGTGGGTGACCCAAAAATGACATATAAAGTATTTCCATTTATTTTATTGTATTTGGATTTTGGGAAAGAATTTGTTTCCTCCTCATAAGTTATTTAGGGGTGTGTTGACCTGGGGTTTCATATCCCAACATCATACCAACCCCACTCCATGGTGGGGTATGTAAATTAGGCATGCGATAATAGGATTGATAGGGGACTAAGTGGATAGCCTTTTTGATCCTAATGAAAACTTGGGTTAGTTCATATTAAACATTATAATTCACTAAGTAGTACATGGTTGAAATCATTATTCAAAGGAATAGACCTTTGCCTATAAAGTTAGAGATTTTGAACCCATTTGATGTGATGCACCCTTGTGTTAGGCACACTTGGGACCATTTAGTGTGTTTCAAAAGTTATATATTTTAATTAACCTCACTCACCACAAAATATATTTCTAAATGTCAAGTGTTTTTCACTCTAATTTCATGCCATGTACCAATGCTTAAGAGATATAGGGGGTGTAAAAACTCTACCTGCACCTATTCTTTTAATTTTTGGATTAACACTTAATTCCTTTCGAGCATTGGTATATCAGTGAAAACTTTGATAGAAGATATGCACACTCATGCTAGGTTTATGGATATGATGAGCCATTATTATTATTATTTCTATTTTAATTTATTTACATATTTATTTTAGATTAAAATTATTTAATTATATTGTCAAGTCAAAACAAGTATAAAACTATCACATTATTTTCACACCACTTTATCCTAAGAGTTGTTACTCTACACATTTTGTTTCACACGTTTTACTTAGATTTTTATTCTCAAAACTGCTTGTGTGTCAATTATTTAAATAGGGTATCGTTACATTACCCATTTTGTCTCGAGAAATTACCTTGGATTTTAGTCCAAAACTATTATTTACCATTTATTTTAAGGAGCATTGTTATACTACCTAAATCATTCCAAAAACATTTATCACATTTGAGACCAAGTTTCTAAACCATTGTTATACCTTTTATTTCAAACACGTAGTTATGCTACCCATATTGGTCTAGCCATTTGCCTTAGAACATTCAAGTCTTTTTTTATTAAATTTGAAACTCAATATTTTGAAGTACAAATCCTAAAATAATTAGGTTTATGTTGAAGCTTCATATAATATGGGCTTAGGTAGTCTACCTTTTGCATTTGATTGTGTTACTTGGGTTGATATTTTATTTGATCTAAAAGAAAACTTTGCCTAGACCTAATAGTTGTTTGTTATCTTCTGCCTTGTTTGAGAGTCCTTTGAGACAAGTTGCCATGTGCCTTATTTGAAGTTTATTATCCTAAATTTTGAATGTCATAGCTATATTTTTTAAATAGTCTCTTACGATTTAAATACGGAGTCTTAGTGAGCCAATTACCATGTGTCACCCAAGACAATTACCTTTGTTTAGATTTTTTTTGAGTTCTTGTGTTAAATCAACCTTTTATTTCTAAGTATATCCTTATTTTTCATGTTAAATGATAACACCTTTGTGTAAATCATTATTATCCTTTTGACATAGTTCATGATTGTTATACCTTGCCTAGATACTTTTATCATTGATTATAATCACTTTTGGCCAAATTAGTACCTTAGCCATAGAAAAGTTTAAGATCTTTTTCCACCCTTACCACTAATTATAACTATGTTTGGGAAAATCAATATCATTTATTAGATTTATTTCAAGTTTATTTTGTCTTTGCCTTTGCCTAGTTTTAACCTTTTAGGGTTTAGCTTATGTAAATCTTATGCTTGATTAAAGGGTTGAGTAGACTAAATTAGGGAACTAATATACACCACTAATTTATTACATATTTGAATAACTTTAACTTTCTAAAAATATTTTAATAATTATTGAAAATAAATACTTATTTGGAAAATACCTGATATAAATGATTTGAGTGTTAGAAACTGAGATGGAAGTAGGTCTAAGTGTCATCAACTGGATCCTTGCATCAAAAAACCTCATAGATAATACTGACAAATTTGGAAAAAGGGACAATGTGGCTCTATGGTCCTCATATTGGTGCTACTATCCTCTATGCAAAACTATCCCAAACTTCTGGTGTACTCATGTCTATGTTTCTAGGTTCTATTCTTGCATGAATGAAGTTTGAAACTCTATATGGATCTTGTAATAATTTACTTGTGATGCAAACCCTAATCTTCCTTAAAAGTAGGGTATGAGCTAAAAAATGTGTTTGTCAATAGGATATTCTAGACATACTCAACACCCTAATGTGAAGAGATTTTCATACATACCAATACTCTGAGGAGGGATCAATCCTAATGTAGTTCCCACCTAGGTGTTGGTACAAGTGAAATTGATGCTAGTATGATAGTGACCTTAAGTTCCTTGAGTGTGCTTGAGATTGAGAATCTATAAAATCTAAGCTTAGGGATATTTTAGATGGTAATATGTATAATTAGGAAAAAATAGGGATTAATAACCTTGATTTTACACAAATTGTTTCATGTTTGAATATGTATTTTATGTCTAATTTCCATCTAGTAGATAGAGGGATAAAATTAATTATTTATAATGTTATATTACTTGTGTACATAATAAAAGATGTTTAGTCTAACCTTAGGATGGTTTTTCTCTTTAAAATATATTTTTTGAGAAATCTAGGGTAAGGGAAATAGGCACCATTTTTAGGACACTAGCACCATGTGGATCTAGTGTCCTTAATGTGGTGCTAATGTACAATTGGTATAACACTAGGCACGAAGGGCTAGGATCAAAAAATGAGGTTTAAAGACTATTTTTGAACTAACTAGGGATGCCTTTGGCCTACATGAAGGTTGGATATGTATGATAATATGACCTAAGATAGGTATAAGGCCAATCTAGGGATAGGTAGTCTTAAGTAACACTCAAAGCACTCAAATACCACTTTTAAGTGATTACATTTGTCCCCCTTTATGCTATAAATGCAACAAGTCAAAATGAATATTATAAAGGAAAAATAAGTGTACCTTTACTTACCAAGGAAGTGAAGCCTATGAAGTTGAATCTAAGTATGTGAAGCTGGGTGTACATATGTGAAGCATGATCTAATGTATGACCTATAAATTAACTATGAATAAATCAGTCCTTACATAAGATATGTCAAAATAAAAATGCAATATTGAGTAAAGAAGTAACTGAGTAAAACTAAGTAAATATATGGGAAAGAAGAAATGAATAAATACAACTCATTGGGTATGCAAACTAATATATGAACTTGGTGATAAATAATGTGTGTGCATGTATATAATGATCGATTGATGAATAACTTAGAATAATTTGATATCTTTCTCAATCCTCATTTGTGGGTGGCTCAATAAATCAATCCAATTTTTACTCCATCATTTTCCACCCTTGCTTGGTGGATCATGACCTATGAATAGATTTGATTAGACTGATAGTGTGTCCAACCCTCTCATGTGGGTGTATCAAGAACTAAATTAGGTTATGACTCTATCATTTCCCACCCATGTGTAGTAGATACATCTTAAAATAAATTACACAAAGTACTGTAAATATCTAACTAATTATATCTAGTTGTGTATGTCAACTTTGTGACCACTCAATAATTATAACCACTATATATGGAGTATGGCATGAAACTAGTGACAACCTGGAATATGATGTAAAGTGTATACACCATAGATAATAACATGAAATTTTTCATTCCATCTAATCAAATAGTGTGTAATTGAGCATATGGAAACAATGTGTCATGCACATGCCCCTAATTGGGTATTTAGTATATTGATTCTAAACAAAATTATAATAATTGTATCTGAGTATATTAGCTAAATATGAGAATGGTAATGTCATGCATGATTCCCAAAATTTGAGTAACTAAATATGAATCTAAGTTGATCTAATATGAATCTAATCAAAAATTGAGTATACCTAATAAAGATGTAACTAGATCTATGCAAACATGTACCGTACATGTTATACTATTCTATCCAATCTAAGTTATTCTAAAACTAAGGCTACTAGATAATAGTGACATGTCTTAGATAGAAGTGTCATGTGGTTCTAGTGTCCCCATTTTGGTGATAATGTCCTTTAGGTGTAAAATATGTGTCATTGTATTACTTTTTGAGTCACTATTTTCCCTCTATGTTTGCTTGTGTCTAATTTTCTATAATTGAGCCTATGTGCTAAAAACTTTACTATAAGTGCAATATATGAGCCTAAATTTATGACAAGCCCATATGAATGCCCCATATTTTGAGGGTAGTTGTTATACCTATGAAAAAACTCTTCTTAAAATAAAAATCTCTACAAAATGAATGTTACCCAGAACATATATGATAATTGTGTGATAACCCAATATAATGTGCATACATAACATCATAATATAAGAGAACATGAACATAAGTATGTAACATAATATTTATGTCCTATATATAATTCTACAAGGGTGTCAAGATAGATATAATCGATGTATTTAACAATAAATCTGATTAAAACTAAGTAGCTACCTAGGGGGATGGGGCATGATGTCCATCACGACACCCAAGTAGGAAGGATAGATGCATCAAGTCCGTCATGGCATAAAAATCTAGTGTGTGTAACAAGAAAATAAAAGTGTCATGGCCATGATGCATACAAGAAAGAATACATACAAAACACATGAGACATGCAAGATATACTAAAGGGCTACAATACAAGGGACATGAGCACATGTCACTAAATATGAGAAAAACATACATGCAATGACATAATCTAATGTACACATAAATAAGAAACAAGTAAGTTGTCTTAGAGACACATATAAGAACACATTTAAATGTCTACATAAACAGTCAGGAAAGCACACATAAGGTACATGGGCACATGTCAAATGCATACATACTATGAATAGAAGAGGAATAGAGCCAAATAATAATGTAATATTCAAATTACCTCAAATAGAATAATCATATAAATAAAATAAAATATAAACTAGTAAAGATAAAAATGACAACATGCATTAATATTTAATACAAATCTATGTAAGAGTGAGGATGTACATATGCTAAGGCTAAAGTAGTAATATCTAGAAAATTTTTGAGAATGAGTAGCAATGGTCAATATCAAGATATAACAATGATAAAACTAGAATGTAGAGTATGTAAGGATAAAAATTGGTGATATAAACTATAAATAAGATTCCCCCAAGTGGGTGAATGTGTTAATGGAATAACAAAGGATTAGTGTATATGCCCCTAGTGGGTAGATGATAGCATGTTTGGATTAGTGTAGTGAGCCTAAGTCTTGTAGCAACCTAAAACACTCAACAAGAACAAGTGAAGCATGTAGTATGATAAAAATGATTATGCTAAGATATCTAACATATGCAATGTTTTTAAAATATAAGATATGTAAACATAAAAATGCATACAATCTATAAATTTTGTGTTTTTTGAGTAAATATTTGAATGTTTTTTATATTTTATAAAAATAATTATGACAAATAATATGAAAATGAACTATGTGTAAGGAGCAAGGGAGAATTAAAGTATGTACAAGAAGAAATAAACCATACTAATTGATGATTCTCATGGGAGACTCACTATCATTAAGGCTTGTGTCAAAAATAGGAATGGTAATTTATAATGTAGTATGATTATTATGTTGTATTTGAATGTTGTTGTAGTAGGAATATAAGTATTGGTAAAAATAAAAATCATAATAAATCATAACGATAGAGAGAAATGCCTCATAATGTGGATTTGACCTTTCTAAATTGTGATTTGGAATATTAATTGTGACTATTCCCTTTGAAACTATGCTTATTATAGACATATGGTGTTGTGGAGGCTCTTTTGTTAGAAAACCTTATTTAAAAATGTTTGTTAGATTAAGATGATTTTGACTTTGCAACTTAAGTTATTGATCTTTATGTAACATTTCTTAGATGTGATTGATGTGCCTTAGGATGTTTAATAAATACCAAACCCTTTTGATCAATATTATCAACTATTAAAATAGGAGAAGTGATGCCTTGGTATTGCTTACCCAAACCTTGAACATGAAAATAAAACTTTTGTATACAATTTTGACCAAAATCATACCATTTTTAATGTTAAGCCTCATTTTTGAGAGGTAGCTTTGTATTTTTTAATTGCTTGAATTTTGCTTGTTGTACTATTTCTTGTTCTGAGTTATGTTTTAGTAACCATTTTTGTACTATTTATGAATTTTACCCCTTTTGAATTGGAATATGAGTCATTTTATGTTGCATGGATGATTTGTAACTTTAAGAGTCATATGTATCCATTATATATTATATTTTTATTTCAATTCTAAACATTAATCTGTGTGATGTCCATGTATTCTATGATATTAAAAATAATATCTAGATCTCCTTATTGGGTGTAGAGGAGGTAGGTTGATAAAATTATCTTTAATTATTTAACTTAGTACCTCACTGGAACTCTTATTTTCTATTTAAAATATTCTTTGAATTTATTTTAAATCACTAATTATAGATTTACTTTGTTGTGATTTATGATTTGGATATGTAACATTGTTTGCCACAAATTGACTAGGTAAAGATGCATATACATGATTTACACGATTGTGCTCTAGAGACCTTTGTCTTGTAAATTATTTTTCCAATGTTTAAATATTTTCATATAATATTTTATTTTAATTTTGTAAACCTGCAATTATCTTGCACATGCTAATAATTTGATCACATAGAGTCTCACAAGTGCAAATCCTAGTTGCTTCTGATTGAACATGTGGGAAAACACCCTATAGGGAAGAAATGTGAATAGGATAAGTATGGGGATTAGGGACAATGGTATAGGTTGATTCATCTTATGGAGGAGTGATATCATGAAACTGGTTAGAGGGAAAGTAGCTACCATTGTAACAATCCCACTGGGTTTTACCAGAATATAGCAATTTTGTTTTTTTAAACTAATTACACATATTCATCTTATAAATTTAACCATGAGAAATATAATTAGTGATATTTAAATAAATATATTAATTTATTTAACTTGATGGTCTATAGCTAATATATTTATCTAATTATCACCATGATAAGATATAACAAGTCATGCTCAATACTGAATATACCATAAATATTGCATCTAATTCATTAAAGTAATAATACAAATTCATCCATGACTTATACAACATTACACCCACTACTATAGAAGTATAATGAATAAATATTATATTTTTATCAATAAATAAAATATCAAATAATAATATATGATACAAAGCTCTATGGAGCATGAGTCTCGATGACTCAAAAGTCTCCATGATTCAAGTATCAATCTATAATCTCAAGTGTAGTCTCTAGAGTATTACTCTTGTGGGGAGTGAGAGCATCATCTGAGTGATTTTCCAAACCAACCATAGACCATATATCCCCCACACTATCTCCTAATAATGAAATGGCCCTCCTTACATAGATGGGTAGATAATGATAATGTGGGTATCCAGAGTGACAAACTAGAAACCATGTGATGTAGATATTTAATACATAATTCATACCATAAATAAATCCATTCTAACATGATATCACACAAACTTGAAAACTTTATCAACATATGAAATGATAATGTTTAAATATAAACATTACTTTGGCTAAAGTTTTCAAATAGTTATGATCTCCAAGACTAGTCAATTCCATACACATCACTCAATTAGATTACACCTCATCTTACATTGATGGCACTACTTAAGCTAGTGGAGTCCACCCAATACTTATTTATGGTCATACATATGAGATTTGGTTAAAATATATAATAATATAAAAACCAATAGATTCAATTATAAATTTCCCATTAGCAGATATTAATATTCTAAATACAAAAATATCAAATACATACATTTATTCCATCAAATGTAATGTAATGAACCTAAAATAATCTAGTTTTTTACATAATAATAAATAGAAAAAAAAATATTTCTCAATATAAACATACCATCTAGGTAAGGATTATATCTAGACTTCTAGTTACCCAAATCAAAAAGTAACTATAATGTTGTTTCCTCCATGAACATATCTTATTTATTTGTTTACATTCCACACATATAACAAAAAATAGTCATAAAAAAACTCAATAAGTTCTATATTTAAATAATTAAATACATTATCTGAATGCTTCAAATAAACATCAAATATATAAAAAATTACCCATAAGACCCTGCTACATAATAATGATTACCAACTTACAAGTTGTGTACACACACATGCACACACACACACATATACATGGCATAAAAAATATGATTGTTGATAGTGTTATAAAACTAAACCAAATTTAGTTTTATAACACTATCAAAAATCATATGTTTTATACCATGTGTGTGTGTGTGTATTAAACTGCCACATAATTTTCTATATAGTCATAATTAGGATAAGGTATACTTTATACTCTAAGTAGGCATCCACTATCTATGTTCTTAGAGTATCTAATATAATCTTTGTATACAAACCATGATACAATTAAAATTGTCCCATACTTTAAATATATCCATAAATTCCCAATAAAATACACATAATTCTTGTGATTTATAATTCAAACACAATAAAATATTTATATCTAATTTCATTATTATAATTTATTCAAATCATTAAATTCACATTAATATTTGAATTACTTGCATATAAAATTGATCAAATATATACCCTCAGCCAAGTATGTCAAAACTTGAGAATTATATGATAATAAAACTCAGACCTTAACCACTTAATTGCTCCTCAAATAACAACATTGTTTACATACCTAAACATATTATAGTCTATTTGAGGATTTCAATCAAAAATTTAATAGCTAAATAGTATGTATTTTATATACATACATAACCATATAAAATCAACATTAATGGTTACATAGTCCATGCACATAGGTTCAATAATAATGAAATAACCCAGCACAAAATGTTTAAAAATAGTCCATATACAATAGATTTAAAAGATAAACTTTTAACTCATCTAATCATTGATATTGTCTAATCATAATAGGTTCAAAAGATAAAATTTTAACTTAGCCGAACCATGATATGATATATATTTACAAATTGAGACATGTATATTAAACCAATACACACATAATCCCTTTGAAATCCATAACTGGTAAGTAAACTCCAAATACACATAATTTATTATCAACTAAAAATTCAAGTTTATACACACACACAAGGGGCTATGTGTGTGTAGTCTCACATTGTAATTTTTTTATAAATAAACCCATTATGTTTACACTCAAAATTCATAGTATATATACACAATAAAAAACCCATAATCCCATAGAGTTTATCAACATTAGAACTATAGTTTATATATCAGTCAACTAGTTTGAATTTAAAATAGATTCCAAGACCCTACCCAAAGGCCCTTTACACAAATAATCATAGAATGAATTCATAGGGTTCAAAAATTAAAAGGAATATAATATAGAGTTTCATATATCTATTTATCATGGTGAAAACCTACAACCCTATACATTATATTTGGGTTATTTTGGGTTGGATGTAGGGTTGTGTGGATGGATGAACCATCCAAAAGGCCCTAAATTTAGTCCTTTTTTATTTTACTTCAAAAAAATTAAAAACCCATAAAAAACCTTTTGAATTATTTAAAAAAATCCTTTGAAATACATCACACAGGAATTTCAAATATAATACCTACTTGTTAATATGATTTCACTGCCAAGAAAACCAAATATAACTTTTTTCATTAGATCAAATACTATTTCTTCACTTTCTATTTACTACACTCCCATAATACATCCTCTCATGGTCCTCCTTCCCTTCTCATTTATTCTTCTCCATCATTTCTTAATACCAAATTCTCCTCCTCTCTTAGTAGACAAAATCACTATAATAATGCATGGCAAAAATAACTCAATAGAACTTCCACCAAGCTAAAATATGTCATCATTCTCATGCAGTCACCTTCAAACTTGTATATTGGTTTTAATATAATGATGGTTAAATCAATTTAAATATAAATTATAAACCCTAATCATCTCAAACTTTCCAATAAATGATTAAGTAATCATTGTAAAATCCTTAAAATTTTGCATGCCTTTTGACTTTATCAAAACTTACATCACTTCCCATAGCCCATGCAAATCAAATAAATGACAAATCATCAACATTATAGTTCCATGAAATGTTGGCAACTGACAATTCTAAAAATCATAATGACTATATGATAAGATGTAGTCATATAAAATGTGAAAATTGGCAATTTGAGTGTGGTTAATGACACCCAACCCATAGGTCTCTCTTGCTTTCTCTCATGACCCTCATAGTCATCTTTTATTTGATTTTTATTCATCTATAGCCTTATAAAATTGATCCCAACTGAGATAAACCCTTTTTTCCATGACTAATCCATCCCCCCAGGTCTTGTCTACTTAGGAAAATATTGCCACACTTGGACTATAGCACTAGTGACATTCCTATCCACTTTCGATGCTCTTGTCCAAGTGAAATTTTTGCCCCAACGGTGAGTTTATTATAGCTATCCATACTTATACATGTTATCCTAATGCAAACACATTCAAACCATGATGAATATATCCCTATAAAATCCCATTCAAAGATCATTTAGAAAGAGGTTGTTAAATATCACTAAGTAAACAAGAATATAATTAAGACTACTCGAGCATTTTTTCTTATTCTCTACATAAAACCAACTAATATACTTAAAAGATTATTAAAATCCTTAAACCAATCTCTAACCACCTCAATTACATTCAATTTATCACTTTTCATGTTCATACACTCAATTTCCAAAAGCACATCAAGTGGGAGAACCACATATGGCTTGATCCCTCTTCAAAGTATTAGTATGTAGGCAATGTGCCCACACAAGAGGTGTAGATATACATTTAGTGAATATTACATGCAATAACCCTCCCCCCCATTTCTTAGAATTGGTTAAATCATAATGGATTATAGGGTTTAAATATAAAATCTACTCTACATGGAGCTCTATAGAATTCTAGTTGTTGAAACTTCATGGACATGGTCACATAGACCTTGTGAACAAAACCTAAAAAGCTTAGATACTTAGGAAAATAGAGGTAGAGGTGGACTAAAGCACTGGTGCCACTCCTATCCACTTTTGTTTCTCCTATATAATCATAAAAATAAGGTTAGATCTCAATTTGTGATAGTGTCCCAGTCTTGCATAATGAATTTCAGACTTTGTCTCAACCATATCAACTAGTTTCTAGATAAGTATTATTTTCTCCATCTTATTACTATTTTTAGAAAGATCAAAATTGAAATCTAATTTAAAAAAAATATTAGCTTAATTATTGAATATTTATTTATTGATTTTACTATTTAGACCCTTTAACTAAATTAGGAATATTACACCAATATTCCCAAAAAGGTTAAATCATTTGGTGAACCTGACTTCATTTATGTATAAAAACCCTAGAAACCCTAGGGTAAATTTCTTACTAATTTTTCCTATATTTTTTAATTTTTTTACCTACATAATAGAATCATAGTTTATCATTAAATTAAAAAAATTCATAGTAATTTTAAAATAATTTTCTTTCAAACCTTAGTTGCCCATACTAGGTCCCAGTATTTTCCTAGTAATTTGCCAATAATTTTCTAATTTTTTACTAGTATATTAAAATAAAAATTTCACTTAAAATTTAAAAATTCAATAGTAATTTTCAAAAACATTTATTTTTCAAAACCCTAGTTGCATATACTAGGTCCCATTCAATCACAAATTTTCTAATAAAGTTTTGATTTTTTACTAGTATATTTAAATCAAAAATTCACTTTAAATCTCAAAATTTCATAGTAATTTATTAAAAAAAACATTTTTAAAACCCTAGTTGTATACATTAGGTCTTATTGGTTTTGAGATATCACCTTACATTCTAAAATAAGATTTCAAAAATGGATCTCACTTATTTAAATTTTTTTTTTACATTTCTTGAAAATAATGAGACCATCATTGGTCCTATCATGTACGTGAATGATGAAGTTTATCATGTCTTAGTACAAAGCTTAATTCTTTGCATTTCATGCTTACTCTTTATAATAAAGGATGATATCACAACATTTATTGATAAAAATGCACAAGATTTCAATATTCCTTTTGCATATTCTCTTTCACTAATGTACAATAATTTCCAAGTCCATTTTGCTAAACATGTTACCAATGTTATGTTACATGTCAAAATTTTATATATATTCATGCAAAATTTCATGTTCTCTATCCTTTCCTTTCTATCTCTCACGTGGAAAAATTATAAAGTTTATCACGCTAAACATGTTATAAATGTCATAGTACATGCCAATTTTTTTTTATGTCTTTATGAACAAATTCATGTTCTCTATCCCTTTATTATTATCTATCCTATGTAATTCTTGTTATAAACATATTATTGTACAAATCATAACTTGAATTTCATGCATTTCATCTCATATACAATGTTTCTACCTAGATGTATCTCACTCTTTGGCTACTTTTGAGTATCTTCCTTCTCGTCCTCTCCCCTAAGAGGGTGATAACTAATTTCCCTCTAACTAGGTCCATGATATCACTACTCCAAAAGGTGAGGAAACCTATACTATTGTTACTAATGAATACATTCATCATATAACCTCTTTAAACCATCTTCGACATATGTGATTACATGTTTAATAAAAAATAACTAGGGTTTTCACGTGTGAGACTATAAGGGATCAAATCCCTAGTATGAGAAACTTAATTTCAGATTTACAAATGCAAAATCATCTATTACATGAAAAGATCACAATATTATAAAATCAGATTATAATATAAAATATTCAAAGGCATCCTAGTGTCAATCATGTATATGTAATTTCACCTAGTCAATTAGTTGCAAGCAATGTTACATATCAAAATAATAAATCACAAAAAAGTAACTCTACAACTAGTGATTCAAAAAGAATTCAAAGATAAAATAAGATTTTAAGTGAGATACTAGGGGAAATGATTAAATCTAAGTTGATTAAAATACACTCATTTACATCAAGTGAGGAAATTTAGATATTATTGTGTATATCATAGAATGTATGGGCATCACACAAATTCATGTTTGGAATTGAAAAAATATATATAATAGATAAATGATAATGATGACCCTATACAAGGTAAATAAGTCAAGCAATCCTAGTGACACAGGAACACATTCATAAAGGGTCAAATTTAGAAATAGTATAAAAGTGGTTACCAAAGCATAACTTAGAATAATGAAAGGATCAAAAATAAAAATTAGAGTAACAAATAGTACCACAAACATAGGTAAAACATGAAAAATATGCAAATCTACCTCTCCAAAAGGAGGCTCAACTTTCAAAGTAGTATGGGTTTAGTCAATAATATCTACAATAGTTTACTTATCAAGGTCAAGGGTTGGGCAAGCATGCACAAAGAATCACTATTCCTATTCTAGTAGTTGATAATGTTTGTCACCAAATTTTGGGATTTATTGAACATCCTAAGGCAAATCATTCATATACATATCTTATCAAAGGAAAAGATCCAGATACAACAAAATTCAATACTAGCATTCCATTGGTTCAAAATCAAGATGATACTGATGAGTGGAACAACACAAGTATTATGATTTCCAAGATATTGACAATGAATCCAAATATTCAGAGTCATATTCATAGATATTCCCTCATGATTCACAATCATGCATGATTCCTTTATTCGATACAGGACACCATGATAGGGAGTTTCTCATGAGACTCATCGGTTAGTATCATTTATTCTTAGTATTACTTGTACATAACTTCTTTTCAATTCTTGTACATAGTCTTCATATGATTGATTATACATAACTCATAACATTTCAAAATACAAAAACAATACAACATATCAAAAACATAAAAACAATCAAATATGTCAAAACATCAAAAATGTTTTGATTGCATGCATAATCCATACTTCACATTACTACTATCATGATAGACTTACATTTGATATTATATGCTATTACTTATCAATTCATCTACATTAACATACTTCACTTGATCTTTTTTGAGTGTATACTATGACATCTAGATCCTTGATTGCTTCACTCTACCCATTAAGGGAGAATCCTACTTCTACATTCAAGACACACATTAATATATATACCCATTAGGGGCATCCTCTATATGACTACATCATCCAGGTTATGTCATTCCTACACCACGCACTTTAGTTATCATGTTGATGTACATTACTTACTAGCCTACACATATTAATCTATCGACACTCACTAATATATAACCCTTGTTTATTTCTTAGCATATACCTAGTCTTGTACTAACATATCTTGCATAAATTCACTTCTTGATTTGATTAGTTAGATGTGATGGTATTTTCTAGTTATTACATGATTTACTTTCTTGCTTAGTATAGATAAATTGTTTGCATTTCTTAGTTCATGTTTGTCTCCTGTATGTGCCTTAAGACATTTTCTAATTTCATTTTATTTTATTCATGTGTATGCCTTAGGACATTTTCCAGTGTCCTTTATCTATAATATTCTATGTGATTTTGGCGTTCACACCAACCTTGCTTGCTTTAATTGTATGTGTATGCAACATTTGAACATGCCTTGTATGCTTACTTTCCATTTTAAGTGACATGTGCCCATGTCCTTTATTTTCTTTCCCCCTTGGCCACCCTTGTATGCTTATTTCTTCTTGCCTTGCATGTTTGTTTTTGGTTTGGTTCTCATTTTAAACAATGTCACGATCCACATCATGCATTATTCTTTCTTTCTTGGATGCCATGATGGACATAATTCTCCATCCCTCCATAATAACTAACAACTAATAACTAACACTTCCATTTCTATTTTAATACATCGTACATGATATTAAATTATTATATCTATCTATGGATACCATTTTTTATCTAAAAATCTCTCATTACAAACCATGATATATCTTATCAATTATCATTGTTATATCATGTATCTTTGCAACATAACACACTTGTAAGGATATTTATTTTGAAGGTAGTCATTGTAGAGTCTTCATTCCTTCACTAAAAAGATGGGGAAATAAATAGGGTTTTTTCATCAAGATCATAGCTCCTAATAGTAAAAAAATCTAGCATTCAGAACACCTAGAGCAACACCCTAACATCAAACTAGTCAGAATAGAATAGATAGATAGTGAAAATGCCAGAACAACAACCACACATCAAACTAGTTAGAACATAATAAATAGATAGTGAAAATTCTAGAAAATTTAATATATTTATCCTAGGATAATAACACTGATATTGGACTAAAAAATTGATGCCACTACTATCAATTTTTGGTGCTTCTTTCCAAATAATAGAAAAACTAACTTTTTTAGAAGCAGGTAGAAAAGTAGGTCCAATTATAGTTTTACACTTTCAAATTAGTTTATAATCAATAGTTTTTAGTACACTTTCACTCAAATAATCCAAATATAGGTGGCATAATTCATGGCATGATGGATTTCACTTCTATTTTTAGATATAGTAGTTGGTATAACTTCCAAATTAGAATCCATGTTTTAAACACTAGTAATTGGGGGCAATGTGCATGACACATTTATTTTATTTTCTTTCTGATTTCAGCATTACCTAACCATTCTCATTAGTTTCATACATTATTCCATATAAAAGTGGTTGGTATCATTTTAGAGTGGCTTTCATACAAGCCTAACCTCCACATTTTGGAGTGAATTTCATACAAGCCTAATCTCCATATTTTAGAATAGCCAAGAGTGGCCTAGTTTCTAGCATACATTCAACTATCCATAACAACATTGTTATATTATAAAGTATTCATGGGCTTTAGGATACATCTCATATAACACACACTTCATACTATTATCAATTCATAGATTCACTTCACAGGGCAACGATGGAGCCAAAGGACTAGCTATCCTTTGTATTTTTGAGCCACCTATTTAGAGGGATTGGACATAAATTCCAAACATAGATTAACACACACATGATCACCTAGATTAACTAAGTGGGTGATAATGTATCCAAATGGATAGCCTTTACATTCTTGATCCACTTCTAAATAATTGAGCACTCAGCTCCATTTATGATATTACTCTTGGTACAACACACATCCAACATCACTCAACATCACAATAGGTTTTATATTGATTCATGTACCTATTGAGGTGTATTTATTCCTTTCTCTTCCTCTTTAGCTTACCTATATTTTGTATGTTCTTATTTTATATATAGTGTATCTAGTAAGAACTGATCTACTCTTTATTTTCTATTGTAGATTTACACTTGACAATGTGCTCTCTCTATGCACACTCAACATCACACAAGTTTCATGAGATTCACCCTTATAGGTAAGTTTAGGTAAATTTTTTATTTTTCCTTTATCATAGTATTTCACTTTTCTACATCACTAAAATAAAGGGGGGGAAATGTAGTCATATAAAATACAAAAATTGGTAACTTGAGTGTGGCTTATGACACCCAACCCATAGGTCTCTATTGCTTGCTCTCATGACCATCATAGGAATATTTTAATTAATTATCAGTCATCTGTATCTTTCTATACTTTATCCCAGTTGAGATAGACCCCATTTTTCATGACTAATCCATCCCCCTAGGTCTCATCTACTAAGGACATTAGTGCCACACTTGGACTATAGTCCTTGTGCCACTCTTATCTGCTTTCAAGGGTCTTATCCAAATATAATTTTGGCCCCAACGATCAATTCCTTTTGGTTCCCCATCTTTATCCTTGTCATCCTAATGTAAGAACATTCAACCCATGATGAATAGATATCTATAAAATCCCATTCAAAGATCATTTGGAAAGGTGTTGGCAAATATCACTAAGAAATAAAGAATATAAGCAATACTACTCAAGCAATCTTCCCTATTCTCTGCATACAACTAGCCAATATACTTACAAGCTTATTCAAATCCTTACACACATCTCTAGACACCTAAAGTACATCTAGTTTAGAATTTTATATATTCATACACTCAATTACACAAAGCACATCAAGTGGGAAAACTATTGGATGGTCAAGCCTAATCTTATTTTAATGCAAAGTTCTTGATAGGGGGTGTGGGGGGCAACACCCACCACTAGGGTCACCATGGGGGTTCAGGGGTAGCACCTTGAAATAAAATTTTATGAAAAATGAATTATAAAATATTGTAATTTCATAGTTAATCTAGACCATTTACTATTAGGTTTTAGATCTAATAGTAGAAATTAAGTTAGTGCATTTTTACCCTAATTTGTAACCCTCCTTTGATATGAGGGAATTATAACCAGGTGGAATAATGTGAGAGTGAAGAGGATATTATAGTGGATATATTACAAGTTTTTCCCTTCATTTGTTGTACTGAATAATAAAAAGGACTGATAGTTTTTATGTGGATAGAACCCATATTAGGTGAACCACATTAAATCTATGTCTCTATTCTATTGTATTTTATGAATTTTAATTATATCTTTATTTCATTCTTATTGATTTACATTCTATATTCCTAATAACTAGTATCAGAGCTAAAGGTTTATTTGTTAGATAAACTCATAGGAAAAGAGGTTTTTTGGCTTGAGTGGGAGTAATGATAGAAAAATTCAAGTTTAAGGTTGATAATTTTAATAGCCAAAACTACCAGCTATGGAAGTTACAAATGGAGGACTATCTATATCAATAGGATCTTTTCCTACCTTTGGGCATAATAGCAAAGAAGTCAATGACTATGAAGGATGAAGACACTAGGAACAATATAGTTGTGCTTGGTAGAATTAGTGGCATTAAATATTTCAAAATAAAAGACAACAACAGATGTGATAAATGTATTAGATAGAGTGCATGAAAAACCCTCAGCCTCCAATAAGGTATTTCTTATGAAATGTTTATTTAATCTAAAAATGTCAAAAGGTGGGTCTATTGCTGACCATTTAAATGAATTTAACATGGTCATAAATAATTTAAGATTTGTAGGAGTAAATTTTGATGATGAGGTTAGGGATCTTTTGATTCTATGCTCATTGCCAAAAAGCTAGAATGGCTTGGTCATGGATGTGAGCAATCCTATCTCTGGCTTAAACACTTTAAAGTTTGATGATGTTATTAGTGTTATCCTTAGCAAAGAAATGTGATGGAAAAGCACATGTGAGACATTAGGTAATGCTTTGAATATGGAGAATATGGGAAGACAAAAGGACAAAGGAAAGGGTTTAGGCAATCATGAGAAGTCCAAGAAGGGAATATCTAATTCTAGAGGAACATTGGTGTGTTGGATTTGTGAGAATAAAGGACACCTGAAGAAAGATTGTTGGTTTTAAAAAGGAAAATAAGGAGATGGAAAAAAAGATAAAAAATAAGGAGAAAATTTAATAGGTGATGTTTTACAAGATGCTTTAATCATTTATTTAGATAATATTAATGATTCTTAGGTATTAGATTTAGGGGCTTCATTTCATACTACACCTCATAAGAAATATTTTTAAGACTATGTTCAAGGTGATTTTGGGTAGGTTTATCTAGGTGATAATGAACCCTATAAATTTGTAGGAAAGGGTAAGATACAAATAAAATTATAGAATGGAAATAAATGGTTGATGAAAGAGGTGAGGCACGTTCTTGAGTTGAGAAGAAATCTATTTTCAGTAGGGAAATTGAGAAGTGAGGGTTGCATAGTTACATTCATAGAAAATTCATGAAAGGTCACTAAAGGATCATTGGTAATAGTAAAATGAAAAAAGGTAGGTATATTGTATTTATCTAATGGTGATGTTGACTCTTCCATTTCTTTAGATTTTATAGAAGTAGATACAAAATTATGTCACCATAGACTTGGGCACATGAGTGAGAAGGGGATGCAAGTTCTCCACTCAAAGAATTTGTTACCAGATTTAAAGAAGGTAGATTTGGATTTCTATGAGCACTATGTATATGAAAAATAGAAGAGAGTCAGATTTATTAGAGTTGGGAGGACAAAGAAGGATGAAAAGTTAGAGCTTGTGCATACAAATGTATGGGGACCAGCTGAGGTATCATCCCTTGGTGGCTATTCTTATTATGTTACTTTTATTGACTAGAAAAACTTGGGCTTATTACATATGAAATAAATCTAATGTTTTTGATAATTTTAAGAAATGAAAATATTTGGTTAAGAATGAGACAAGAAATAAGTTGAAATATGTCAGATCAGATAATAGAGGTAAATCTTGTAATAAGGAGTTTGATAAAAATGTTGTGTTAAAAAGGATGAACAAGAAAATCAGGGAGCATGCAAGGAGCATGAGATTTCATGTAGGGTTGCCCTTAAATTTTTGGGTAGATGATATGGATGCTGCTATTTACTTAATAAATAAAGGGCCTTCAAGTCCTTTGGATGGTGGAATTATAGAGGAAGCATGGACAAGTAAAAAGGTAGATTATTCCTTTATAAAGAATTTTAGTTGTGAAGCATTTTTATATTGATTAAGAAAATAAAACCAATCTTGAGATAAAATCCAAGAAATGTAATTTTATTAGATATGGAGTTAATGATTTTGGTTACTATTGGGATATTGAAAATTACAAATCATTAGGACTAGAGATGTGATCTTTAATGAAAAGGTCATGTATAGAGATCAGTTACAGGAAAAGAAATAGGAAAACTCAAATATAGAATATGCAGTACTTGATGAAATTATTAGAAATTAAATTCCAAAAGAGTTAGAAAATAAGAATGTGCAACAACTACAACAAGTACCTCAAACTCTTGGAAGTGTAGTTAGAAGATCTACTAGAGTAAGTAGACTACCTGAACGTTACTCTCCTTAAATTTATTATTTATTATTGATTGATGGTGGTGATAAGAAATCTATGAATAAGTAATGTGGGTAGAAACTAGAAAGAAGTGGGAGCAAGGCATGAAAGAGGATATGGATTCCTTGGTATATAGCCAAACTTGGGATTTGGTTCAGTTTCCTGTAAGTAAAATAACATTATAGAATAAATGGGTTTATAGGTTTAAGGAAGAAGATGGAGGAAAAAAGAGGTACAAGTCTAGACTTTTTGTAAAGGGTTTTGCACCCAAAAAAAATATTTTCTCTAGTAGTTAAAATGACTTCTATAAAAACTATTTTAATTTTGTAGTAGTAGAATTTTTGCACCTTGAACAGTTAGATGTGAAGATTTCATTCATCATGGTGATTTAGAGGAGGAAATATATATGTATAAACCACAAGGATATGAATTCAAAGGTAAGGAGATAATGGTGTGCAGGTTGAAGAAGAGTTTATATGGCCTAAAACAAGCTCCAAGATAGTGGTATTTGAAATTTGACATGTTAATGATAGAACAAGGTTATAGTAGATGTCATTCTGACCACTGTGTTTAATTTAAGAGATTTGATAATGGTAGCTATATTATCTTGTTATTGTATGTAGATGACATGACTTTTGTAGGGTCTAACATGCATGATATAAATGAGCTAAAGAGAAAACTAGAAAATTTATTTACAATGAAGGATTTTGGTGCTACAAAGTAAATCCTCAATATGAGAATAACAAGAGATAGGAAGAAATAGGAAATTGATATTGTCTCAAGAATAATACATCAAGAAGGTGTTAGTCAGGTTCAATATGAAAGATGCAAAACCTCTGAGTAAACCTTTTTGAGGGCACTTAAAATTAAGCAAGTAACAATGTCTTAAAACATAAGAAGAAATCAATTACATGACTAAAGTGCCATATGATTCAATATTTGGAATTCTAATGTATGTTATGGTGTGCATTAAACTAGATATTGCTCATGTAGTGGGACTTGTCAGCAGGTTTATGAACAATCTAGGAAAAGAACATTGGGATGTAGTCAATTAGATTCTCAGGTACTTGAGAGGGACCACTGATAGACATTTATGTTATGAAGGGTTAGATGTTACCTTATAAAGATATGTTCATGCAGACATGGATAGAGATTTAGATGGTAGGAGGAGCACCATAGGTTATGTATTCACTATTGGTGACACAATAGTTAGTTGGATTTCAAAATTGTAGAAGATAGTTGTTTTGTCAACTACAAAGGTAGAATATGTTGTAACTACATAAGCTAGCAAGGAGATGATATGGATGCAATGGTTTATGGAAGAGTTGAGGCATAATAAAGATGATTTTAGGTTATACAATGATATCTAGAGTGTAATTCATTTAGCAAAGAACTCAACATTCAACTCAAGAATAAAACATATACAACTCAGATATCACTTCATTCATTTAGTTTTGGAGGATGGTCAATTGAAGTTGGAAAAGATCAATATGAGTTAGAATCTTATAGATATGCTAACAAAAGCAATCATTAAAGATAAGTTGGAGAGTTGTTTAACTTTAATAGGTATTCAAGGATAACAAGGAAGATGAAAAACATGTTAGGGTCAAAGTTCAAAGGAAAGACTAAGTAAGAGTTGTAGCGATGGAGTTGCAATAATTATTTTCCAATTGGGAGATTGTTGGATGGTGGAGCCTAATTTTATTTTAATGCCCAGTTATTGATAGGGGGTGTGGGGGGTAACACCCCCATTACTAAAGTTTCCATGGTGGTCTAGAAGGGAGTTATGACCTATTTTAGAGCCCCCCTAGTGGGGGTTTAGGGATAGGACCCCCAAAAGAAAAGTTTTATGAAAAATGCATTATAAAATATTGTAATTTCAGAGTTAATCTAGAATGTTTAGTATTAGGTTTTAGATATAATAGTAGAAATTAAGTTAGTGATTTTTTTCCCTAATTTTCAACCCTCCTTTGATATGATGGAATTTTAATTAGGTCTAATAATGTGAGAGTGAAGAGGATATTGTAGTGGATGTATGCTAGGTTTTTCCCTTCATTTGTTGGACTGGATAATAAAAAGGACTGGCAATTTCTATGTGGATATAGCCCATATTGAGTGAACCATGTTAAATATGTCTCTATTATGTTATATTTTTGAATTTGAATTTTATTTATTTCATTATTATTTCTTTACATTCTATATTTCTAACAAAAACTACATATGGCTTGATCCCTCTTTAGAGTAATGGTATGTAGGTAGTGTACCCACACAAGGGGTGTTCATACATGTTCAATGAATCTTACACACACATTTAGTGATACTCCTATCCACTTTTGGTTCTCCTATCTAATTATAAAATGAAGGTTAGATCTTAGTTTGTGATAGTGTCCCAATCTTTCATAGTGAATCTTAGACCCTGTCTCAGCTGTATCAACTAGTTTCTAACTAAGTATTATTTTCTCCATCTTAATAGTATTTTAAAAAAGATCAAAATTGTAATCTAATTTACACAAATTAGTATCTTAATTATTACATATTTATTTACTAATTTTACTACTTAGACCCTTAAATAAATTTGGAATAATAAACCAATGTTCTCAAAAAGGTTAAATCACAAGGTAATATGTTATATAAATTTTAAAAGACTCATAACTATGTTACCAAGTCATCCAATGAATCAAACACTATGCATGAATTCAACCTCAACTAGAATTTAACTCTCTAGATAAATAACCAAAGACTTTATTCAAACACAGTAATATCTATGTAAACAATAATTTTATGCAGAAAACCTTTGCATAGTATTTCTTTTATTGCCTAATCACTATTTATAATTCAAAACATTAACTTTATTTTATCATACCATAGTCCTTCATTAATACCTAACAAAGAATTTATAACTATTTTAATGTCTTTTATAGGTGTATATAACTATTAACATTGATAATAGTAACCTTATAAACATAAATAGTCACTTGAAAACCAATTCAACTAAGTAATAGAATACATGTATTACTATATCAATAAATACAAACAAGAATTGTTCCAACAAACATTTGGCCATGAACAATACAATGTTAAATCATGTTATACATTATAGGTATATATTTATCCAATCAATAACCAATAACATCAACATCAACTAAATTAGCAAAATCACACAATCACATAAAATGATCATAGAATAAAAAATATCACATCAAATATTCATAATAGAAAGTAAAGCATACCACAACTATGTAACTCAAACAATTTATCACAAAACATGATATTCTAATGTGGTGTGCGTGTGTGGGTTTTTAGTTTTTCACTCTATCATCCCCCAATGTCTCTATCTACACCATCCTCCCTGATGATGCTCTCCCTCATCATACTTTGAGGGATGGATATGTCCTACATCCAACTCACAAAAATGAAGATAGTTAGCTCAAAACATAATTATATCTATAAAATACTGATGTATAATTGACAAACATGATCATAATGTATAAAATATAAAAGTACAACTATCTCATAGCAAATAAATTATGTAAATTAAGAAACATACAAATATCCCATAATTATCATATGATAAAAACCTTATTAAAACAATATTTAAACAACTACCAACCATAATTATCCACAAATCAAATAGGTTATTCAGCCTAGAGTGAAATCAGGATATGACATCCTTCCCACCTAAAGTTGGTCATCATCTTGATGACATTTATTCAAACACAAGTTATGAATTTAAAACATTATTAAACATAAAATACTATAATATACAATAATAAATCAAGCAAAAAAAATGTGTAAATAGCCTTTAAAACTCATTAGAGTCCTTCTAAGTGGCATTATCTTTAGAATATTGGTCCCACTAGACCTTGCACTATGAAACTTAGATCTATTATGCAAATTGAGTTTATGAGTGTCAATTATTCTAATTGGTTCTACCATGACTGCCTTAGGATCTAAAACCTCAAAATCATTCCAATCCAAAAAATGTGAAGGATCAACAATATACCTTTTAAGGTAAGACACATGGAAGACATTATGCAAAAGAACTAGATTTGGTTGTAATGCAAGCCTATATGCTATAGGATTGACCACTTACAAAACATTGAAGGGTCACACATATCTTTGTGAAAGTTTTGATGACTTCTCAAATATAATCAAGTTTTTTTAAGGCTTATATTATAGAAATACTTTATCTCCTACAAAAAATTATCTTTTTATTCTCTTTAGATAAACATAATTTTTTAATGTATCATTAGCCTCAGCCAACCTCTACCTAATTATCCTAAATTTTTATTCCATTTAATGAAAACCATCCATAGCCCAAAGACTACACCTCCTTCCATACAGTGCCTCAAATAGAGACATCTTTAATGTTGATTGGTATGATTTGTTGTAAACAACTCAACCAATTGAAGATACTCATCTTAATTGTATTATTGATCAATGCAATACATATAAAGGAGATATTATAAAATTTGATTAACTCACTCTGTCTATCCATTAATTTGTAGGTGATAAGCAATGTTAAAATTTAACTATGTACCCAAAGCTAAATTCAGTGTTAACCAAAATCTATAAGTCATTCTTAGATCTCTATCTAGAATTATCTTAGATATAAAACCATGCAAATGATACACCTCTTTCATGAATCTCTTTACAATCATACGTGCATCATCTATCAAGTTTCCTGGTATGAAGTTGGCTACCTTGGTTAGTTTTTCAACTACAACCAAGATTAAATCATGTCAGTTCTATCATAATGACAACCCTTGGATGAAGTCCATTATAATCACTTTCCACTTCTATTCTAATATATTAGGTGGACATAAAAATATAAATGGATACACATTTTTATCTTTCACACAATGACATTCTAAATAATAAGACACAAAATCTACTACATCTTTCTTGATTTCTTTCTAGAAATAGAGTGGTCTTAGCTCAACCATGATCTTGGTTACTCTTGGATGTCTTAAATATGGGGAATTATGCAATTAATTTAGTACATGGTCCTCATATTCTC
Source organism: Torreya grandis (assembly GCA_037957365.1). Classification (NCBI taxonomy): domain Eukaryota; kingdom Viridiplantae; phylum Streptophyta; class Pinopsida; order Cupressales; family Taxaceae; genus Torreya; species Torreya grandis. Next base: position 1,298,616 of record JARHVA010003560.1, on the reverse strand, counting down.
TCTCAAGAACATACATCCTATTATTGTATCATAAAATACCATCACTTTCTAACTTGAATCCTTTAAACCTAATATTATATGCATTTTCAGATAATGCTTTCTTAACTTGATGGTAGAATTCATCTCTTAGCAAGAATTTGATTACCTAATTTTAAAAATTACACTTGATAGTAGCCATGACTACTATATACCTTCTATGGCTTAGAGTATCAACTACTTTATTCTCCTTTCCTTTGATATAATTAGTATCAAAATCATAATCAGATAAGAACTATAACCATCATCTTTGATGAGCATTTAGGTTTGACTGGGTGAATATGTACTTGAGTCTCAAGTTATCTATATTGAGCTCAAATGGTTTACCCTATAGATAATGCCTCCAAACTTGTAAGGCATGAAAAATTATGGTAGGTTCTAAATCATGAGGGGCATAATTTACCTTATATGGATTCAATTTCTTAGACTCATAGGCTATCAATAAGATATATTGCATAGTAAATACTCCAAGTCCATCCCTAGATCCATCCATGATAACTAAGAATTGACCATTAGGATTGTAAACTCTTAGCACTGGTGATGATGTTAAGTCTCCTTTTTAGCTCTTGAAAGACTACCTCACACTTCTCTAACCTAAAAAAACTCTAATTATTATAATAAAGAGAAGTAATTAGATTAGCTATCTTAGAGAACTTTAAAATGAATTTTATGTAATAGCTCTGTAATCCCTTAGAACTTCTTACCTTGTGCATATTTTTTGGCATTATCCACTCCATTATGGCTCTTACATTTACTAGATCCATTGAAATACCATCCATAGAGATAATATGTCCCAAATACTACACTTTATTTTGGGAAAATGCACACTTAGAAAACTTACCATATAACATGTGCTTTCACAAACATGAATAACTAGTTATAGATGTTGCAAATGATCTTCCTCATCCTTGGAATAAATGAAGATTTCATCTAGAAAAACCAAAACAAATCGATCTAAATAATCTCTGAATAAATTATTCATAAGATTCATAAATGTTGTCAGAGCATTTACCAATATAAATGTTAAAACTATGAACTTGTAGTGCTTATATTAATTTTTGAATGATATTTTAAGAGTATCCTCATCACAAATTCTCAACTGATGATACCCTGTTCTAAGATCAATCTTAAAAAATAATGTTTCCCCTTGCATTTGATCAAATAGATCATCAATGCATGGAAATGGATATATGTTATTGATCATTGCTTTATTCAACATCCTATAATCTATAAGTAGGTAAAGAGTGTATTTTTTATTTTTTATGAAGATAATTGGTGAACCCCATGCTGACACACTTGGTCAAATCATCCCTTTCAACAACAACTCTTGATATTGTGCTTTTAACTCAACCAATTTGATGGTTGTCATTTTTTACAGTTATTTAGACTATAGTTTTGATCTAGATATGACATTAATCAATAAATCAAACTCGTGCTTGGGTGGTAATCTTGGTAATTATTCTAGGAACAAATCTTGAAAGTGACTTAGAAAAGGATAATCATTGATATATGGTTCCTTTGATTCTTCCATATTATTTACCTTAATGATAAATTCCTACCATCCCTTCTGTTATATCCAACATCCCCATTTTTTCCATAAGGAAATAGGGACCCACCTTTTGTTTCAAAATATTATCTCTTGTACATTTATGCAAAGTTTGGGAAATCTAGGACATTTCACTTTTTTGGAAAGTGATATTGGCATGATGTTTATTGTGTTTATGAGACTAACTTATGTATTGTAGATAAATTATTTGGGCTCATAATCGTTGGGTTAATTTTTAGCCTTTGTGCAAACTTACCTTTTGGATGTTATGTTTTATTAAATTTTTAATCCTATTCTCTTTCGAGCTTATTATTTTAGGAAGCCTTATTTTATTAGAGAAATTGTTTTGGACTCTCTATCTGAAACAATTCTCTTGATAGAATTTGGCCTATGGACTTTTGGCCTTAAGGAATTCTAGACCACATGCACTCTCCCAAAAAAAAATTCCATGATGGATTATCCCTTTGATCCTATCCAAATTATCCTTCAAAACTTTTGAAATGACCCTTATCCATATGAGATTACCCTTTGAGAGTTTTGAAAGTTCCCTTTGCCCTTTAATAAGTAGATCCTTTGAGACTTTTGTCATGGATAAAATCCCTATGAAGTAGACCCTTTGGATTGTTTCCAAAGTACCCTTTGACATTTTGGAATTGTCATTCAAAGATTTTTAGATTCCCTTTTTACCTTGATGACTTGCCATTTATCCTTTGCAAAGTAGAACCTTTGGGCAAACTTCTACCCTGAAGTAGACCCTTAGATTTATTTCCACTTACCCTTCAAAACCCTTCTGACTACTCCTTCAACCTTTTTGAATTAACCATTTACCCCCATTTTATTGACCACTTTCTTTAAGACACATACCCTTTGGATTTTGTGTAAGACACCTATCAAAACTATTATTTTATCCTCTTTATCCTTTAGGATATACCCTTCAGGCATTTTTTCTTTTCTCCTTATGTCACGAACCAAAGTGCTCTTCGACCTTTGTGTTTTGGGCCAATCACCACAAACCTATCCTTTGGGTTTGGTTAAACCTACCCTATCAAATATTTTTCCTAAGTTGTGTTATCTTTTATAGGTAACTAATTACCTTTCGAGACTTATCCTTCAGGATATATCTTTTGACCTTAATGCCTAAAAAAATTCCTTTGACACTTTTTAGAATTGCCCTTCACCCTTTTTCTTTAGAACTTTTATCTTGAACCTTTACCAATTCCTTAGGACATTTTTTCCAATGAAAATGACATTTTAGGAGAATTATAGCAAACATTTTGTCTAAAAAATTCACTCAAAGTAATTCCTTTGGGACTTTTTGAAAGGACCCTTTACCCCAAATCATTTCCTTCAAATTTTTTGTTTTAGGAATTTTTTCTAATGTAAAAGGCTTGAAATAATTCCTCTAAAAGGCACTTGCCCTTAGAACTTCCTAAAACTACCCTTTGAAACTTTTGAAGTTCTCCTTAGCCATATGGAAGTACCCTTTGAAAGGCTCTAAAGTGAAATTTGGTATTTGAGAAGTAAACCCTTTGGGACTATTGTTATGGACAAAATTCCCTATGAAGTGGAGCCTTTAGATCAAAATTAACCTTGGGAAAATTGATATTTCCCTCCAAACCTTTAAAATATCCCTCCAAAATAATTACTTTAAGATTTCACTCAGATGAATCCTTCAAGGAGATTTTTTTCAACACTATTTATAAGACTAATTACTTGAAATAATTAGCCTATAAACATAGGCCTAAAATCATTTTTTGGCATACATCCTAAGACATTTTATCACTAAGTCTTATTATATACTTAGCCAAATAAATATAAAATATTTCCTATTTAATAAATGTTAAAGGTCCCCCTGCCAACCCAAGCTAACAAATTTGGAAAGTGAATGTTGCATATTTACATCGCATGAATTGGTATTTAATACAAGATCCTATATAGATGATACGTAGCCATTGATGTCATTACTTTCATCCAATTTAAATTAAAATTTAATAATCTTCATTTTTAAAAATGACCAAGAGCCCTAGTTCATACCTTAAGGATTCAATGGGCCCAATAATGACTTAGCTAAGAGCTTAAGTGATTATAGGATATGTAACATATCAAAGAAAATTATAGAAGTATAGAACACATAGCTATGGATTCCATATATAGGACATTATAAGGAACAAATCCTCCATATACATTCTTAATTAAGGATTCTATAGAGTTTAAGGAAATTATCTTTAATGTAGAGGTATTCCAAGATAAGTATGATAACTACTTACAACTCTGGGATGATATTTATTTAGTCGATATGTTTTCATTAGATGATTAAATGGTCCTAGAAGAAAGGTTGTTCATTCAATAACTTCTAGAATACAAAATATAAATATTAAATTTTCCATGACCAATCCAAAATTTATGCCATTGATAGCTTCCTCAGGGATTTGTTCTTTTCCAATAAAATATCATAGGATGATTACTTGATGCATTTTCATGGTGATATAATGGTTGTGTGCATCTTTAGAAGTGATTTTAAAAGGTATCTATCTCTTAGCATACCAGACATCTATTATGATAAACACACTTGAGTGTAATTCAAAGCATAAACCTTAATCCCAAAGGTGTTCTCCTCATGCTTACTCCTAGATTAGTCTATCACCTAGCAAGGGAAAAATCTAAAGAGAGTTGTTCCAATCAATAAATTTAGAATGAGAAACTAGATAGGTATGGCTTTGCTTAATAGATTATATGGTATGCCTAGCATCTATCATGTAAATTTAGACTCGAGACCATTGTTATATATGATTTTATCACATAATGTAACTTATGCCCTAGGGGAAGTAATTAGTTTGAGATTGAGAGAGCAGAGTTTACATAAGGATAAATTTTCCACGCCCATGGGAGATTTTTATATGATGTCATATTTGGTAGACATAGTCATAGGAACTTGTTATAAGGACTTGGGAAATCTATGGGCTCTAGCCATATATTTCATAAAAATAGAATATGTGACCACTTCTAGTTGATGCATATATATGCTTACCAAAAAATATGGTAGGATATGTGAAGATGTTTACCCATAGGTGTGGTAAGCCATTCATGGCTCACTTATACCTCATCTTAGAGAAAAAATTCTAAAGAATTTGAGTGGAAAAGGAGATTTTTTCTTATATCTAGACTTTATAGTCATCATAGTCTAGGGAAATAAGGTTAAGATTCTATGGCTCCCAAGGTATGTACCCAATAAGTTGGTCAAGTAGGAGATTACTTTCTAGTTGTGGAATAACATCAAGGAGGATTTGTCTAGGCAAAAAAAGGGCTTACTCTTTGGAAGCTTAGTTTCAATTGGTAAAATGACATATACTATGAGAAAACATTTTGGAGATGTTAGAGGAAAGTGGAATCTATATGGATTTCCCATAATGGCACGTAGAGATGGGCAAGTCTAGTAACATATTTTTGGTTTCAACATTCCTTATTACCACTAGCCTTATTTTTATGATTTTATTTTTATGAATGCTAAGTTATATAAAGGAGTGATAGAATGAGCATAAATTATTGGGATATAAGAAGATCATTTGATAATGATAAAAATCGAGCCTAGTATTTCCACTAAGGAACTGGATAGCTGAAGAGCTCTTGTCAAGGGATGGTAACATTTAGACTTTTAGAGAGGGCAATCTAGAGAATAAAAAGCTTCCTCATCCCAAGGACTTCCATTAAAATTGAAATTAAAATTAGTAAAGAGAGAACTTAGGCTCCTTGAGCCTAGTTCATAAAGGAAAGGAGAAAGAAGAGATCCTATCAGTTTGAACTTGGATGAGGAGGATGATAAGATGCAAGAGATTCCTATTATCAACACTAGTCAAGTCCCTATAAATACCCCCAATGTACCTAATTTTTCATCTATTGGGGTAGATACTTCACAAGTAGTAGAATCTACCTCCTAGGGTTGTCCCATTCAATAATATACCCCTTTGGTCTATACTAAGAAGCCCAAGACTCCCACAAGCAACCCAATAGTGTATATATCTCAAGGATTGTCTATTCCACCTCTAAGCTCACATTAATCAAGAGAAGATGAAGTTATCATCAAAAACATAGTAGATGATTTAGATGAAGAGGTTGAGTTAGAGTTAGACAAATCTATGAGTCTTCAAGTTGACCCCATTGAGCTTCATCTCCAAGGTACATAGACCTTCTCTAGTTTCCCTCTTAATTCAATTTCTACCATTGATCAAATACCTATCTCTTTTGTGGAAGTCCCCATTCCCTCTACTACATCCATCCCCTTGTTTCCATCTACCTTTGTGCCCATTTATTACATTTCCACAACCACCATTTACACCTCCCTTATTACCACACAATTTCCCATAGCTATTCCCTCTATAACTATTGGTACTTCTACTATGAGAATTCACAAAAAGAATAAGGAAACCAAAAAAGTGTAGACTGCTCTCACTACTTCTTAACTTCATGTCCAGTCTACACAACTCTCCCTTATAATCCTCACTTCCACTTTTAAAAAAGAAACCATAGTAATTAGCACAAGTAAGGGAAGGAAGGCCAAGCCTCACATATTTGTAGTCTACCCACTCCCTCAAGTTGGAAGAGTGGACTGGTAAAAATTAATTTGGCATTCCTTGTCTGATGTCTTGACAAAGGCTAGTAAGAAACATAAGAGAGAAGAAGAGGATGTTGAGAAAGAAATTGTTGTTACAACTGATCATACACCCCTAAATATTCTACCTTGGGCCATGGATTTGAGGAGTCAAATGTTGAGCTATAAGGTCATATAACACCCATCTATTTCCACTTTTTTTAATCCCCCAACTAGTTCAATCCAAAGATTAAAGAAGAGAAAATTTGAGGATGACCAGGGTATAAACATCATATTTGAATAATGATAATTGGTGCTCTCCCTCACTAAGAGGTATAACAAGTAGCCAAGGGAGTATGTATATGAAGAGAATATTTTAGACCTGGTCCAAGCACACAAGGATGTGGTGGTGGCCATCCATGAAGGAATATATTTATCTTGAGGGGAGATACAAGAAGTATAGGAATTGTGAGCATAGATTGAGCAGCTCAAAGAATAATCTAACATAGCGCATATTCTTATAGGCATCAAATATAAGGTTCAAGAGGTCATTTCCAAATGTTATAACTCCTTGGAATCCATGGAATTCATTAAGGTAGAGATGGCACCTCACGTTAACCTATGGCTCTTAGGTTTCATATAATGTCAAGCTTAAAATGTTGGTTATCTACATGCGCAACTCATTATATAGCCACCTTGAATTAATGACCACATTTGAGGCATATAATGCCATGAATTTAGTTTTCATTAGACATGAGGAGGTAAATTAATGGTTGAAGGAAATTATATCTTTAATTCTAGAGTACCAAGTGCTTGAGGCCCAAATCCTCTAAATTTTAAAGTCGCTAAAATTGTCTAAAGTAAGGGATTCTATAGGCAAATTGATTAGTAGAATCAATTTTGATAAAATTATCTAGGAGGCCACCAATAAATTCAAAAAAATCATACAAGGCTTGGCATTGGAAAGAATAGAAGAAAATTTAAGCAAAGTTAGGAGGAAGGTGACTGAAGTGGAGATTTTTAGGAATAAGTTCCAGCTAACTAAAGATGAACATGCAAGACTCCTTGATAAAACCAAGAGACTCCATCGATCCTCATTTCTTAACTTAAACATCATTCACCAAAATCATGAGGTAGTACATAAAGTCTATCAAGATAATGAGGTGAAAAATAAGTAGGCTTTTGGCAATGTTACTACATGTTTAGCTTTTACTCCCAATTTCACTCCTACTAAATCCCATGCAACACTTTGGACCACACAACATTAGCCTTATGCATGTGCAACTCTTGTAGTGGAAAATATATTTATATTATCATTATAAATTAGACAAATCATTGTAAAATTGACTTTGTACATGCACACATTACATGATTTTGTAATGTTAATTTGTCTATTATAGCTTTTTTAGCTTAAATAGTTTTAGACCATAGTTAGAACTACACATTCTAACCACCACATGTAACAATCATGCATAGACTTAGAGGATGAGGCAACCCATTATACAATATATATTAATAAAATTATACCACCCAACTTTAACTTTTTAAGAAAATTTTGGAATATAGAGTAGCAAGCCATTTTGTTCATCAAGCAAAGTGTTTGAGTATTTTCTTTCCATTATTGTGTTATTAGTTGTTATTTATATGGTTGTTTGTTTAAATAATCTTAAGTGTGATAAGATTGTGAATATATTCTTGATTTTTTTAATTAATATGCTAATCTTAGATGTGTAACAACTATTGAGGATTGGAAAAATTATTTATTAAACTAGTCAAGTTCGATTTAATCATATTTATGGATGTGTATTGGTGTTTTCTTGGTGTAGTTTTTTAAGTGTGTACTATAACTACCTTAGATAATTCATTAGCCCAAGCCATAATCTCCTGATTGAAGGGTGTGTAAAAACTACATTGATAGGAAAAAACTTTGTCTAAAGCTGGTGAACTTCCTACATCCTTGTTCCCTTAGACTCCTTAGCCATGTTTGATAGCTTGTGTGTAATTTCTATTAGCAACATACATTAGTTTTAATAAAATATACATTTGTCAAGAAACCAACTAGGAAAGTAACTTTTGTGACCCATGGAGATTTAGTTTTTACCTTACCTTACCCTCTTTTTATGTTTTGTTACAAATATATAATCACTTTAGATTATAATATAGTCACCTATCCAACTCATGTAGGAATTAAACCTATTAGAAAGCCACACCTCCATCCAAAAAACCTTGTTAATAACCTGATACCCTACTAGTTATTTTATCAATAGGTTGTCAAAGATCTCATACCTATAACTCATGCCTTGGAGTGGAGTTTACCTCTATTGAGGTCTTAAAACATTATAGGCTACCTTGTTATGGCTATGGTGTTCATAAAACCTATATCAACACCTTCCTTTGAGCTTTCTTAATTTAAATTACATAAATTTGCCTAAATTTTAACTCCCTTTTCTCACTCTAAAGTTGTGTCTAATTTACAAAATCATCTTGACACTCAACCTTATTTAAATAATAATCAACCTTGGTTTTATAATTTTTAAGCCAATTAACTCCTAGGATCACATCATATGACCCTAATCATGCAACATACATATCCACTACTATAGTGAATTTAGGCAACCTAATCTCTGCTTCGACTAGACACTTGTCAACTTTAACCTTAGACTCATTCCCATTCTATACCAACCATGAATTTTACATAAATATAGATTTTTTAGATAATTTACTAAGCATTCTAAGATCAATGGAAAATTATATAGCTCTTGTGTCAATCAATATAGAGACTAGATGATAAAAAAAAGTACTTCATAGTTTTAAGGGTGAAGCTTGATACTCAACTTGATGATTGTCAATAGCTACATAAATCCATTATTGGAATGTATCCTACTAAGTAAAAAAACCCTTAATATTTAACTTAGGTAAGATATTTCAGTTTCTATTCTGGCTTGACCACCTTCTTGAAAACCCGATCCATGGTAAATGGAACATGCACATCTACTTCACAACTAATTTGAGGTTTTAATCCCATGATGAATTTAATGATCCTAAACCTCTCATCCACCTAATAATAAGTTATATACTTAATAATCTTAGTGAAATTCTCCTAGTATTCATTCACTAATAAGTCACATTGCTTAAGATTTTTAAAATATATAAGATTATAATTAAAGTATAGTTGTGGAAGCCATCATGAGCTAAATAGTGTCATAAAATATTCTCAAGTGGTGGTGGTTGAGTCAAGGTTCTTCTCAAGCTTCTTATTTTACCACCACATTGCTACTTTACTAGTAATTTGATAATCTTCCCAAACTAATTTTATGACTTTATAGTAATTCTAAATCTTAAAATATTTCACTATCTCTTTCAACCATGATTTTTCTCCATCTACCAATATAGTTCCATCAAAATTGGGTTGATTTACCTTTTTTATGTCTCATGCCAAATCTATAGCTACTCAAGCTCTCACATCCTATGGCACTTCTTCATGCCTCTACTCTTAAGGATGTTCCTACTCAACATGATTCTCTTCAGGTTCCTCCTAAACATTTTCCTCTTCATGGCATTACACTTCCTATTCTAGGGCCATAATTTGGTCCCTAGTCTCTTACATGGTTGTGAGGATCTGATCCAACTTCACAGCTTGCTCAGTAATGAATTGATTTGAATCAATAAGGTGATTGGTCTTTTAATTAACTTCACATCTTTTTTTATCATGCACAATTTTTATTCCTACTTAATAGGAGAATAAGTTTTCATTATCATATACATTAAGTCCTAGATTTTGAACCTTAGATCTACTACAACAATGTAATAATCCCACTAGGGTTTACCAAAATATAGAAAATTTTAAAACAAATAATAATTACACATATTTATCTTACAAATTTCACCATGAAAAATCTAATTATTGATCTTTAACTAAATTCATTAATGTATTTAACCTCAAGGTTTATATCTAATCCACTTAGATAATCATCACCATAAAAAGATATAATAAGACATGCTCAATTTTGAATATACCATAAATATTACATCTAATTCATTAAATTAATAGTACAATTTCAATGATGATATATACAATATTTTAACCACTTATATAGAAGTATAATGATTAAATATTATAGTTTTTAGCAATAAATAAAATATCAAATAATAATATATGATACAAAGCTCCATGGAGCATGAGTCTCTATGACTCAAGTATCAATCTATAATCTCAAGTGTAGTCTCTAGAGTATTACTCATATGGGGAGGGAGATAATCAATTGATTATTTTTCCACACCAACCATGTACCATATATCCCTCAAACTATTTCCCGATAAGGAAATGGCCCTCCCTTCATGGATAGGTAGATAATGATGGTGTGGGTATTTAGAGTGACAAACTAGAACATGTGTGTTGTAGATATATAATACATGATTTATACCATAAATAAATCTGTTCTAACATGATATCACCCAAACATGAAAACTCTATCAACATATGAAATGACAATGTTTAACTAGAAACATTACTTTGGCCAAAGTTTTTAAATAGTTATGATCTTAAGGATCAGTCAATTCCATACATACCACTCAATGGGATTACACCTCATTTACATTGATGGTGCTAGTTAAGTGAGTGGAGTTTGTCCACTACATAATTAGGGTCATAAAATTGAGATTTGCTTAAAATATATAATAATATAAAAACCAATATATTCACTCAGAGTATTCTATATTAGTAGATATTAATATACTAAATAAAAAAATATCAAATGTATACATTTAGTCCATCAAATGTAATGCAATGAACCTAAAATCATCTAGTTTATTACAAAATAATAAATAGAATAAAAAATAGTCCTCAATATAAACATAACATCTAGGTAAGAATTATATCTAAACTTCTAGATACCCTAATCATAAAGTAACTATAATGTTTATTCCTCCATAAAATAAACATTAAATGCAACTTGTTTACTTGTTTCTATTCCACACCTATAATAAAAGATAGCCATAAAACAACTCAATAAGTTCTATAGTTAAATAATTAAATACCTTATCTAAATGCTTCAAACAAACATCAAATATATAAAAAATTACCCATAATACCCTACTACATAATAATGATTACTAGCATACAAGTTGCATGCGCGCACGCACACGCACACGCGCGCGCGCTGACACACACACACACACACAGAGAGAGAGAGAGAGAGAGAGAGAGAGAGAGAGAGAGAGAGAGAGAGAGAGAGAGAGAGAGAGAGAGAGAGAGAGAGAGAGAGAGAGAGAGAGAGAGAGAGAGAGAGAGAGGAGAGAGAGAGAGATGTGTGTGTGTGTGTGTGTGGTATAAAACATATGATTGTTGACAAAGTTATAAAACTAAATTTGGTTATACCATATATATATTATATGGTATAACCAAGCTAAATTTGGTTATACCATATATATATTATATGGTATAACCAAATTTAGTTTTATAACTTTGTTAACAATCATATGTTTTATACCACACACACACACACACACACACACACTAAAAACTATAGTTAAAATGCCATATAATTTTCTATATAGTCATAATTTGGATAAGATATACATGATACTCTAAGAAGACATCCACTATCTATGTTCTTAGAGTATCTTGTATACTTCTATATACAAATCAATATATAATTAAAATCATCCCATACTTTAAATATATCTATAAATTCCTAATTTACTTATTTGACTAAAAATACATAGAATTCATGTGATTTATAATTCAAACATATCCAAACAATTATATCTAATTTCATTATTTTAATTTACTCAAATCATTAAATTCACAGTAACATTTGAATTAATTGCATATAAAAATGATCAAAGATATACCATCAACCAAGTATGTCAAAACTTGAGAATTCTATGATAATAAAACTTAGACCTTAACCATTTAATTACTCCTCAAACAAAAACATTATTAACATAGCCATACCTATTATAGTCCACGTGAGGATTTCACTCACAAATTTAATAGCCAAATTGTATGTATTTTATATATAGACATAACCATATAAACTCATACTTAATTAGTACATAATCAATGTACATAGGTTCAATAATAATAGAATAACCCAACTCAAAACATTTAAAAATAGTACATATATAATAGGTTTAAAATTTAAACTTTAAACTTGGATGATGGAGAAGGGGCCCTAATCTATGTTATCTTGGAATGTGATGAAAATGGAAAAAAAAGAGAAGGAAGGCACATAGGGGAAGGAGGGTGCCAAGGGGGAGAGTGCAGGTCATAGCTATAGGGCAGTGTTGGGAGTGCAGCAGTTGGCCCAGGGAGTGCAACAGTTGGCCCAGGGAGTGTAGCAGTTAGCCCAAAGCCTAAGGAGTGTTGGAATGGTTTTCCCCCCACTCTTTCCAGGTCCATGTGATGCTGAAGATCCAACTGGCATGAGACTTCCCAAGGTCAATGGATGCCTGGAAAGATGCAAGGAGAGGCCCAAATTGGTCATACCTATGGACATGATTGCTGAGGATATCAAATATTATACAAATCATTCTTTGTATTGCAAGTTTTTGGGGCTCAGGACTTCGTTCTAGTTCTTGGAAGCATGGGCTCATAGGACATGGGCTCTGAAAGGAGAAATGTATATCACAATGTTAGCCAATAGTTATTTTATGGTCATTTTTACCTGCTTGACTGAATGTAGCAGAGTCTTTGCTAGAGGTCCATACTTTCAAAATCAGGTGGGGCTATTTATCAAGCTGTGGCATGTTGGTTTTATACCTTCAGAGGAATTGCCAAACTATGTTCTGGTGTGGGTATGGCTGCCTTGATTTTTGGTGGAATGCTATCATGAAGATACCCTACAATTGCTTGCATCCCTCCTAGGAAGGCCAGTCGGTTCATCAATGTCAATCCTTGGGAAAAAGGTGATGACTTATGCCCACATTTGTGTTGAAATTGATCTTAGTAAGCCAATACCTGATGCTATTAAAATAAGTGTGGGACCCTTTTCCTGGGTACAACAATTGGATTATGAAACTCTTCCCTTTCATTGTCATCTTTGCCATGCTTATGGTCACTTGCAATGATGGTGTCCCAAATCTAAAACCTTTGAATCTTAGCCTACTCAACCTGCTCATAATCCACCTAGAACTAACAAAGGGAAGGGCCTGATTCCAGGTGAGGTGTCAGAAACTAATGGTTTTATCCCAGTTAAAGGGTGATATAAAAGCAAGGGTCAAAATGGTTTTTAAAGGAGAGATAGGTAGATGACTCACTTAACAGATTTGAAATTCTAGATGACCTTAACCAATAGGAGGTGAACCCAGGGTTGATGATTTTGGATCAGCAGATTGAGGGCCCAACCCAAGAGAACAATGTTTCAGTTGATTTAACTGAATCACAAGATGTTGGGGATGGGCACATGGATATGGACTAGTAGATGTTGATATCAGATGTTTTGACTTCCTCAGCTATTCCTTCTAAAGAAGATGGGAATTTATCTTTAATAGGGAAATTTGGAGAATGTTAAGGTGTGGAGCTAAAAGCTTCACCAAAGGAGTGTTTTGCAAAGTTACAGGTTTACACAGTCACCGGCATCGGTCAGGAGCGACCAACATCGGTCAGGAGCAGACTAGGAAATGCTAGCATCAGTAGGGATTGGCTGACGTCGATCACAGGCAAATAGGTAGGAACCAACATCGGTTCCCTATGCATCCAAAAAGCTATTTTGGTGGATAGAACAGAGTGTTTGCATGTTAGGATTAAGTGATAGTCTTAAGTCTGCATCTCTATTATTAGTAAGACTATTTAGAGCCCTTGATTAGGAGGTGCATCTGATGGCTGTAGTTGTATGCTCATGTTTCCTAATTATTATATAATAGGATAGATCTTCTTAGCTTATTGTATGAGTAATGTATGTTGAATAAAGCAGTACAGAATTGTATATGTGAATCATTCCAAGTTGTTGGAGTTGATTGTAATTAAGAGAGAGAGCTCTTGAGGGAAAGAGATCTAGAGAGAGATCTATACATCTGAGAGAGGTGTGGAAGAAAAGAAGTTTCTTCAATTGTATTCATTTTGTAAAGATTTTAATACAAGTTTTTAGGGTGGTTTCTTGTATCTCTTGTTCTTTGCTATTTATCATTCTAGTTACTTATCTTTCTAGTTAATTTTGCATTTAATTGCTTTCATAAGTGTAATCAACATTGTTGGTTGATCCCCAAAAAGTGGTATCAGAGCTCAGGTTGACTAACAGGTGTTTCAAATCTGGTTAGTGTGTATTGATTACAGGGTACTCATAGGGGTTTTTGTGGGGATTTCTGTTTGAGTGGGAGAAGCAATGGTAGAAGAAAGTAAACTAAGAATGGAGAAGTTCAATGGCAAAAATTATCAACATTGGAGAATGCAGATAGAGGATTATCTGTATTAGAAAGATATATACTTACTGTTAGGTGGGATTGCAAAGAAGCCCACATACATGGATGATGAAGAATGGAAAGTTCTTGATAGAAAGGCTCTGGGGTCTATAAGACTGAGTCTGGCATCTACTGTGATATCTAATTTATCACAGGCAAAGTCTATGGTAGAGTTAATGACTACTTTAACAAATTTGTATGAAAAACCCTCAGCTTCTAATAAGGTATATCTTATGAAGCAATTATTAAATTTGCATATGCAAGAAGGTGGATCTGTATCTAATCATCTAAATGATTTCCATGGAATTGTAAATAAATTAAGTTCAATCAAAATAGTGTTTGATGATGAAATTAAAGCTCTTTTAATATTATGTTCTTTGCCTAAAAGCTGGCATAGCTTGGTAATGGCAGTTAGTAATACTGCAGTTGCTTTAAATATTTTAAAATTAGAGGATGTTGTTAGTGTAATCTTGAATGAAGAAATTTGCAAGAAAAGCACAGAGAAAACATCAGGGAACACTTTAAGTTTTGAGAGTAGGGGAAGGCAAAAGCAGAAGAGCAAGAAAGGGAGATCAAGGTCTAAGTCAAAGGTGAGAGGTAGATCCAAATCCAGAAATGGCAGGAAGCCATAATGCTGAAATTGTGGAAAGATTGGGCACATAAGCAGAGATTGTTGGTCAAAGCCTAAGGAGGACAATCAACATGAAGGAAAAGAAGAAGCAAAGGTTGCAGGTATTGCACAAGATGCTTTAATATTCTCTTTGCATAATAATATAGAATCTTGGGTTTTAGATTTTGGTGCATCTTTTCATGCAACCCCTAATAGAGAATATTTTAGTGACTATATCCATGAAGATTTTGGAATAGTGTATTTAGTGGATGATGAGCCTTGTAAAATTATTGGCAAAGGAAAAGTGCAGCTAAAAATTTAGAATGGCAACACATGGGTGTTAAGAGATGTCATGCATGTTCCCAGCTTGAAGAGGAATTTGATTTCTATAGGAAAGTTAGAGGATGAGGGTTGTACAGTAACTCTCATAGCTGAATCTTGGAAGGTGACCAAGGGTACACTTGTAATGGCCAGAGGTAAGAGATTAGGTACTCTCTATTTATGTAATTGTGTTACTAACAACTCTCCTTCTGTATTATCTACTTCAGATGTGGATGCAAAATTGTGGCACTCTAGGCTCGGTCACATGAGTGAGAAGGGAATGTCCATTCTTAAGTCAAAAGGTAAGCTTTCAGATTTAAAAAGCATAGATCTAGATTTTTGTGAGCACTGTGTTTTTGGGAAATAGAAGAGAGTGAGTTTTCTCAAGACTAGGTCAATAAAGAAGAAGCATAAGTTGCAACTTGTTCACATAGACGTGTGGGGACCGGCTCAAGTTGCTTTTATTGGAGGATCAGAGTACTATGTTTCATTCATAGATGATGCTACAAGAAAGGTATGGGTCTATTGTATTAAGAATAAATCTAATGTATTTGAGACTTTTAAGATTTGGAAAGCTATGGTTGAGAATGAAACAGGCAGAAGATTAAAGTGCTTGAGATCTGACAATGGTGGTGAGTTCTGCAGCTACAAGTTCAACTTCTATTGTTATATGCATGGAATCCATAGGCAAAGGATGGTTCCAAGGACACCTTATTAAAATGGAGTTGCTAAAAGGATGAACATAACAATTATGGAGCATTCAAGGTGTATGAGATTGCATGCTGGTTTGCCCTTAGAGTTTTGGGTAGAAGCTGTTGATACTACAGTGTACCTGATTAACAGAGGACCCTCTATAGCTCTGGATGGTGGAATTCTAGAAGAGGCATGGATAGGTAAAAAGGTAGATCTCTCATTTCTCAAATTTTTTGGTTGTGAAGCCTTTATGCACATTGATAAGGAAAATAGAAAGAAGCTGGATGCTAAGTCTATGAGGTGCACATTTATTGGCTATGGATCTGATGATTTCAGATTCAAGTTTTGGAATCTAGGAACTAACAAGATAATTAAGAGCCATGATGTTGTTTTCAATGAAAAAGTGATGTATAGTGATCAGCTGAAGAAGCTAAATCAATCTGGTCAGAGCAATGGAGAATTGGACGAGGTGACGGTCCAAAATGAGCTCACAGGAAAAATTAATCACAGAAAGGAAAACACAGAGATCTACGTCAGCCAGGCACGAACCGATGTTGGCAAGACAAGAACCAATGTCGATCATATAGAGACTGACATCAGCCAGGAAGGAATTGACATCGGTCAGGTAGAACTGACGTCAGCTAGTTACAGACCTGGAAGTGATCGAGGTCAATCACTGTCAGAGAATTTGGGTAGACAGCGTGTTGTGAATGAGTCTCAGATGCCCATTAGGAGGTCAAAAAGGGTAAGTAAACCTCCAATTCGATATTCCCCTTCATTATTCTATTTATTGCTAACTGATGGTGGAGAACCAGAGAGTTTTGAAGAAGCAATATAGGTGGAATCCAAGAATTAGTGGGAGCGTGGCATGGTTGAGGAAATGGAGTCCTTGAAAGAGAACCAAACATGGGATTTGGTTGAGTTGCCAACTGGTAAGAAGACACTAAAGAACAGATGGACCTACAAATTGAAGGAAGGTGAGAATGGACAGATGAGATATAAGGCCAGATTGGTAGTGAAAGGATTTGCACAAAAACTAGGTATTGATTTTGGTGAGATTTTTTCTCTTGTTGTTAAAATGATTTCTATACGGACTGTATTGTCTTTAGTTGCTATTGAGGATTTGCATCTTGAGCAGCTTGATGTTAAGACAGTGTTTCTTCATGGAGATTTGGATGAAAAAATATGTATGGATTAACCAGAAGGATTTGAGGTCAAACGTAAGGGAAGTTAGTGTGCAGATTGAAGAAAAGCTTATATGGCCTCAAGCAAGCTCCTAGACAGTGGTATTTGAGATTTGATAGGTTTATGACTGAGCATGGCTATAGTAGGTGTCAATCTGACCATTGTGTGTATTTTAAGATATTGGATAATGGTAGATATATTATTTTGTTGTTGTATGTAGATGATATGCTGGTTGCAGGATCACACATGCAAGATATCTCTGAGCTTAAGGTGAAATTAGCTCAAACATTTGCCATGAAGGATTTGGGAGTAGCAAAGAAAATCCTTGGCATGAGCATTAATAGAGACAGGAAAAATCATAGGTTGATTTTGTCTCAAGAGGATTATGTGAACAAGGTGTTGAAATGGTTCAATATGCAGGATGCAAAACCGATAAGCACACCTTTGGCTGGACATTTTAAGTTGAGTAAAGAACAATGTCCTAATTCATATGATGAGGTAGAGTACATGAGTAGAGTTCCATATTCTTCTGCAGTAGGGAGTTTAATGTATGCAATGGTGTGTACTAGACCGAATATTGCCCAAGCAGTGGGGGTTGTAAGTATATGGCCAATCTAGGAAAGGAACACTGGAAAGCAGTTCAGTGGATCCTTAGATATCTGAGAGGAACCAACAATAGGCATTTGTGCAATGGAGGTTTAGATACTTCTCTACATGGTTATGCAGATTCAGATATGGCAGGTGATTTGGATGGCACAAGGAACACCACAGGATATGTTTTCACTGTTGGTGGAATGGTGGTTAGCTAGATATCAAAGTTGCAGAAGGTTGTTGCCTTGTCAACTATAGAAGCAGAGTATATTGCAGTCACAGAGACTAGCAAAGAGATGATATGGGTGACATGGTTCATGGAAGAGCTTGGAAAGGAGCAAGAGAGTTGCATATTATATAGTGATAGTCAGAGTGCAATTCATTTGGCTAATAATTTAGCCTTTCATTCAAGAATAAAGCATATATAGCTTAGGTACCACTTCATAAGACAAGTATTGGAGGATGGTGAGTTGAAGCTGGAGAAGATCCATACAGATAAGAACCCTGTAGATATGTTAACCAAGCCGATTACAAAGGAGAAGTTGAGTCTTCATTCAACTTCTGTTGGTCTTCATGATTGAGTTGAAGATGGAGGAGATAGAAGATGTTGTTGTATAGGTACTGGTGCAACTGTTTGTCTCCAAGTGGGAGATTGTTAAGGTGTGGAGCTAAAAGCTTCACCAAAGGAGCATTTTGCAAAGTTGCAAGTTTACACAGTCATCGGTGTCAGTCAAGAGCGACCGACATCAGTCAGGAGCAGACCAAGAGATGCTGGCATTGGTAGGGATCAGCTGAAATCGGTCACAGGCAAATAAGCAGGAACCAACGTCGGTTACCTGTGCATCTGGAAAGCTATTTCTGTGGACAAAATAGAGTGTTTACATGTTAGGATTAAGTGATAGTATTAAGTCCACATCTCTATTATTAGTAAGACTATTTAGAGCCCTTGATTAGGAGGTGCATCTGATGGTTGTAGTTGTATGCTCATGTTTCCTAATTATTATATAATAGGATAGATCTTCTTAGCTTATTGTATGAGTAATGTATGTTGAATAGAACAGTACAAAATTGTATATGTGAATCATTCCAGGTTGTTGGAGTTGATTGTAATTGAGAGAGAGAGCTCTTGAGGGAAAGAGATCTAGAGAGAGATCTGTACATCTGAGAGAGGTGTGGAAGAAAAGAAGTTTCTTCAATTGTATTCCTTCTATAAAGAGTTTAATACAAGTTTTCACGGTGGTTTCTTGTATCTCTTGTTCTTTGCTATTTATCATTCTAGTTACTTATCTTTTTGGTTAATTTTGCATTTAATTTCTTTCATAAGTGTAATCAACATTGTTGGTTGATCCCCAATAGAGAATTAGGAGCAGTAAGGAGTAGTAAATCTTCTCCTCACTTGGGACTTTTGCAAAAAGACCTTAAAAAGGGTGGGGGGAGAAGTCAGTCAAGCTTGGTAGGAAAAAAGACCTAGAAAAGATGAAACTAATGGGAGAGACTTTGGTGGAGTCGGGGTCAATGAAGACTCTGGATGCTTACTTTATAAATCTTTTGAAATGATTGTACTATCTTGGAATGTAAGGGGTTTAAATAGCAACCCTAGACAAAATGATGTTCACAACTTGATTAAAAATCAAAGACCTAATGTCCTTTTTTTGCAGGAGACTAAGCTTTTAGTAAATGCTATGTCCAGATTAGCACCTAAGTTGTGGAGATAAGGGGCTGTCAATGCATTGGGGCTACCAGATCTTCAAGAGGATTAGCTTGCCTTTGGAACCCCCACAAGATCAGCCTCATAGGATGGTTGTCCTCTAAGTTTTCCTTGACTATGATGGCTTCCAACTTTGAGATGAGGGAAGTCATTCTTATATCCAATGTCTATGCCCCTACTAACTAGTGGGGTAAACAATCCCTATGGGGCCACATTAGTTTTGTCTACAGCTTGGCTCCCCTCCAACCTTAGATTATGGCTAGAGATTTTAATGTTATTTTGGATTTGAATGAAAAATGTGGTGGTATGACAAAGCTTGACCCATCTTCTTTGCTTATGTGAAATTACATTGAAGTTTTGAATTTAGTCAACATTTGACCCAACAATGAATAGCTTACTTGGAATAATTAGAGGATTGGCCAACATTACATTGCTGAGAGACTGGATCATTTTTTGGTTTCTGGCTATTGGGTTGGGGGTATGTGGTTTATAGGGTCTAAAATTTTGGACTGGAGAGGATTAGATCATTGGCCTATTAAGCTAAATAGTGTTTTAAAGTACCAACCTCACTCTCCTTCCTTCAGATTCCAACTCATGTGGCTATGAGATCAGTCATTATTCGAATGTGTGGCCAACTGGTGGAGGTGGGGCAGGCCTACCCATGGTATGATGATGTATATTTTTGCTAAATCACTATAGTTTATGAAGTATAAGCTTAAACAGTGGAATCATCAAAGCTTTGGGAATATTTTTCATGTTAAGGCTAATGCACAGGCTAAGCCTGATGGTATCATAAGAATAATTAGGGAGGAAAGATTGACTAAAATCTTACTGCAAGATGAATCTCAGGATATGAAAGACCTAGAGGAATGTGAGCTATGGGAGGAAGTGTTTTGGAAGCAAAAGGCTCAAATAGAATGGCTCTAAGAAGGTGATAGAAATACTTCTTTTTTCTTTCAATCGTCCAAAGCTAGGAGGCACGATAACTCTATCTCGGTCCTCGTCAATGAGAGAGGCGAGCGACTTAATTCCTTTCCTACAATGTCAAAGGAGGTGGTGTAGTATTTATCTACTCTTTTTAGGGAAGATGCAAATGAGGAATTACTAGAAGAAGCATAGGTTCTCTACTACATTTTTCCCCTAGTGACGCGTGAAATGAATGAGAATTTAGTGAAGGATATCACACTTGGGGAGCTTGAGGTGACTATTTCCCAGATGAAAAAGGGGAAAGTGGTTGGTCCTAATGGCTTCCTTGCTGAATTCTATCAAGAATTTTGGGATATTATCAAATTGGATCTTTTAGCTATTGTTCAAGAATCTTAGCAGAATAAGCAAATGCTTAAGGCTTCAAATTTGACTTATCTCGCCCTCATATCGAAATGCGAAGGAGCTGATAGGCTAAGTCAATTTTGCCCTATATCTCTTTGTAATGTTGTTTATAAAATCATATCTAAAATCATTGCAAAAAGGTTAAAAACTAGGCTCAATGATGTGATTTCTAAAGAACAGAGTGGTTTTGTGGAAGACAAGAATTTTTTTGATGGTATTGTCATAGTGGTTGAGTCCATTCACTCCATGGCCAGCTCCAAGGATAAGGCAATGTTTATTAAGCTAGATATGGCCAAGGCCTTTGATATGGTTAGATGGTCATTCCTATGGAAGGTTCTCAAAGCTTTTGGTTTTGCAGATGAATGGACCCAATGGGTCATGAGTTGTATTTCCTCAGTTTCCTTTTTGGTGCTTATCAATGGGGAACATACGAAGTTATTTGGTGCCTCTAAGGGGCTGTGATAAGGAGATCCCTTATCTCCATATCTCTTTCTTCTTCTTCCTAAAGGCTTGGGGAGGATGATCAAAAGGAATAGAGAGGATGGGCATATTCAAGGCTGGCAATGGGGGGGGGTGAACTATTGGCATAGTCTCACTTGCAATTTGTTGATGACACTATTTTGATGGGCATGGCCACAATGAGTGAAGCTGCCAATATGTGCAGGGTGTTGGATGTTTATCTAATGGCCTTAGGGCAAAAGGTTAATGAAGATAAGTCATCCATCTTCTTCTTTATTACACCAACTCCCATATAGCAGTGAATTGATTGGACTATGCATTTCCAAATTGGGACTCTCCCCTTGATTTATCTAGGTATTCCTATTACAACTAGCTGTATACACAAAGAATCTTGGTAGAATATTTTGGATAAATTTTAGGTGAAGGTGAATCATTGGACTCATAGGTGGCTTTATTTTGTGGGATATGTTCAATTAATTTAATATGTGGTGTAGGCTTTGCCCATTTACAAATGTATGCTTCAGGTTGCCCTGGTGGGAATTGTTAAGGAATTTGACTCAGTTACTAGAAAATTTTTATGGGCTGGTACTTTGATGACCTCAAAATGGAGCTTAGTTATATGAGAGATGGTTTGTAGCCCCAAACAACATGGGGGGCTTGGCCTAAGGTAGACGGACTTAAATGGAGTTGCTTTGGCAGCTAAGCTTTATTGGCACTGGTGTAATGAACAAGATAAGCCCTGGGCCAAAATTATCTCTCAGAATTACTATTCATGGGCCACTCAAAGTGATATTATTCATTATCCACTCATTGGGAAAGGCTCAGCAATATGGAGGACTCAAAAAAGGGGCTACTCTTATTAAGGCTTTTTCTAGATTTGTAAGTAGGGATCCAAGGCTCTCTTTTGGACTAATTCTTGGGACGGTAACCCTCCCATTATTTCTCAGTTCCCTAATCTGTCAAACCTTTTCCAGAGATTCCTTGATGTTGGTTGGTCTCGGGTGAGTGACTTTAAATCATACATTTCCTATGAATAGCTGGAGGTGGCAAAATGGAAAGCACCTGAGGTTTGGCTAGTTGTTGGAACACATGAGGAGCATGATGAGATACTGAACCTCCTTTCTAGATGCTGATGTATCTCCCTCCAGGAGGAAGATGAGCTTGCTTGGTCTCCCAATCCTAAAGGAAATTACATAATTGCTTATGGATATCAGGCTTTATTATCTTAGAGATTAGGTAGGGGAGAAGTGCAATGGTGGAGACAGGTTAGGAATAAATTATCATGGCCAAAATGCAACTACTTTTTTTGGTTATTGGCTTGGAGTAGGTGCTTGACCTAGGACAATCTCTGGAAAAGAGGCTTCCAAGGCCCATCTATTTCTATTATGTGTGGAGCAGCTAAGGAGGATTTTGCTCACCTTATTTTTTGTTTCTCCTTTACTTTTCAACTCTGGGATTATTGGTGGGATGTATGGCAATGCCCCTATCTCCATGTTTCATCCTTGGTCAATTTTTGGAGTGGCATGGGAGAACCCCCCTCAAGGATAGCTTTTATATAGAATGTTTGGTTAGGGGGGCCCATCTTTTTGCTATGGCAGCTCTGGTTGGAGAGAAATAGGTGGATATTCTAGAATGAGAGGATTGTGGCACAAGTATGGCAAAAAGTTGTATGGATGATTCAGACTGTGTAGGCCAAGAGTGAGGTTTGTCTCCCTTTATCCAAATAGGACACTGAGGTGGTGGTGTGCCTAGGATTCCAGTGATTTGTAGGTAATTCAACTCATGTCAGGAGAGGTTGACAAGGTAAAGAGAAGATTCATAGGGATGGTTAGTGGTAGTACCCTCCCAATGGGTTTCTTAATATCAATATAGATGGCTCTTCTAGGAGCAATCCCAGCCTTGTAGGTACTGGTGGGATAGGTAGAGACTCTAAAGGTATGGTGATTTTTCTCTTTGTGATCCATGAAGGGATGCAAACCAACAACATGATGGAAGTCCAAGATATTCTCTATGCTCTTGATAAGGCTCAAGCATTGGGATAGCATAGGATCATTTGCGAATCAGATTCTCAAGTTGTGATCAACTTGCTTGTTAAGAGGAAAGTGCTGGATGCCAATTGGCAATTGGCTGGGATTGTGTAATAGATTTTGAGGATTAGCTCACTCATGGATACAATTAGGTTTGTTCATATTCCCCATGAATAGAATAGAGTAGTAGATTTTTTGGCAAAATGGGCATCTGAGCATTTAGATGGTGGTAATTCTGAGGATTGGGAGTCTCTCTCCTCGGAGCTTCGCTTTAATTTGGAACGTATTTTGGATGAAGATAGGAAGGCTCATATCAACATATAGGTGGGTTCATCCCTAGTTTTTCTATGCTTATTATTTTCCTTTGGGGATTTTGGTCCCCTATTCTTCTTGTAATGCTCTTGTTCTTTTATTAATATATTTTTACCCTTTTTATTAAAAAAAATATAAAATTTAACTCATCCAATCATTTACACTGTCCATTCATGATGGGTTCAAAATATTAACTTTTAACTTAGCCAAACTATGATATGATACAAATTTAAAAATTGGGACATGTATATTAAACTAATACACACATAATCCATTTGAAATCCCCAACTAGTATACAAACACACACACACACAAACACACACACACAGATATATATATATATATATATATATATTATATATATTTATATATATATATACATATATATATATATACATATATATATACATATATATATATATACATATATATACATATATATACATATATATATCCTTACATTTTAATTTTATTATAAACAAACCCATTATGTTTCCAATCCAAATTATAGTACATATACATAGTTGAAAACCCATATCCCACATAAATTTTATCCACATTGGATCCATAGTGTATATATCACTCAATTTGTTTGAATTTAAAATAGAGTCCAAGACCCTACCCAAATACCCTTTACACAAATAACCATACAATTAATTCATAGGGTTCAAAAATTAAAAGGAATATAATATAGATTTCAATAGAGTTATTTCTCATGGTGAAAACCTACAACCTTATCCATTATATTTGGGTTATTTGGGTAGGATTTAGGGTTTTATGGATGGATGAACCATCCACAAGGTCATATATTTAGCTCTTTTTATAATTTTACTTCAAAACAATTGAAAATACATAAAATTCCTTTGTCATTATTTTTCAAAAATCCTTTAAAATACATCACACAAGATTTTGAAATATAGTACCTGCCTATTAAGATGA
Organism: Torreya grandis; assembly: GCA_037957365.1. NCBI lineage: Eukaryota > Viridiplantae > Streptophyta > Pinopsida > Cupressales > Taxaceae > Torreya > Torreya grandis. Next base: position 1,273,875 of record JARHVA010003560.1, on the reverse strand, counting down.
TTTCAATCCCAAGAAAACCAAATATAACTTTTTTCCTTATCTCAAATACTTTTTCTTGATTTTTTCTACTACACTCCCATAAGTCTTCTTCTCACAGTCCTCCTTCACTCCTCTTTTATTCTTATTCATCCCTTTATTACACCAAATTATCCACCTCTCTCAGTAGGGAAAATGAGTAGAACAATACATGGTGAAAATAAATTAATAGAAATTCCATTAAGCTACAGTTTTCCACCTTTCTCATGCAGTCACCTTCAAACTTTCATAATGGTTTTGATAGAATGATTGTTAACTCAAGTCAACTGTAGATTATAAATCATAATCATATCAAACTTTATAATAACCAATTAAATAATCATTATAAAATCCTTAAAATTTTCCATGTCTTTTAACTTTATCAAAACTTACATCAACTTCCCATAGCCCATGAAAATCGACTAAATGACAAGTTGTCAACATTATAGTTCCATGTAGTAAGCTTATAAAAATAAATAGTCACAAACCAATTCAACTAAGTAATAAAATATGTCTATTATTACATCAATAAATCTAAACAAAAATTATTTAAACAAACATTTATCCATGAATAATATAATTTTAAATCATGTAAAATGTGATAGGTATAGATTTATCCAATTAGTAACCAATAATATCAATAGCAACTAGATTAGTAAAATCATGCAATCACATAAAATAATCATAGGACACAAAAGATCATAATAGATATTCATAATAGAAAACAAAGCATGCTATAACTATCTAACTCAACAACTTATCATAAAATATGATATTCTAATGTGGTGTGTGTATGGGTTTTTGGTTTTTCACTCTATCACCCCCCAACATCTCTATCTACATCATCTTCTTTGATGATGCTCTCCCTTCATCATACTTTGAGGGATGGATCTATCCTACATCCACCTCACAATAATGAAGGTAGTTAGTTTAAAACATAATTATATCCATAAAATACTGTTATATAATGTAAAAACATGCTCATAATGTATAAAATATAAAAGTATAACTATCTCATAACAAATCAATCATGTAAATTAAGAAACCTATAATTGTCCCATAATCAACATATGATAAAAATCTTAATACAATAGTAGTTAATCAACTAAAAACCATAATAATCCATGGATCAAATAGGTTATTCAGCTTAGAGAGAAATTGGGATGTGATAATCACCCTCATGGAGATGAGGAGGAGAAGGAGATTCTTTCATGTGCATAATATATGACATTGAAACTTGAAACATAGTTGTTATTTTATGTGCTAAATCCTCTATGTAAGTATTTTCTTGTTAATGGAATTACACATAGCATAACGATAACATGCTATGAAATATGACATATATTTCAATTTATATAAAACATCATCTATACATGTGCTTATGTATTTTTTTAGTTCATGCCAAATTAAAGGGAACAAACATGTAAATGAAAGTATTAAAACTTGTAATAAAAAGTGATTAATTTTTTTGATCATTATGATCATGATTATATTAAATATAAATTAGAAGATATATGGATCTAAAATATGATTTTTAAAAATGTAAACCCTAGAGTTATCTAGGGTTAGGGTTTATGCAATATTCAAAGTAAGTCAGGTTTACCAAATTTTTTTACCTTTTAGGTTTAACTTATGTAAATCTTATGTTTAATTAAAGGGATGAGTAGAATAAATAAGGGAAATAATATACATAAAATAACCACCAATTTTTTACATATTTGACTAAATTAAACTTTCTAAAAATAATAATAATTAGTCTAAATAAAGACTTAATTGGAAAATACCTAATACAAATGATTTGAGTGTTAGAAACTGAGATGGAGGTAGGTCTAAGTGTTTTCAACTAGATCCATAGATCATAACCCCTCTTAAATAGTAGTGTCATATTTAGATAGAGGAATCATGAGGTTCTAGTGTCCTAATATTAGTGATAATATCCTCTATGCAAGACTATCCCAAAATTTTGGGTGCACCTATGTTTTTGTTTCTAGGTTTTGTTCTTGCACACATAAAGTTTGAAACCCTATATTATTTCTATAATAACTAATTAATGATACAAACCCTAATACTTCTTGAAAGTAAGGTATGAGATAAAAAGTGTGTTCATTAGTAGGATAAGATAGACATCCTCAACACCCTAACTTGAAGAGAGTTTCATAAATACCAATAATCTAAGGAGAGATCAAGCCTAATATAGTTCTCCCTACCTAAGTGTTGGTGCAAGTGCAATTGATGCTAGGATGATAGTGGCCTTGAGTGCCTTGTGTGTGCTTAAAATTAGTAATCTATAAAATCTAAGTTTAGGGATGCTATAGATGGTCATATGCAAAAGTAGTATAGAATAGGGATTAATAATCTTGATATTAATTAGCTTGTTTCATGTTTGAATATGTATTTTGCATCTAATTTCCATTAGGTAGATAGAGGGATAAAATTCATGTATTTATAATGTTCTATTTCTTATGCAAATAATAAAATATGTTTAGGCCAATATTAAGAGGGTTTTAAATTTGAAAATATATTAATTCAATAAATCTAGGGTAAAGTACATAGGCATCATTTTGGAGACACTAGAATTACATGGTTCTAGTGTCCTTAATGTGGCACTAATGTCTAGATGACAAAACACTAGACACGAAGGGCTAAGATAAAGAAATGAGTGTCTATGATTGTATTTGAGCTAACTAGGGATGCCTATGGCTTACACAAAGGTTGGATAAGTGTGATAATAGGCTCTAGGATATGTCTAAGGTTAATCTAGGGATAGGTAGTCTCAAGTATCACTCTTAACACTCAAATACCACTTTTAGGTGATTACAGGCTTCTTTTATAGAGCTAAAGGTTAATGTATTTAAATATTTATTGATTTATACCTTTTAGACATTCATTTTTCATGAGACCTATCCATAAATCTAAACATTCCTTGTTACACACATAGCGAGAATATGCATAATCCAGACTATGATAACTTTATGACTAGTAATCCTTTTGTTCAAGATATGTATGGTGGTGATATATATTTTGAGATGGATCCATATCTTTCTTACAATATTACATACATTGAACAAATCTTAGACCCACTAGCACAATATTTAGTGACTGCATCTTCCTACCTAGGCTAAGAACAAGAGAAAAATGGCACATTATCTTACTTAAGCAATACCCATTGTATAACAAACCAATGATATGAGTTATACTACATTATGACACCAAAAAAAATTATGTTATATATTTTTTTTATCATCATTTTTTAGAAAAAAAAGATGAAATTATCATTAGAGTTGAAGTAGGAGACAAATTCCCACCAAACTTCCCACATGAAAGTCTAAGTAGTTTGATTAGAAATCCTAGTAATGTGCCTTGAAACCAATAGTTCAAACATGAATTAGCTAGTTATAGTTAATATTTAGTCTAAATGTTGTAGCTAAACCAAATTATTCTTGCAAAATGGAAAGGTCCTTTGGACAATTAAAAGGAACAAGTACAAAAAGCATACAAAAATTGTCTCAACCTAGCTCATAATTTTAATGCAATGTCTATGTCTAACACACCACTTATTGAGATAGCTCCATCAACAAGGCTATAAATATATTATTTAAGATATGTAGACCAAAACATAGACCCATTTATCTAAATCACATTAATTAGTGAAATGTTTAATGTCCCTATTTCAACTAAAGAGACTACCACTCAAACAGAAGATCTCACTCAAAATGTTATGGATAACATGCAAGTTCACTATAATTTAAACTAAATTGGGTCTAAATTACATTAATAAACACATAAAATATTCCTCCAAATAATTCCACAAGTGTTTTTCAACAATAAGGGATAGGAATTCTTATTTAAAAAAAACAACAAACAACCTCCACTCCTCAACTAGCTGCTTCCTCAAGTTCACAATAGGTGGAAATGAGCTAAAAAAAGAACAACTTACCACCTCAACAAGTGTATAACACTATATAACCTCAATAGGGAAAAAAAATTATACCACAACAAGCACATACCAATATACCTTAACAATCATAAACACTGTGTAACCCACAACATGTTTTTATTGGTCAAAATGTGAAATTTGGTTAACAAAAATAGATTCTAAACCCCCCAAAAATGCCTATCCAACAATAGGTTCTCAACCAACCAAATGTTTTTTTATGTGTAGTAGGTATAAGAACTAGGCAATAGGTTCCTTTCACCCAATGGGTATCACATGTATAATAGGGATCCAAATTTCAACACCTCCAACAATGAGGTTCTAGTCAACATGTCCATTTATATGATAGGGTTTGACAAGTAGATAAGAAGTTCCCTCCAAAACTCAAAAATACCAACACATCCCACATAACCAAATTGTATTACCAAAACCATAATTCATCATCTAAGACTATTTATCCAATTCTAATAATAATATGTTTTAACAATAGTATATTCCATATCTATAGTACAATCTCAATGCACAAATATGTATACCTCATCATTTGACTCATTTGACCAACATTCCACAATATGCTTACCCTAGTCAAGGTAATCCACATTTGATCATGTAACCCCAATAATAATAGTCAACTTCATTTAAATTCTTTGTTCAAGAGTCACAACAAATCAAGGATGCAATTCAAGCTATTCAGACTAGAAATCAAATAAAGAAATTCAAACTAAACAAAATTTTCTCTTATCCATTCAACATGGATTATCTATAAATAAAATTTATATTGGGTTATGACCCAAAAAAATTAATCAAATAGAATGGAAAAGGTGACCCTAAAGATAATATAAAATAATTCTTTGTTTCATGTCATCCAGTGGCATATATTAACACATACTTGCTTCTTATCTTTCAAGGAGTCTATGCAGGCAATCCTTGAAATGGATTTTGAAATTGTCAAATAATTTTGTACCTAACTTTGATGATCTTTTAGATAAGTTTGTAAATTTTTTTTCATATAATCTCAATCACAAGATTACAATTATGGACCTAGGCTAAGCTAAATAGAAGAATGGTGAAAGCTTCATTATGTACTTGTCATGTTGGAGAGCACTATCAAGATGATTTTCTCATAATTTTCTAGATAAATAGTTAACCAAGATATTTACCAGGAACCTACATAAAAATATATCTTACCATCTCAAGTTTCAATGTGCTCATACATTTTAATAGGTTATGGATAAATTAATATAGATTGAGAAAGCCCTTATTAACAAAGGCATAATCAAGCTATCTTCTAAATAGAGCCAAAATCAGCATCAAGGCCATCAAAACCAAAAACAAAATTAGAACCATAATCAAAACCTAATTCAAATACCAACTTTAATGCCACCTCAGGAAACAATAATGATAGAACAAAACCTTACAACCATAATAAGAATGTTATTGCAATAGGTCACTGAATCATGTCATGTTCATATGGAGCAAACATCAACTATCCATTTATCTCCACCCATTCAACAACCACCACCTCTATACATTCAACCAAGGCCTCCATAAAACCAACAACCAAAGAATAAAAACCAATTGTAAACACCTCCTCCAAGGAGAATACTACCTATTTCTAGATAATAAATGACTTTGTTGAGCCTATTAAATTTGTGTTCCATAAATTAGTTTAGGTAAATATGGTTAGTTATCTAATACTAAAGCTATTTCTTGAATTAATTCCCTTTCCTAATTGGTATAAAGAACATGAATTTTGTGAGTACTTTCATGTCAAATTACCTTTCATATGTTGATTTATCCAACTCAAACATTTAATTTAGAATATGATAGAACATGGAGAGATACAAAGAGATACCCATGCTCCTATGACCAATCATAACTTGGACATATACTAGAGTCTATTTACCGAAGATAACAATAACAATAACCATTAATAGTACCAATAATAAAAATAACAACAAAGGTAGATAAATCCACCATAAAATCAATAACAATAATGGTAGCCACAATAACAATAATAAATGGTTAGAACTAAGGGAAAAATTATGAAACCAACAAAGGAGGCCATCATGCCATTGCATATACCTATAATAATGTTTTAGGACATATCTTAGGTGGTCATGTTTCCACTATCACCATTAATCCCTAAATAAATACCAGTAGACCTAGACCTTCACCCAATAATACCTATTAGTCAAGCAATGCCTATCAACCCCCTTATGCTGGTAATTATTCTTCACATTATGTTAACAACTAGGCTCAACACCACCCTAGAATTACCATATTAGGCTCCACTACCTCACCAACCAACTACCAAATCCAAATAATAGATTGATATTATATAATCAAAACTTGATAAGCCAAGATCACTATCAAAAGACTACAATCGAATACCATGGATGATCCCATTAAACCTTTTATGCCTATCTAGAAAAAAACCAACTACCAAAATTGAGGGGAAGATCTATGATATTATAGAGAAACTAAAGAAGACACCTATATAAATATCCATCATGGATTTTTTGCATACATATAGCATCCACAAAAACATCTTGAATGAGTATTTGAGATAATCCATCATACCATATGACATCAATCCAAACAAGTTTTAAGCCATGGTAGGACACTTGGCCCCTGACCAACACCTTACCTTTTATCAAAGTGACATGTCATCTTTGGGACCTTTGCATAATAACCCATTGTATATCGAGGTTGGTATAACAAACCATAGATTTAAATGTGTCCTTGTAGACAATGGTTCAATCCTCCAAATTGTGTCTCTATAGTTGATCAAACATTTTGGATAAACAATAACAAACTTGTGACCATATACCATCCTTATCAAGGCATATGATAATGAAGAATGAGAATCTCAAGGTACTATTAGCTTACAAGTGGTCATTAGGATTTTAACCCATGACACTTTATGCCATGTTTTGGTTCTAGAATTATCTTAAAATCTATTTATTTTTTGACCCTAGATCCATGAAATAATGGCCATACCTTCACATTGCATCAATGTATAAAATTTCCCCATTCAAGAATGGAAGTGACTATACTGGCTGATCTTCATCCATATTAGTATTGTGAATGTCTCAAGGCTGAGTATAAGAGTTATAAATAGCAATTTGTCATGAATCTTATTCCCAAATTTGATGGAAGAAGAGCAAAGAAAGGAAAATCCATTAAATCAGGACCAAAAGCCAATTTCATTGACCCAGATAGTCTAGATTCTACCTCATCTATTCCTCTACTAGACATTACTAATCACTTCTATATAACTAAAAAAGGTTTTGGAGAATACAATTTGGTATACCCAAGGCCAAGGTTACTCATATAGGGTGGAAGATTAAATTAAAATTTGATCTAAATAAACCCATTATTTTCAAACTAGCCTCTGGTCTAAAATAGGATCCCTTAGTTAAAGACAATTCATGGCTTTACACTAATGAGTTATCTGAATGTTACCAAGTTAGAAGTATCATATTGCTAACTAGATTATAGATCACCTAGATGATAAAGGTATAGGCCTAGGTCTACATCAACAAGTAATGATCAGACCAATCTTAATAACCAAATATAAGGGAACCCATGGTATTAGATTTAAACCTCCTAGGGGTGACCTTGCATATGTTATTCACTTTTCAACACCATAAACTAGTAAATATGATGTTGATAATGGCATGAGATTTGATTATAACATATAAAATTACCTTTCCAACATAAATTTGTGTAACCCCCATGCCATTTATAATGTTAACTTGATTTATCAACCTTCACCATTAACCATTTATCACCCATAATTGATAGACAATGACCGACAAGAGTCAATAGTTCCATTAGATGATTTTGAAAATGATGAGTCCACATGCTAATTTCTATGATTGAGGAGTCATATTCCTCTTAGATATCACAAGAAATATTTTTTTATCATATTGTATCTTGTTACCTATTTTAAATAATTGGTGAAATTCCTTGGCCAAAGATAAAAATAAAATCAAACATTGAGGTATAAAAGTGAAAACCTCTTTGAGGATTTTCAATTTGAGGCACTTTTTGACCAAGGTAAAAGTAAATAAAAAGGCAAGTCTCTTGGTGAAAACTAGTTTATGGTGGTATTAAATGGGGATGTTCACCCCTCTTTCTATGAAGCATAGGAGACCTATATTCCAAAGCCTATTTATGGATATGAAACCATTACTAAGGAGAGACAAGTTTTTGTGCAAATTTTTCAAGAGTTACCTGAAGTATTTGTTTAATGGCTTTTAATAGCATTAGGAGATTTTGATTCATCCTACTTGGGAGAATTAGATAAGGTAGTCCATCTAGAGGACTTTGCCATTGTGAATCAGTTTGTTTCCTTATCAACTATTTTAAAAGATGGTTCTAAACTTATTGTGGACACTTCAGAGGTTAATATTAGGACTCTAGAGGACCCAAAGTGGCTCAAATTAGGTGCATCCCTCATTGAGGAGGAATGTGATATTTTTGTATCCCTTCTAAAATAGTTTTTTAACACATTTTCATGGGTTTATTAGGCATACTAGGTTTGGAACCTACCTTGATTATACATAATCTCTTTGTATATCCTAATACCAAGCCCATTAAGCAAAAGTTACATAAGATTCATCCTTGGATTTTGGTGCTAGTCAATAAATAGTTAGATAAACTCTTAGACATGAGATGCATCAATCTAATCAAATATTTAGAGTAGATTTCAAACATTATGCTATTGATTAAGAAACTAGAAGATAGTAGAATTTGCACTAAATTTAGGGATATCAATAAATCCTACCCAAAAGATGGCTTTCCTCTTCCTAAAATTGACATGATAATTGAATAAATGGTTAGATATGAGATGTATTATCTTATGGATGGTTTTTTAGAATATAACCAAAATATAATTACATCAAAAGACCATCATAAGACAATACTGACCACTTCATGGGGAACATTTTATTATCAGGTGATTTTGTTTGTTAAGAATTCTAGAGCCACTTACCAATGAGCTATGATAGTGATTTTACACAACATGATGAATGAAATTATTAAGTATTATACCAATGACATCTTCAGTAAATCAAAGACCCATGTTGATCACCCAATTGTACTATGAAGATCTTTGATAGACTTCATGGGTACAACATTAGGATTAATACAAATAAGTGTGTATTTGGTGTAACTTATGGAATTTTTTTAGGATTCATTATCTCTTGTAGGGGAATTAAATTTTATCTAACTAAAGTTTAAGCCATTACTAAAATGTCATCGTCATCTACCTTGAAGTAGCTCTATAGTTTTTAGGGTAAGATCCAGTTAATCTAATGTTTCATATCATAATTTCCTGATGAATGCCATACATTTATGCACTTACTAAAGAAGGGAATTAATTGATCTTGGAATGAATAATACCAAAAATCATTTGATCATCTTAAGGAATATCTAGCCAATCCATCTATTTAATTTACACCCATGCCAAATAAGCCATTATTACTTTACATATTAGCAACTATAAAATGACCTAGGGGCACTTTTGGCACAACATGATGAATAAGGTAAAGAACACGCCATGTATTATCTAAGATAAACATTGGTCACATATAAACATAGTTATACACTAATTAAAAAGCTTATTTAGTAATGGTGTTCAAAACCTAAAAATTACATCATTACATGCTAAACACCAAGACCATTATTATTACCAAAGTGGATTCACTAAAGTATCTACTTTTTGAAACACATCTAAAAAGTTGCATGGTAAAGTGGATCATGATTTTGAGTGAGATTGAAATTGAATATGCCAATAAAAAATCCATTAAGGGGAAGTAATCATAGATTAGCTTGAAGAATCTCCTCTTCTTGATAGTCAACCTCTTACATTTAGATTTACAAATAAATCCATTATAACCATCATAGGATTAGAATCACCTCATGAGGAAAACAATGAAATTTGTACTTTGATGGTTCATTCACAACTCATAGATCATGTGTAAAAATATTGTTTATTACACCACAAGGGGATCTCATTCCCAAGTCCTTTTGCATTGGTTTTCTCTATAATAACAATATGGATGAGTACAAAGAACTCATTATAGGTCTTTTTCAAGAAGTACAATGGAACATCCAACATTTACTAGTGTACAATGATTCCCAACTAATCATTAATTAGGTCAGATAGCACCAGACCAAAGATGAGAAGTTCATAGCATATAAAGACATAGTCAATACTCTCAAACAAAAACTTTCCAACAATTAGTTTAAAATAATACCTTAAACCAATAATAAAATAGATAATATCATGGCCACTATTGGTTACATAATTTAGATCATAGATATAGCAAGGGATTATCAATTTCTTGTATAACATCTCTTAGCACTGACACATGAAAAATCAACAATCAATATAATTTCTGATTTTATTGGTCCCACATCTCCTCGGTATTCTAATATATATGTCTATCTCCAAGACCAAACTATTCCACCTGACCAATCACTTAAGAGAAAAAAGGATTCATCTATGAAGATGCTTGTTATACCCTACTTGGACCTACCTTATATCTTAGAAGTTATGATAGAACTCTACATCATTATTTACATTTGGCACAATATGGATTAGCATTGAGGTAAGTTCATGAAGGAGTGTGTGGATCCCACACCAATGGGGAAATATTAGGTAAAACATTACTACATACTACCTATTACTAAATGACTATGGAAGTAGACACAACTACATATGTGAAAATGTGTGTAAAGAGTTATAAGCATGCTAATCTAATTCATGCTCTAGATAAGACACTCAAACCACTGATAATACCATGGCCATTCTAAATGTTGGGACTCAACATCATAGTTAAGATAAATCCTATTCCTTAGATGGCCATAAACATGTCATAACTATTACTAAATGCTTTACTAAGTTTGTGGAATTCATTCCTCTTATTTATGTCATTGGTAATCAGATATCCAAGTTCATATTCAACCACCTCATTTGTCATTATGGTATCCCCTTCAACATTATATATGATAATGGTAAATCATTTAAAAACAAATATGTGAAAGCACTTTATTCCCAATATCATATCAAATAACATTTCTCTACCATCTATTACCCAAAAAACATTCCTTATTGAGGTTTATAATAAAATCATTATCAATATTCTGAAGAAAATTACTAATGATGTTAATTGTAATTGACACTTGCAATTATTTAACACCCTTTGGGCATACTATACCACATTTTTTACTCCAAGATCTACCCCTATTCACTCTTTTATGACATTAAGTATATTCTTCCTATCAAGGTCGAGTTTCCTTCTCTCTATATTTCACTACATGAGAGTAGCTTACTTGCAGGAGATGGTCTTTCTTAAAGAAAATCTCATAGCCACCTTGATAAATATTTAGGCATATTAGAATAGATTAAGATGCCAATATAATAGGTACATTAAGCATCATGAATTTGAGTTTAGTGGCCTTGTGTTAAAATAAAATTAGAAGAATTTCAATGTTGAGGTAAATAAAAAAGTAAAGTTCTAACCAAACTGGGTAGGGCCTTATGTAGTTATTGCTAACTATGGTTTTGGAGCATACAGGCTTGCCATGATAGAAGGAGCTAAAATTGATGAACCAATGAACATAATTCACCTCAAAATTTTTACGCTTAAGGGACTCAAATTATTGTCTACAAGAATCATTGAATTTTTGACATAATATACCCATTGGTTATTATATACCCTATACTATTCTACCATAACTCAACCCCCTGTCAACTAGTTATTTTTACCTAACCACACCTATCATGTTTGGCCTTGGTTCTGATTCATTTGTACTTTAGGCATGTTTAGTGTTTGATGACATATCAAATTCTAGTAATTATTCTAAAATAAAACATTTAAATGGCAGTATATGAAAGCATTATAATAGTGGTCCTGGTAATTGCATCCTTCATTTTTGTTACAAACACTACTCATTCTACTAAGTATAACTTATTGTGGGAAAATTAGTACCACTGACCCTTGTCATTATTTCCTAATTATAATCACCTTTGGTCAGATTAGGAACAACCCCTTTTCCATGTATTGATGCATCAACTTGTCATTATTTTTGCTATTTACCTTGGAATTTGCCTATGCCTAAACTTGTTAATACTTAGTCAGATACTTTTTTTATAGGCAAAACTATAGTGACTTGAGGTCTTAAGGGAATATGTAGGTAACACTCTATTCATGTTGAGGTTAGATAACTCAACCCTTTACCATGCTCTCACCATTTTATGAGCATTTTCATCCATACTCTCTTGCCATTTTATGAGTTGGACTGTGTTGTATTTCATAATTCTCTATCGAGTTAAGATACTAAACACACCAAAAACATTGGAAAATTTTCCCTAGATTTTTCCATTATAATCAAAACTATAGTGGATTGAGGTCTATTTGGACCATATAAGTAGTGCTCAGTGTTTTTTAAGGTCAACTTGGATTCCCTTATTTAAAAGCTCTTACCATTTTGTGAGTAATATAAGTTTGAATGCTCTCACTATTTTTTGATCAACTTAAGCCACACTCTCACCATTTTATGAGTTGGACCATTCGATATCTCATGATTATCAATTGAAATGAGATGCATAGAAATTTCTAAAAATATTTGAAATAGTTTGAAAAACCCATAAACACTCATAAAGGACCTAAAAAATCATAAAATTTACAAAAAGCATAAAATTTGGCTTAGAATTTCCATGAAAAGTATAAATCCATCAATATTTTCTAGGATGGACTATTTTGTCTATTTAAATTAATTTATAGGCCACCTTGACCTTTTCCCTTCCATTTCTATGAGAACTACGTCAGTTTGAAGTCTACTCAGGCTATGTAGGCAACACTTGGATACATGGGGTATCTTGGGTTAGCTCAGCCACCTTCTTTTATTTTTCAATCATCTTCTTTTCCTTAAGGATTATGGAACTTCTAACTATTTCACAAATAACCAGTTTTTCTTTAGTTTCCTCATACTTATTGGCCTTATCCATTCACTCTTGTCATTTTATGATTTGTTGTTGTCAGTATTGTGTATTCAAACTCAATGTACTAATGACCACTTGGATTTTCTTACACTCTTAACATTTTGTGAGAAATTTCTTATCTCACCATTTCATGAGCAACCATTGCTAATTTTTTTCCATTTTTCAAGCTCATTCTCATTCCAAGACATAGATGTAGCAAATACTATGAATTACTAATTCAGTTCATTAGCGGATTCTCATATATTATCTTTTAGTGTGTTTTTAGCCTAAATCATGCTCTTGTGCTTACATGAGTTTTCTATGTTGTTACTGTTGATGGTTAAAATTACACTTTGTTTCTAACACCAACAATGGGAAGTTTCAAGAATGTGGGACTTGCAACTTGAAACAACCACCATATTTTTAAGAAGCTGGTCTCTTCTTTATATCGAGCATATACTAGGAAAAGGGATAGGAATTTTAACAAAAACACAAATGCAAAGAAATAAAATATAACTATGGCAATGCACCTAAATGTAATTTGACCCTTAATTTGAGCATAGTGAAACTATATGTAAGATTCAATTACATTTAAGAGCAAACAAGGCATGATCAATGTAAAAGATGAAAATAATAAAAATAGAGGCTCACAGCTTAGACTACTTTTGTAGTGACATAGAAAATATCAATAAAGGCACATGACTCAATCTTCTTATTAATTCTCCAGTCACATAAGAGGCATAGAAAATTACACAGTTACATAAACTTTCCAACTTAAGAAAATAGAACAAAGGCAAATGATATTCCTAATCACAGCTCTAGAAAGTCTAGAAACTCTTGACAACACAGCTTGGACTACTTTTGCAGTGACACAGAAAATATCAACAAAGGCACAAGATTCAATCTTCTTATTAATTCTCCAACCACATAAGAGGCATAGAAACATGCACAGTTACATAAACTTTCCAACTCAAGAAAATAGAACAAAGGCAAATGATATTCCTAATCACAACTCTAGAAAGTCTAAAACTCTTGACAATAATCTTCTCAGAAAATTATCCCTAATTATCTCCTCCTTTTTTTAGTGATCTCTGCACCCCTTTTTATAGCATCGAATTCACTTCAGATTGTTTGCATGTTCCCAATCTAATGGTCCAACTGAAATCTAACCAAACAGAAGTGTCTAATAGAAGATATTTCTTAGATTCTAAAATGCTCTATCTTTCTATAGTTCATTGGCTGAAGTAGATACTCAAGACGCTTCCTACTTTCAAATGAGAGAGGACACTTGGCTGCTTCCCCTCTTCCTCTTGAAAACCTTCTCTTTATTTAGGATGCACCAAAAAATGACATTTGGTGTGTTCTACAGCACTTATCAAAGACACACGACACTTTCCATGTAACTTATACTCTTTTTGTGTCTTTTCTCAAGAGTGTTCCACCTTTGACACCTGTCGCAATCTGCTTCTTCAAAACTTTAACACTTAACAGAAAATAAGACCCACTACATTTCTTGCCTTAGCAACTTAAAAAAAACATAGGGACAGGGGGCAATTTCCACTTGCCTCAACAAAGGACACATGACAATCTCCATTTTACTTAATTAGGGATATGTGGCGATCTCCACTGCTTTTTGCCACCTTTTGAGAACCTACAGAAGGTGACACGTGTTGGTCTCCACATTGCTCTATTTATATTATAGAAACAATCAGGCCTCATTTCATATTTACATGGATAGCAACACTTGGTGGCTTCCATTTGCTTCAAAAACAAAACCTGAGACCCACCATAGTCTTTACTATATCGGTGAAACAAAATGAAGATAATTTAGAGGTTGACATGTGGTGGCTTCAGCTCTCTTCAACTAAGATATGTGGCATCATCCATCACTTTTAGAAAATTAAATTGAAACCTTTCATGATTTCCACTTGGCACCCTCCACTTGATCCTAATACTTAGCTTGTCGAAGCCTTCCACTTAAAAGAGATTTGAAATTCGAATGCCGATATGAAACATGGATGCCAACACTTATCGCATTCCACTGAGTTACTATGAGATACGTGGCATGTCTCGACCAACTTATAGAAATTATGAAAGGTGCCTCGACTGATGACACTTGGCAGCTTCCACTTGACTTCGACACTTAGAGAAAAATGAGGCAAAAAGAACATCAAGCTCGAGCTCTGAATGTAAACTTTGCCATCTCAAACTAAAGTGTGTGGGGACAAAAAATTTTAATGCACAACTGAAAATCAGAATGAAACGTAGAGTATTTTTTACTCTATAGTTACTTTCATGATTATTAATGTTACCCCCCTATTTTATTATGCACTCACCATTTTATGAGATCATTCCCATTTTCCTCAAAAAGCTAACCATGTTTTATAATCATCATTTTCTCCTATCCCATGTACTGGAAGAATTACATTTAGCCTTAAGTTCACATTAGACTTTGTGTCCATGGAAATATGTAGGTAACTCGAATATTTCTTCCTTTACATATATTCCCACCTATTTTGTTTGTTTATATTACTATCTCTTATGGCCCAGGGTAAATATTTATATCTTGTTTGTGTTGTTACTCCTTATAGCCTAAGAGCAACTGTTTGTCATCATACCCCTTTGTCATTGTTCCCTATAGCCTAGGGATAACTTTGTGCCTTTTGTTCTTATGTTGTTTTACCTTTGTCATTGATACCTAGCTTAACAGTCACCCTATTGCCAAAATTAACACATCTATTACATATGCACAAACTATTTATATTTTTTTATACTAACATTATGATTAACAATTATTTGTATATTTATGTTGTTTAGCTTAGTTTTTTTGTTTGCCTTTGTGTGTCTAAAATAGTTTGTTTATTGCATTTTTTTGCTTTGGATTGTTTATTTAAATTGATTCTTTTGTTTTATTTAGTTATTGCCTTATTTGTTTATTTACCTATTTTTTATTTTATCTATCTTTGTTTGTTCTATTTATTTTGTATGTTCTATTTGTTCATCTAATTTTATGTTGTTTATTTGAGTTTTGTTTCTCGTCTTATTTGTTTATTTTTATTTATTGATATTTTGATGTTTATTATTTTTTTAGTTGTATAGTTTGTTTATGTTTGTTAGTTTGTTTATTTGTATAGTTTGTTGGTGTTTTGTTCACTTGTTTGTATAGTCTCTATAGTTTGTTTTTATTTTGTTTATTGCTTATTTGTGATTTTTTGTTTATTCTATTTATTTTTATAGTTTGTTTGCGTATAGTCTATTTTTATTTTGTTAGTTTGGTGCTTGTTTGTTTTGTTTATTTGTTTGGTTATTATTTGTTTGTTTATTTTTATTTACCTTTTTGCCTTTTTGTTTTTCGGTTGTCATGAGATTATTAAATTTTGTTTACAATTAAGTCTTGATTATCTATATCATGTACATAAGTTATGAATATTTGTATTTAGTCTTACACTTGGTTTATTTGTTTTATTCACAATTGGGATTTGATTATTCATATCTTATTCCTAGGTTATTTATATTTAAACTTAATCTAAGTTTTCCATGCTTAGGGTATATATTATCATTTTAGTTGTTCATAACTATAATGCATTATATCATGAGCTATAAAAAAAACCAAGTATAAGGAGACTATCAAATAAATGAAATGGTAGTACTTCTTTGATATATCAAACCAGCCAAATACCTAAACACATGCCTAAATCCATAAGCAATAAATAGAGTAAAAATGATTTAATGTGTTTATATAAATGTGCATATAGGAATACACATACATATGAGTCACAAAACATAATTAGATGATAACCAATAGAATAACATATCATAAACATGGCATAAGTATTAAATGAAAAGAGCATACATGAGCATAAACATCAATAATTTTAAACATCCATAATGCTAAGAAATACTAAAAAAGAGATCATGTAAATGAAAAGAGCATAATGCTAAGAAATACTAAAAAAGAGGTAAATAACATAAGCATGGAATCATATATATATATGTACATCATCCTTTAAGGACCAAAATGTCATAATACATAAAGGATATATATTTATAGTATACACATAATATTTTTAAAATTTTGCCAACTACTAATGTTTTTTATCTTGTAAGAACCCATTGAGTCTCAATCCATTTGAGTGCACTCCTTAAGGGGTGCACCAAGAAATGGGTGGGTATAACATTGGTGCTTTTTAGGATTGTTATCCCTTTTACCTCTTGTTATCTACACACTTGTCTCCTAAAAACCATTCACCTAAGCTTGTTATTCTCTCTTGCACACTCATTCAATCATTTCCCACCTTCCATCCCCTTTTCCTAACCTAAAACCCCTTTCTATAGTTTATCATACTTGGTCAATGGGGTCAACCTTGTATTATTATTAGTGAAACTAATTTAGGGTCTAGGTTAGCTCTTGGTTAACCTAGCCCATGACCTAGTGAGTTTTTGTCAATATCAGTACTAGGTCGACTGGGTTGACCCTGTCGATCAAAAATTTCAAAAGTGATTAGAGTTAAATTTGCCTATATATACAAGATAATTTATCCATTATTTAGATAAGAGAATAAGAAGTAAGAGTTATTTTGTATCTGCTTATCCATCATTCTACTTGAGGATCAAGATTAGGGTTTCATACTTTCTTTAGAGATATGAATGTTGTCTTATGGAGAAGTCTTTTAGATGCATTGATAGGTTATATAGCCTATAAATTATTTATCCTTGTCATACTTACATACATAACAACCTCTTACAAATTACCTTGGCCAAGGGAGAGATTAAGGCTCAATGGTTTCATCTTCAAAGGTAAGTATTCTTAACTTTGTTCCTCTTTTGTAAGAGTAGATAGATATGCATTTGTACTTCTCTTCCATACATTAGGATTATATAAACATTGACATGAGTACATGTCTCTTAATCATGTTTAATTTTAGCGTTTATTACCCCCACTTTGTGCCATAATCTTTGATGAGCACTAGATTAGATTTATTTGATTTACTTGTTATTAGTATAGATTATTTATCATAGATTATGGATAGAATGACCTAAGTCACCTATAACATGAGTCCTGGTATGAGACTACATAGATTTATTAACTTCCCTTTATGCATCCCAGACCTAAAAAGAAGAAACTTACTATTCCCTAAGCACAGTCATCTCATAGGCCTAATAGTAATAAGAGACCTCATCCTTATCCCAAAGGCTCTTTAGAATCATCTATGAAAATATAGCCTATATATTAGCTCTTCAAGTTATATCCCACTCTCACCTAAGCCTATCAATAGTGGCCAATGCTTTATATTTTTCTCTAATGTCTTGATCCCTCTTTATAGTGAGTTGTCCCTACACCTATACCATCATGACTATCGTGACCTTCAGATGAGTGATCTATGACTAAATTTTAGTCATGTCATCATTACACATATCTAGTGTGTTCTTAAAATCATCCACCTACCATTTTAAGCCTATGATCTCCCCCACTCATATAGTGATCTTTGCCTCTGACATGTATATATCCCTACCTAATGTAGTTATGCGTGAAGGCCCTAGGTATCTTAGATCTGTTGGGATATAAATACTGAAAGCACACAATTGATTACCAAGTACAAGAAACTTAATATGTGGAAATAATCAGAATCAACAAGTAACTAGAATCTAGAAATAACACATGATATGAGAGACAATACACAACTTGTATTAAAACTCTTACAGAAAAGAATACAATAAAGAAGATGCCACTTCTTCTCCACCACCTCTTCAGAGGCTTCCCACACCTCAAGTGAACAGTAATTCTCTCCTCAAAGCTCTCTCTCTTAGGTCCCAACACCCAACTCAAACACTGAGTTGGTGTTCACCTTACACCTGTGCTCAACGTACACCACAAGTGCTCCACACACTCCACAAGTACTCAAACGTACTCCAAGTAGATCTCCCCTGAACCTACAACAACCTGCACCTCAATAGACCTTACTTATGGAAGGATCTTCCTTGCCTTCCTCTTTGCTCTATCTGAGTACACAATGTACTCCAAGTAGATCCTGCTTGATTCTACTCCCTGTTGTGTTGTTGTCCTCTCTGATCTTGCACACCTATAAATCAAACTGGTTCTGCACACCTGTGAACCTTGACCTTGCACACACATACACCTGCATATCAATGATCTTACTTACCATGTAGATATCCTATAGAAGCCATGCTCACCTGATGACCAAGATCATACATACATGAAGAACCTTGCTAATTTTCCAATCCAGCACCTACACTTGGTACTGTGGCACTAGGAGGAACACACCATTGCTCACCTCACACACAGAAGGAGCTTATAATATTGCTCTCTTACTCTCTAACACAAGTTTAAAATACAATCCATGAGTCTATTATATAGATCTCATGCAAACAATAATTAGACACCTAATATAATAATTATATCTGCAGCTCTCAGTCTAAAATTGGCTCTTGACATGCAAACACTTGGTTTGTTAGCTAACTGCCTATAATATACTCACAGTCAAACCACACAGGTGACTAATGCCAGTCCCTATCTGCCTGGGGGTTGCCAATGCCAGCTGACTATTGACCGACGTTGGTTGCTTCTTGTCTCTTCTTTGCCAATGTCGGTTGGCCTGATCGACACCGATTCTTGACACACTCGACAACCTTTCTGCAACTTCCTCCATGTCTGCATCAGTGAAGCTTTTAGCTCCATAACCTAAAAATCTCCCACTTGGAGATAAATAGTTGCATTGTACCTATACCTATACCCCATCTAATTTATTTCCTGGCTTGTATCCCTCTTCAAGATCAATCTTGAAGATAACCCACCACACACACTGTGGTGTACCTCCTGTCATCCGAGTACCCTATCGCATCCACATCTACAAACACATGTAGTGAAGTCCTGACCCTGAATAGCATGAATCCCTACTTTTGGTCCTTCTCACATCCCTGAGAATCCACTTCTCTAAATTGGCACCTAACTCTCTGACAACACCCACTGCTTGGGCAAACTCAGGTCTATACTAGACCTCATGTGATTTCAAACACTGAACTATTCAGCCTTTGGTGTGCTCTAATTCTGCATCCTACGTCTCACCAACACTTGATTCACATCAGCTCCCACTAGAGACAAAATCAATCTGTGATCTCCCATGTCTCCCATGCCAAAGAATTTTGCTGCTCCAAATTCTTCATAGCAAACCACTGAACTAATCTTACCCTTAGCTCAACAAAACCTTGTATGTACAAACCTGCTAGCAAACATACCATCCACATACAATAACAAGATAATGTCATGACTCATCATCCACTTGGTAAGACAAACCACAGTAGTTACCTTAACATTGACTAAAGCCATGCTTTGTCCTCCACCTGTCAAACCCTGTACCACTGTCTTGTAGCTTCCTCAAGACCATATGCCTGGCCTTCCATCTCACATGTCTGTTCTCTCTATTCTTCAACTAAGGTATCCATTTGTCTCTATGCTTTCATACCTACTGGCAACCTTACCAAATCTTTGCTTGGTTCTGCATCATATACCTGCCATGCTCCCACTGTTTCTTGGATCCTTCCTGCTATGCACTCAGCAACTAGTATAAAGAAGAGGAACAATGAATTTGAGGCTTACTTACATCTTCAGTCCTCCATATGGGTGTTTGAGACTTCTTGATAGCATGCTATCCACCCAAAATCTATTACAGTGACTAACCTCGATCACCACATAGTCTGCATCCAACCAACATCAGTTCCTGTGCCTGTCCTGACTACCAACCCTGTCGATGTCGGTGTCCTCTGCTGCCAACATCAGTCCTTGTGACTGACATCGATCTTACCTACTACTGACGTCAATTTTCCTACCAATGCTGGTACCTGTGTTTCCCTGTAAGTGATGACTTTTTACCTGCAAGCTCCTTTGAATCAAGTCCCATGTCCAAACTGCCCTGCTCAGAAGTATCCAGCCCATCCACTGGTCTCTGTCCACCATCTCCTCCATAAACACCAAGGCTTTCTAGTTCTTAAGCCTATTAAATATATCTATCTTTTACTTAAGAACATGCATCTCCTTCCTGCTCATGTGACCAATCCTATGAAGCCACGTCTCCACAACAGAAGAAGAATTAGTAATATAAACAAGTAGATAAAGAGTACCTATTTTCTTACCACCAGCTAATTCA
Organism: Torreya grandis; assembly: GCA_037957365.1. Taxonomy (NCBI): domain Eukaryota; kingdom Viridiplantae; phylum Streptophyta; class Pinopsida; order Cupressales; family Taxaceae; genus Torreya; species Torreya grandis. The sequence goes on along the minus strand of JARHVA010003560.1, from coordinate 1,252,766 downwards.
AGTGCATCCACTGTGAGAGTTCTTGTGCATCTCTCATCACCTAACTCTTTTGAAGAAATTAGCCACATCTCCAAACTTGGGACCTGCATGACCTCCTTCAACACCCATGTGTTGGCCTCCGCCTATAATTTTAGCTTCACTTCCCCTTTGCCAATTCTTTGGCAAGGCTCACTAGCTCCTCTATCTAGAGCTACATGGAAAGAGGCAATAGAATCTATAAAAAAAGATTCTACTTTATCCAAGAAACCTCCCAGAGCATCCTGTGCAACAACCCATGCAACACATGCTTCTTCAGTTCCTTCTTACTGATCTTCCACAAACCAACAATACTCTTTTACTTGCTCTTTCTTTCCATAGGACCATAAGTGACCATCTGTGATTTTTAACTCCTCCATTCTTAGCTTACTTTGATCTACCATTGCTCTACTCCCACTCAATCAGAAACCCCTGAGAGTGACCTGTAACCAAACACAAAACCGCTTCCTACAACCTTAGCTCTGATACCACGTGTTGGGATATAAATACTGAAAGCACACAATTGATTACCAAGTACAAGCAACTTAATATGTAGAAATAATCAGAATCAACAAGTAACTAGAATCTATAAATAACACATGATATGAGAGACAATACACAACTTGTATTAAAACTCTTACAAAAAAGAATACAATAAAGAAGATGCCACTTCTTCTCCACCACCTCTTCAGAGGCTTTCCACACCTCAAGTGAACAATAATTCTCTCCTCAAAGCTCTCTCTCTTAGGTCCCAACACCCAACTCAAACACTGAGTTGCTGTTCACCTTACACCTGTGCTCCATGCACACCATAAGTGCTCCACACACTCCACAAGTACTCAAACGTACTCCAAGTAGATCTCCCCTAAACCTGCAACAACCTACACCTCCATAGACCTTACTTATGGAAGGATCTTCCTTGCATTCTTATTTGCTCTATCTAAGTACACAATGTACTCCAAGTAGATTCTACCTGATTCTACTCCCTGTTGTGTTGTTATCCCCTCTGATCTTGCACACCTGCAAATCAAACTAGTTCTGCACACCTGTGAACCTTGACCTTGCACACACATACATCTGCATATCAATGATCTTACTTACCATGTATATCTCTTATAGAAGCCATGCTCACCTGATGACCAAGATCATACATACATGAAGAACCCTACTAATTCTCCAATCCAACACCCACTCTTGGTACTGTGGCACTAGGAGGAACACACCATTGCTCACCTCACACACAGAAGGAGCTTATAATATTGCTCTTACTCTCTAGCACAAGTTTACAATACAATCCATGAGTCTATTATATAGATCTCATGTAAAAAATAATTAGACACCTAATACAATAATTAGATCCACAGCTCTCAGTCTAAAATTGGCTCTTGACATGCAAACACTTGGTTCGTTAGCTAACTGCCCGTAATATACTCGCAGTCAAACCACACAAGTGACCGACGCCGGTCCCTATCTGCTTGGGGGTCATCGACGCCGGCCGACTATTGACCAACGTCGGTTGCTTCCTATCTCTTCTCTGCCAATGTTGGTTGGCCTGACCGACACCGGTTCCTAACACACTCGGCAACCTTTCTGCAACCTCCTCCATGTCTACATCAGTGAAGCTTTTAGCTCCATAACCTAATAAGATCCACTTGAGACCTTGTAACCCCTATCATGGTAGGATCTAGAAACATCATAGCTAGATCATCTCCTCCATCATCCCTATCATATTTGTCTCCATCTCCATCTTCCCCATCATCTCCTCCATCAAAACCATAATCATCATTATCACCCTCTCACATCTATTACTCTACTAGATGATACCACTAACACTTGATGTCTTGGTTCCATATTATTAATATCCATGGGAATCTATCCCCCTACCTACCCTAGAATTATCAGTCTTAAAGGTCATACATGTACCCACCAATGAATATAAGCCATAGTGATCCCTTCATTTATTGCTCCTCTTGTATACACTTAGGCAACTTGAGGAGCACTAAGATAACTCACCCCTCTATATAACAAGAGTATATTGAATAATCTCTTAGGTAACATGATAAAACCATATATGTCCCTTAAGTACATCTTATGTGAGTCCAAATTATCATATTTCTTGATTAGGGTAGTACTCAATAATGTGGGATTGTTTCCCAGTTAGAAAGCATCTAGTTGTCATATAGGCCATGTACCATTTATATCAAAACCATTATAGCTGGTATGTGAGATAAGGCCTCCAAATGAAAAAGTGTGGTGTAATGTCATCAAACATCCAATTGTATAAAGTAATCTCACCCCTATTCCCTTGCATTCCTACTCTTATGACATAAAATGCAAATGACAACTTCACCATTTTTTGACCTAATACAAGCAATGAATGCATAAAAATGCATTAATGAAAAGTTTGATGTTTCTCTCATGTAATCCAAAACATGGTGTCTATCTCCACCATGATCCATTTTTCTCAACTCACAGAACATAATTATAGAGATTAGAAAATTTAATTAGCTAAGGTGAAAATGAATTATTTTTCACTCGAGGGGTGAATATATATCCAAAAATTTGAATTTTTACCCCTAGATCCTAAACACTAGGAAGTTTATTTTTCACATTTATGGTCTATTTTTCACACAATTTAATCTTATTTGCCTTATTTTCCAATTGTATTATTACCAGACCCTCTTTTTGGGCCTCTTTAGAGACCCATTTAACAACATTATTTTTTTAATTATACCCCATGTGTATTTAGGTGTGCATCTTCAAGCTCATATTTAGGATAGAAACATGTTATTCTTTAATAGCTCATTGTAAATCTATTTTAAAGTTTTTTTGCATTAGCTACCCTTGCTAGTTTTCCCTAGTGTGTAAAATTGTGTTTTGATTTATCAACACTATATCTTGACTTTCTTGGGAAAACACATTTTAAATCACATGATTTAAACATGTAAATGATTATAGCCACCTTTAGGAAAATCATTATTTTTAGACCAATTTAATGATTATAACTACCTATGGAAAAATTGTTAATTTTTATGTCCCATGTTAATGATTATATCCACATTTTCAAAAATCATTATTTTTCCTACTTCACCTACCATACCGAGGCAAATTCCTACATCACTGATTATACCCACCTTTATGCAAATCAATGTTTCATGTTTTGTTACTAATTATAACCACCTTTGGGAAAGTCAATATCCTACATTTCGTTACTAATTATAACCATCTTTGGGAAAATCAATATCTATCCCACTACCCTACTAAGGAAAATACCTATGCCATTGATTATAACTACCTTAGAGTAAACTAGTGTCATAGCCTTCATTACTAATTATAACCACTTTGGGATATGAAACACTCATTTTAATAACTTTTTCATTCTTGAAATAGACATTACTATGTTTGTGTCTTATAGTTCCTTCTCAAATAGGGGAAAATTGTAGATACTCAATTTCAACCACTTTCAAGCCTAAATATGGATTTTCATTCAATTTATAGAAAATGATATAATATTATCCTTAAAATCCCTTGAATTACAAAATTCATCTATGTAAGGGATTTAATTTCTCGAAAATGTGGCAAGGCTTGCTTATTTGGTGTATAACCTTGTATGCACTAATAACCTAGTTTGATTTTAACCTTAGTCAAATTATGACCCAATAATTTGACATTATTGGCTTGTAAATCTATTCATTCAAAACATTTAAATTTTTTTCCAAAATCCAAAAAACACTACTCAATATTAATTACATTATAAATCTTAATTAACTTGCCTAAGTAAAAATTCCAATTTGAATTAGTGAATTTCATTTATCAAAAAATAAATTCTTATCCAAATATGAAGTCAAAGGTAAAAGGAGATAATAAAGTGATTTATTAATTCCTAAATATTCCAAAAAGGTGAGTCACAACATCAAAAATATCTAAAGTGATTTTTCATGCCTCATAAATATCTAAAACTGAGGTGTCAAGATTTCATGAGTGATTTGACCCAACCCAGTGTTAGCCTAACTCAACTTAGTTATTTTAGACTCAACCAAAGTTATAATTTAACCTAACCTACCTAAGGTTATAGTTAGTTCTTGGAGATATAAATACAAGTGCCCATACCATATGCCAACAACCTTTTATGTGTAAGTTTATTTTGTAGGAATACCTTCAAGAAGCCATTGAAATTAGTGTTATAATGCTTATTCTATGCCAAGTTTCACACCAAACTAATATAATAGAAAATAAAAGACATAAGTGACCATTATAAAAGTGATACCACCAAAGAAAAACATTGACAAGAGTTTCTAATGTCATAGACAAAATATGAACATGCTTCTACCAATAAGTGGACATCAAATTTGACAAAGGAGGTAAAATACTTGTGTTATTTGTATCTCTATTTTGTGATCTTGTTCATTATGTTATGATCCCCTAGTTATTAGGGATTTTTTTTTAGTTTGTGTATTTTTATGCATGGATTTTTATTATCTTCATTGACAAGGAACTAATCAACATTTATGTGCTCTTATAAATTTGAAGATACATATACCTCTTATAATCATGATCACCCTTTATCCAATGCATTGATATCTATTTTGATTCTCTTTCATTTAAAACCCTAATCACACTTTTGACACAAGATGAACCTTTAAAAAAGGGTTATAAAACCCTAGTCACTACATACTAAGTGATTGACCATTTCATACATTACATTATTCTAAACAAATATATAACTACATGTAGTTGTCCCTCATAAGTGTGTGTGTGTGTGTGTGTGTGTGTGTGTGTGTGTGTGTGTGTGCACACGCGTGCACGCGCGCATGTGTGTGTGCATGCACGCATGTGTACATCATCATAATCAATATAGAATGCAATGTGTTGATGTGGGTTTTATGCACACTTTAAAAGTTTAAAATGAGGTAGACTCTAAAATTTTGGAATATATATGGAAATGGGTTCCACATTAGGTCATGAGTTATATATATGTGGTTAAAACAATTAGCTGGTGAAATAGTAGGTTGATCCCGTAGGTTATTAAACTAAGTTTTATAGTCAAATGTGTGGATTCTAATAGAAAGGGTAAATCACTAGGTGAGTTGGATGGGTGAAGAACTATTATATGGTGGGAAAATATTAAATGAACTCAGAAAAGGAAGAAAAGGTAAGGCAAAAAAAATGTTATGTGTCTTTGAAAAGGAAGTTCTAAGACTATTTTTTTGGTGGATAAGTATCTCAAAAACTAGTTTTTGTTATTTTTATCTTTTTCATACTTACAAACAAACATGGTTAGAAGTCTTGGATAAAAAATATAGGATGCTTAATGGTCTTAGTTGAAGGTTTCTCTTCTTAGGGTTATTATTGCACACCTTTGTATAAGAGATTATAGTTCATACCAAGAAGCTATCTAGGGTAGCTATGTCTCACACCTAGAAGACTATATCAAAGGATATACTTCTACACACCTTAGATTATCAATTTAATTTTCACTAACTATCTAAATCAATGAAATCTATCAATACTCAATATATATTACACATATAAGACTGATACTCATTAATAAAACAATTAGATTCATCCATAGCATTGGCACACATTAGAATTATTAAATCAATATAGATAAAGAAAATTTAAATTCATTAACATAGAGAGGAAATAAGAAAGAACAATCATGGTTGCATGACAATAAATTTCTTGATTTCTTCTTGTATATTCATCCAAAATTTCAACACTTTGAAATGAGGGTTTTACATGTATATAAAGAACTTTGGGAAGGGTTTGCCTCATCCTCCAAGTTTAGAATACTTTGATCACATATTAATAGACTATGTGATAAGTCTTAGTTAGATCCTCATAAATTATAGATACTTTAGTCATGCAACATGTCCATGTTGATAAAATTGATTCAATTAATTATAATATAGATGTTACTAGGACTTAAATATTCATTTATAACCACCATATGTAAAATTGTACAAAAATAACCTTCAAGCTAAATTGACTCTTGATTAATGTTTATCAAAATTATCATTGGGACTATAGTTATGCCTATGATTAATGACATGGTAACTAGAGCTATACTTGGTGATGCACTTGTTGATTGAGATGGATTTACCATCAAATATGAAGTGTGATGTGGCATTGATGTAGTTGTTATTGCTGGCACCATAGGTGGAGTCTATATAATAGAACTAGAAGGTGGAATTTGTGCTATTTTTTTCTTGGCATCCAACTCTTGATAATATTTATATGCCTTTGCATATTGTGTGAAAATTAATCTCATGTCTATAATATGTGGCCTAGTCACCCTACCTATTTGTTATATTAGTCTAGTATGTTCTATCTTGGTGGCTCTAAATCCAACCTAGAGGACTTATACCTTTGTTACCTTTTACCTACATTTGCTTAATTTGGATTCAATTTCCTCTAAACTTAGTCCTTTTAGACTTTGTTTGAAGCCATTAGAGGCTTCTTGAATCATCTGATCAAATGTATCTTGAGTTACTAGATTCCCTCTATTATACCAAATTTTTGTCAATTTAAGCTTAGTCAAAAATTTCTTGACTTGCTTCTCTTCTTTGGCCAGTTTATTTACTAGAGCTTCAAAATATGATACCCACTCCTAGGCCTCCTATGTTATTATTAAAGATATATTAAAATAATTTGAGGCCCTTAGAGGGGACATCAAGTCAAAGTGGGTAAATGCCTTATTTGGGGTGTACAATGACAATAAATTTATCTTATTTTCATCCTCTTTGAGAAACTTAAACAATCTAGTTATGGAATTTACATGGGGAGCCAAATTAAATATCAAAGAATGAATTGAATTCAAAATATCATGTAGCCTAAGTGTTATATTTTTCACACCCTATTCAATGCCTTAGGGGATTTGAATTACCAATTGTTGCTCTCTGAGAGTTTCTAACTCCTCTTTAAGATATTGTCTAGATATCTCTATTCCCTCATGTATGGCCAAGATTGCATCAATATGGGTCTCCATGTAGGACTTGAGGTCCTCAATGTAAGGGGACTGACCCTTCTTCCTATTCTATCTCTTTAAAATAGAATAAACCTCTTCCATTTACTCTATGATCAAACTTATACTGTATTTATCCTTAATATTCCTATTTCTGACACACTAGAGCAATGTTGTTGCCTTATCAAATAATGAGTTCATCATTATAAATTTAGTCATCTTTAGATTGGGCCTCTTAGAAGTTAAAGATCCTAACTCCTTGGCCTAATCTAAAATTGTGAGATTTAAAGGATATAATGGGTGAGATTCTACTTACACATGCTCTTTAGGATCAAGCTCAGTTTTAGAGGAAGGTTTAGGCATTAATGGTCAAATTATTTTAGATCAGTTTATGTTTCCGAAATGGGGCATTAAGTACACAACATAGACTAGTTGATTTATTTGGGACCTCTTAGTTATCACTAATGTGGTTGTGGAGGTTGGTGATGAGGAAGGCAAAGGTGAACCAAATTGGGTAGAGGAAGCATAAATCAATGTGATGGATTAGATGATGGATGGAATAGATAGGGATATGGTTGAAGGGATGGATACTAAATGAATAGAAATTATAGTAGTGGAGGGTGAATTAGGTGAAGTGGGAATAGGTAGATTAGCATATGGGTACATAAAAAGGATATTGGTAGAGATTTATTAAACATAAATGAATGTAAATGCAATTGGTGTAGGGATGGTAGGAAATATGGGTAATGAAATCAAATTAAAAAAGGCCTAAGGGGGATATATAAAGAGGACCCTTACCAGATGACTCACTGATGAGAGGTGCCTTGGATTTTAGCACTTGTAGGGTTAATATCTTAGCCTACTATAAATACTCCTCATCCACCTCTTGTGTTGGATCACCTTATAGTGAAGGTTATGCCTCTTTGAGTGCTTATATGGGTAGGGTCTGAGGTCTATCAGCCTTTGTATTCCTTTGATAACACCTTATTTCTATCTTAATTTGTGGAGCTATCATCTATTGGGGAATAGAAGGGGGAATCATGATGGATTTTGGGGATGATGAAGAAGATGTTTCCACTTCATCAAATTAATTTAAGAAAATGATCTTGATTTCTTTTCTTTGTGTGCTTTGCTCAACTTGAGTTAGATCCTCTACCAACTCTTGTTTAACTATTCTCACTTTAATATTTGATGTTTGAACTGGTAGAATTTTTCTTCTTTTAAATATGTAGAGGAAAACACTTCTTATTTTTCTTTTTATTCATCTTATCCTCTAGTAAGTGGTCCATCACCTACCAACTACTCTTGGTCCTATGGTTGGTCTTGAGATATGAGTGGACCTTGGGGATCTTGTCTCTCTCCTTCTAGTTATTGATATGTCTTGTCACTCTAAAATTTGGAATATCTCCATCCTCTTGTAGGTGGGATCTTAAATTTTGACTCACTAAGTGTGAGATAGGGTTCATCCTATATTACCTTCAATAGGTCATCACTTGGGCTTATAGTCAGAGCTCTTTATTTCACCTCTTCATCATCCTAGGCATTTAAAAACATAAAATCATGATCAAATGGCTCATTTTTGTAAGTGAGGCCAAGGGTGTGAATCTTATTTTTAACTTTCCCATGAAGGTCCCAATATCTATGGGGGAGAGTAGGTAATGAATATTCTCTCTTGACATTTAAAGCTTCCTTAAATTTCCTCCATATGGTGTATTACATCCTCCCAATAATGATGTGGGATCCATGAAAGGTAGCCTTCTTATTCTATGTTAATACCATTCCATATTTAGTTTTCAATAGTCTCTTTTGCTACTTTATATGGAACAAAATTAGGGAGATGAAGAGGATCCACCTTGTGTCTAGAAACCATGATAACAATGTAGTCAAGGTATATCCAGTAGTCTCCCACATTGTTGGCAAGTTTTTTGGCAATGCTAGGTGAAATTATAGACAAAGGATGACCATGGATGGCCATCTAGACTTGAGGGTAGAGATCATCAAAAATATTATGTATGTTCCTGACATATGAGTTTATATGTACAAAGGAGTAATAATCAAAAACTTAGTTTTTGATAACATTTGGGTTAGGATCCCATATGACTCTAATGTGTCTCTATACTATCCCCATGATTGCATCTAATAAAAAGGACATCATATAAAATTTTTCCCATTATGGCTTCTTATCCTTTTGTATGATTTATTTTTAAATATGAACATTGATTAATTCCCCCAATATGTAGGTACACTCTAAATTACTTAACAAGTCTAGTAGGGGAACCGATTCTAGATGCAAAAAGTGGATGCTTATGTAGATAAAGAGTCAATTTAATAGTGTCATGCCATTACGGATCCCCATTATAAATCAAGTGATATGAATTTTTTTTGACATGTTCTTTTATGGTGAATGTTTCTCTAAGGATAAGCCACCTTTCCAGCACTCATCCACATTATTGGCCTTGTTTTAGGTAACAATGACATGTAAATAAAACATAACATATAGAATAGGTAGACTCAAATACCTATTGAATTCATCCCTTGAGATATATGTGATGACTATGTTATTGTCAATGTAATATAGGTAACAACCATTTGCTATATATCCCTCAAATAAAAGGCCTTGCAATAAGTCTATGCATGGCATAACCTCTATCTTAGCAACTGTATAATGTAGGGCCTATCATTTTAATGGTAGTAAGCCCTTTACTAGTTATTTATCCTCAACTGAAATATATTTTTCTAGTGCAAAGGAATCCATGTTCTTTATAGATTTATATAAGGCCAAGTAATTGGGACAATAACCATCAAATAGAGTGGCATCAAACACTATGTCTAAATACTCTATAGAATCCTTCATGGAGAACTTGGAGGGTATTGAAGCTCCTTTGTATTACCCAAATGATGAGGCCATGGGGGTTTGGTGGATGTTGGTATGCTTCAATATTTTGAAAATGTCATGTATTAAACTGAATTATATAGATTGAAAATATCTCTAGTCACAATAAAGGATTTTGAGATTACTTAAGATTGAATCTTACTCGAGCTCTTAAAAATTGAATGATGTAAACTTGGATGGGGGCTTGATGTTAATAGCTTTCTACATTGATTTATAGTTTATGTACCATTAATCACCAACATCTATGAGCTTATCACCTTCATTAAATTTAAATTTGACCACCCTATCCTAGTGTATATTATATGTAGAATGCCTTGTCATTCGAGGTGCCATGGTGTTACCTTTCATCTTTTTCCATTTGTCATTATGTGGTCTAGTCAAGGGAAGTCAAACTTTACCTTCAAGTCAAAAGACTCAAAAAGTAGAATTTTCTTCAAAGAGATTGGTTTTGAAATATTTTATCCCAAATTTTCCAAAACAATAGTTGTTGAAGACTAGGTTCTTCAAGAAGATTATGGTTCATGTAGAATTAGTCACATAGAAAGTTCCCAAAGATAAAAATTTAGAATGAAATTTCTTGAAAAAAAGATTCTAATGAGAATCTCTTCAAAATAAGGTTTTTTGAAGTGAAGTATCCCAAGTGAAACTTTTTGAATAAAATTTTCTAAATGAAAAGTTCCCAATGATAAAGTATTCAAAATAAAGCGTTTGATGTGAAAGTTCCTGATGAAAAGTCTCTATATAGAAAACTTTGTGAAGAAAAAATGCTAACCAAAAAAATTTTGAAACAAAGTTTTTGAAGTAAATATTTTGAAATAAATTCACCAAAGACTAAATTTTCCAATGAAAAAGTCTCCAAAACAAATTTTATGAAGAAAACCTTCCAATGAAAAGTATCTAAAATAATAGTTTTTGACTTTAAAAGCTCTTGAAATGAGATAATTTGGATACCTATCATGCAAAGCAATTATTTCCATCTTTCCATTAATATGTTAGTTTGAACAAGTCATTCCAAACGGAAATAAGTATACCCAAACATGATTTAATGTTCAAAGCACTAAGGTTTTATAGATAATAAAAATTATCTTAACTCTCAAAAACACATAGATACCTAGATAGAATATTCATATTTCCAAAAAATAAAGGGGGTCTTGAATTTTTAGAGAAAAATATAGGGTGGGGAGAATTGAATACAAAAAATGGTGACTCATAGGGGTGAATAGTCTAGATTTTTCAATAAACCAAAATCCATGGTTTTACATTCCCAATATCAACCATAAATTCATCCCAAAATAAATGATTAAATCAAAGATGAAAAAAACTCTTAATAATCATATATAACATACTAACTTTACTTATACCTTGGATATGTGTGTGAAAATTGATATTGTTTATCTCTTGTCTCAAGTTTTCAGGCAAAGCTATGGGGTTGATCCATAGGTTTCACTTTGATTGGGCATTAGGTGCATAGACATTAGGGAGCTTGGGCATTGCTTTACTACCATCCATGTGTCTATATCCCTAAAATGGATACCTTTAATCACCTATTCCTCCTTTATTCATATTTTTCATGATACATGATACATTTATGTTATTTAATCGTTTAGGCCTTTTATCCTTTTTTGATGTTATTTTTGACTTTTAGATTATGCCTTTTATTTTTAAACTTTTATTTATTTTACTTTCTTAAATAGGGAAGAAGGTGACCATAATGAGTTTGTATTAGTAAAGTTTTAGTTTAATCAAAATGTCCATGTCAACTCTTTCCCATGTCAATGATTATTACCTTAAACTAGTATTAACATTTTATGTGCATTTGACCCAAAGGGATAAGGAGAGTTTGCTAAATTTACACAGAACTATGGGAGTAACTTTTACATACCCAATGAAATCAATAGAATTAGGACATATTCATAGCTAACTCTCTCATTTCTTACCTATATTAATAATTCTAAGCTATAGTATGCAACACCCATTTATTCGAGTTAGATTTAAAACATCTCAAACTGTGGTTTGATTATACTAGATTTGACTAATGAGACTACCATGAAATTAAAATAAAATTATCTTATAAAGTAGGAAAAATACTAAAATAAAAGGTGTTAACCTATAAAACATGAACTAATCTAATAAAATTAATGACTAAAATTAATAAATTAACTAATAAATCAAAACTAACCTATTCTTACCTCTACTAGGGCATTTTCCATTACTCAAAAACCTCTTGAGATGGGGTAGCCATGAAGTAATTCTTCAAAAATTGTCCATTAACTAGATATATCAGATCATTAACTTGAAAATATTATAATAAAAATGTATCATTACCCAATATCTCAAAAATATTATGTGGTCCTATCCATATTGTGGTAAACTTGTCATGCATTCCTTTTTTCTCATGGCATTTGTCCCATAGTATCACCAAGTCATAGATCCTGAATGCTTTAAATTTTTCCCTCTTTTTGAAACACCTCTTAACCACATCCTAATTTTTACTAAAGTTTTTCAATTATTTATTCCTATATTCTTCCATTTTGATGATATCCAATAATATAGACTATGTTTTATCATTGGGTTCCATGTATTCTTGCATAAACTGATATGTTGGCAATTTCAACATGATTGGGAACATTATCTATATCCCATAAACCAATAGATATGGTGAGGCTTTAAGGGCTTAATTTTACTATTTTACCCTAAAATTTAACCCTAGATAATTTAATTAAACCTTATTAATTTTAGGATAACATGAAACTAACTCCTTTCATAGGTAAGCTACTAAAAGAGACATAACTCTAGGTTTGAAAGGGCTAGCTTCCTTGATTTAACTTCTAGGCTCACACTATACTAGGATAGTCACTATTTGGGCTGAAAAGGGGAGAAGGAGACATAAAATAAACCTATGCTAATGGGGTGATACACCAAAGATAACTCCACACAAAACACTTGCATTTGCATCAAGAAAGAAGACTATTAAAAGTAGCCTTAACTCTATGTCCTTCTAGCATGAGCCTTTGTAATAGAGGTTGATTGATATGCATATCTAGAGGTGGGTGAAAATAAGGTCTGATACTATATACTAATGTTCAATCTCTCACTTCAAAGATAACTTAACAAATACATACACTTTATGAAACCTATTAGAAGAGATATCAGTTACACAAAACATGGAAGAGCAGAATGGAAACAAGGAGAGCATGTTCATCACTTGTCAACCACCTAAACCACATAACACACTTAGGAAATATAATTAAAAGAATGAATAAAATTTATAAAAAATTATTTAAATGAAAATGAGGTGTCAAAACTATTAGGGATTTTCCATACCAATTATGAATCCATTACAAATCCAAAAAGTCTTGAATATATAGAACATAGAAGAGGAGAGAGAAGAAGTGAAGCTCAAAGGTCACAAGGCCAAGTGTAAAAATTTGAGAAAAAATTAAAATGACATATAATGAAGTGGATAATATGTTATGAAGACTTATTGGACAAGTGTCCATCTGAAGCATGACATATTCCTCAAATTAGTGTAGAGACTCTTTATGTTCTTACTTTGAAACTACCTTGATGATGACTCATTCACTTAAATATCTAAAATTTCCATACTAATACTTAACACATATGAAATAACATGATAATTTTTAAATGATGTTGGTGTAGGTCATATATACTTCTCTAACTGATAGACTCATCCTTACCACTTATCATTCACTACCTACAATCCTTCATCATTAGCCCTCTAGGTCTGTCCTCACACTTATCACCTAAGTGGATTGAAATTTATAAAGGTATGAATTATAGAGGATGTAATAGAAAATTTAAATACCTATTTTTCCTCTAGTCTATCAAATATACCTCAAAATATTCCAAGTCACCTTAATTACTATTCACTAGGTAGTCACTTTGCCTTCTCACTATTTGTTTAGATTGCCTATAATGAATGGTCTAATAGAGATATTTTATTGAAAAACTATAATTATAGTTGAGTTTTATAAGTTGGATAAAGTCCCTATATACCTCCTTCAATGTATTTCACTTTTCTATTCTCCTTTGTACCTATCAAACACATCAAATCCTATAATAAACATAGTATTAGGTATGTCTATACATATGATAGTATGACAAAAATGGATGATGAGTAGATTAAGAGAGTGATATACAATTAAAAATTAGTTTCATGTCCATTTGACCCATATTAGTAGCATCTATAATGATCTTTTATCCATTGGGTTCTCGATAGGGTTTTAGGAGTTTTTTCTTGTTAACAATGGTTTATAAAAACTAGATGTTGAACCTCCCAAAAAATTCCATTGAGAACCATTTAAGGACCCCATTAAACTATTATCAACTCCTTGGGGAACCATTCATAGCTTTTGTATAAATATGAGCATAAGAATATGGCTTTTTGAGCTCTTGACTATGTTCTAAGTAGATCTAAGATAGTTTTAGGACAAATTGACCACTTATGTGTCATTTATTGTAAACCACTATTTAATATGGACTCTCCACTTTCTTTTAAAGGTATTCAAAAGGCTTGGGATGATTTCATGGTCATATGAATAGAGTTATCCATTTGAGGTTTTAGGCCTAACTATTTTTAACTATGTATTTAGCTCTTCTAAGGGTTTCTAATGGTTATAAGGCCTTTTGCATCTATGTTCATCTTTAATGTAAATGTTTAAAACATCATATAGTCATCAAATAAATTTCATTCATATTTTCACTCTCCCATGAACCATGTTTGTAGATTTTATTGATCAAAGAGTGCCCTTTATTTGTCATAAAATAGAGGGAATATAACCTATTTTCCTATTTTTAAAGATAATATGGGGAGTTATATTAGGTCCTAATGATGATATATACCAATTTTCATAACTTGATCATAAATATAGACCCCTCAATCATCAAATTCCTCAAAAATAGCTTTTAGACTTATGATTGTATGAAAGATTTGAGTTGACTATAGGTTGAAGTTATAAGTCTATTTATTCAACCATTTATTTGATTCTTTGTATTGGAGAGTCTTAAGGGATTATGATATAATAAGTTTGGAAGTTTTTTGTACATGGTCATTCACTTTAAACTCCTGTCAAGCTCTTAAATTGCTCCCTTCCATTAGTTGTAACTAGTTTGCTAACTATATCACATATAGGTATGTATATTTGTGATATTTAGAATCTTATAGGTGTTTATATATATGATAATTATGTTTCATCCTTATACTTATTTATTAGGTCACTATGACCATTCCAAACCTATATGGTCTCATTTCATACCTTTGACATCATGTTCTGATACTAGTATCATCAACATACCATAGGCCTGTAGTCAGACTATAAAAGTCACTTTAGTAGGAGTTATGAGATTCTTGTAGGTGGGTATTTATATTTTTTGAGGATCACATCATTGATTATCTTCTATTAATTAGATCTATCACACTTGAATAAACTCATTTATGCTTACATACCATGCCTTCATACCATTATCATCAATGAACCCGTTGTTACTTGCAAGTTATAGGTTCATTTAAGCTTCAAATGGGTTTGCAATTTACTAAGCGATTACATTGGAAACTTGATGAAATTTAAAGTCCCTTAATCTTCATTATTTATTGATTAAACAACTTAATCTCAAGTTGAGGAGTAACATCTATGTCTAGACTACAAGAATGAAGTGATTGAACTTGCTTAGACCTCATCAACTCTTACCCACAGATGGAATTTTGTAAGAGAAAAACCTAATTCATAGAAGTTAAGGTAAGCTAGCTCATTTTCAGCTTTTCAAGTTGTGAAAATGAACTTGGGTCTGACTATGTGTAGTAACCTCACTACTATCATAATGATATTATTTATGCCCTCAAGATAGGTTGAAGGACTTAATTAAACCTAAATCCTCTAAAGCATTTTCAACACTCTATCTTAGAACACCTAAATAGTCATGTAGGTTGCTATTATATTAAAGTCTGAGTGTGTATATGAACCATCTTCAATTCCACCTAATTTCAAATATTTGAGACTTCCATTGGTTTTTTGAATTTTCCTAGACTATCACCATGCTCAGAGAGGAGGTAACACAAGTGCATTACTTTTGACTTAAAGCCATTGTGAAAGGACAAAACACTACTCTTGAAAATAACTATCTACATACCATTGATAGTTATGAATATCTATCACAATGGAGTGATTTTGTCTATATATCCATATTCACATGTGCCAATAAAGATGAAAATAACATGAGATTTTCAAATACACCTACACCACTTGGAAGTATCAGACAACTATGACTAGATAAGAAAACCAAAGGTACAAGGTTTATGCAGGTAATTTAAAGGCATTAAAATTATTAAAATTTATTCATGAAGCTTAATCCACCAATCTAAAAAACATTTCCATTGAATGAGATATCACAAAGACTACCTTCAAACTTTAAGTAAACTTATACCAACTCTTATCCTCTTGTTCATACCAACAGAAAATTGACTAACTTATTTGACCTTGTCCAAGATAGAGATGAGGAAGATGAAATGGTTTTTACCAAATTTGAAATTTTTGAAGCTTCTAAAGCCTAGAAAATACTTTTTGATGCCTTTAGAGATCATCTTCAAGCTTCCCACATTCCAAATATACCTTTCAAGTTGTATAACTACCTAAAACTACCTATTTTATAGTTGGTCTTCTTGAATCCATGTTTAACCTAGATCATGTCAATTATATAATAGTTATTATTTTTTTAAGCCTGGTAAACTTTTTAATGTGACCGGCACTGCTAGCTAGACAAGACTAATACCAGTACCACGGGGCCAGGGAGGGACTCGAACACTGATGGGCAGAGCCGCAACGGAAGTACCCATCCAATCGACTACACACCCCAACCCGTCAATTATATAATAGTTACATGACACTCAAATAACACATTATATATTAGATATTCCCTTGACACACTTATTTTCTTGTGAAAACCATTTAATTCATTTAGAGTGACCAAAAAGGTGGCTTATAAGAAAATTAAGACAATGACATAAATTACCAAGGTTTAAAACCCATTAAGTCACATTTATGACCATGCTATGACTTATCAAGAACCTATAGAAAGTTTGAATATATATATGGGGTTTAATTAATTTGACCTAGGGTCAGATTTGCTCAACATTTTGGTGATTTCTTAGGGGTATAAAACCTGATATGCTAAGGATCAATAGCCTTCTCCTATAATTGGACAATCGAGTCACCTACACATTATTATTGACACTAAAAAGACATTGAAAGGACACCAAACACACCACACACAAAAAGGAAACAAGTAAAAAGATAATAAATAAAAATTCACACTTATGTTCTTAAGAACACTTAAGAAAAACACAAACCAACATAAGCAAAAACACACACCTATCCTAGTATGTATAATACCTCAAGACACTTGAGCAAAAAAACCTTCTTCATTTCTTCAACCAAGGTCAAAGATAATGCTTCTTGAAACATGTAATGTACCTAGATGGGTATATTATAATAGTATACTAGTAGAATAGTGAATAATCCCACATGCATTAGAATGTAGAGTGGGGTAGGTAAGAAATAGTATAAGTATAGGGGAATATGATGTTGTAGGGAATTGAATATTTATTTTTAATTGAGCCTTGATCAAAGGAAGTATCCCCCTTAAAGTGGCTCGCAATTCAGATTTGTTCCTTCCACAAAAGGAATATAAATTTAATATATTCAGTATTTGTTTAATTTTCTATAATGCAACATACGAGTTCCTAAAATTGGTATCATAGCACTTTCTCATACCAACATTTTTTTCCATTGTAATATAAATTGATATTCAAGAGAGAGTTTTCAGTCATTGACAATATTATTACTTGGGAGGTTTGTAGTAATTTTTAGTATTGAGAGTTATCATATTATTAGTTGTGAATCTTGTCAATATAGCATTCTATAGAGTTTTTAGTTGTGAGAACTATTTTATGAGTTGTCACTCTTCTCTACATGTGAAATTTTGTAAGAGAATCAAAACTAGTAAAAACTATTGCAATTATGTGTCTTAAGTTGGTCTATTAAAATTGTTGTACCAGATCACATATTATATATAATTATATTGTGATCTATAGTATTATGGTGAATAATTAACTATTTGATTTCCTAATATGAAAAAGGTGATCTCAGAATAAGAAATGACTTATTGTAATTGGACTTAAACATATTATGCCTAAGCATTCAACTTAGATATTCCAAGTGTTTTCACTCCCATGTCATAGTAGTGGATAATGATGGTATGAGGTTATTGATCTTCTTTAGTAAACCTCCCATCCTACACAATTTTGTCTAGATCTACCTCAATTTTTGTCATCCCTATCACCATCATGAGATTTATCATACTCATCATTTTGGTTGACATTGATCTAATCTATAATTAGCCTATGTGTAGCTTTCTTCAGATCAACACTCCTCTTTTTGAATCATGATTCCTCTTTTGTCGATGACTGTAACTTCTAGTCCTTCATCACTACCCACTCAATAACATATGATTGAAAATCACACCTAAAGATCCACCATTTGCATTGATGGATTTGGGTTTTAAAGGCCAAGCTTAGGTAGTCTTCTCTCCACATGTTAATCTCTCCTCAAACCTCACCTCATCTTACAGCATCCTTCATGAATCCATCCACATCAACCACCCTTGTAGCCAAATCAGTGCTAAACCTCCTCACCTTAGCCATATCTTAATCTACTCACCCTCCATATCTTCCCTCTTGGCATCAATTTCTCTCTACCTTGATGGATATCTCTCTACCATGCCTCACCTCTTGTTACTCGATAAAACTTGTGACACTGTACCATTTATAGTTTTTTTATACCATTACTAGTATTTTATTATGATTTTAGGTTTTCTTTTTAAAATTATCTTGTTTCATTATATTAGTTTTTAGTTTTTATTTATATATGGTATTTCATCCTCATATTTGTATGTCTTTTTTGTTGCTACCATTAAGTCTTAAAGAAATAATCTTAAAAAACTCATTATTAGTTACCCATCATGACTATGTGTAATCCTTTTTATAATTTTAGATCCTAATTATTTTTCCATTAATTTTAAAATAGTACATTTTTTTAATCATAGTCTTAGGTATTAACAGTTTTAAGTTTCCTACGAGTTAAAATACATTCATAGTGGTGTTTTAGGGATATACTAGTCTTTAATTTAATGTGTTTAAGTTTATGGTTATGGGTTAATTTTAAGTCATTGTTCATTATACTTTTCATGTGGTAATTTTTTTGGTGTCATTAAAAAAATAAAAAATTGAAAAATAAATAAATAAATAATAATTAGTCATATTGTAATGAATGCAATTTTGGTTGAAGCTGTTGTCTATTTGATTATAATCATGGGGACTACTATTTTATCTGGAGGTAATTTCATTGTGGCCTTGACTCAACATCATCAAACATGGACTATCTGATATTATCAAGTAGTATTTGAAGCACTCACAAATTAGACTATAGGATTTTTTGATGACTTCTTATCATGTTACTTCATCAGTGGTCTTAAATGTTAAAATTTAACATGAGGTTGAAACTTTTAGTCTTCACATAATGATGGAAGCTATGGGCTTATCCAAGCTTACTGATAATTGCATCAACTGGTATTGTCTCCAAATAATACCCCCTCATAAAGAAAAATCATTAGAGCATGACCCTATAACACCTAAGCTAAAAATAGAAGTGCCTAAGCAGGCCCTAGTTGAGCCTAAGATGGTACCCAAAACACTAGACCAAGCACTAGAAGTGCCCAAGAAATCCTCCAACAAGTTCATTCAAGTAATCACCATGCTCGATCAGACCCAAGATGAGCCAAGCCAATAATCAAAGATCCCAAGTAGGGAATAGGAATTCACCTCCATTAGGGAATAATGCTAAGGGAGATGGCATGTAACCTTAGTTCGTTCACAAGGATAACTATTTTGTGTACCCCTGTTCTATATTTGAGGTGATCATTTCCAAGCTTTAACTTTCATTGCTTAACTCTCAATACTAGACCCACCTGATTCTAATTATGGTTATTCTACTCATCTATATTTATGCACATCTACCTCCTATTTCAATGCTTATGTTCACATTATTATTAAACATGCTCGTATCAAAACACATATATAATAAGTGGAAGTAGAAATGAATGAATGGTCAAGCTTCCATCTAGTCTTTAACCTATTTTTGGGTTGGATTTCATTTGGTCCTCCTCCTATTTCTCATTATTTTTCAAGGGCGAAACATATTTAATGGGGATGGAATATAATGTACCTAGAGTGGTGTAGTATAATAGTAGAATAGTTAATAATCCTACATGCATTATAATGTAGAGTGGGGTAGGTAAGAAATAGTATAAGTATAGGGACATATGATGTTGTAGGGTATTGAAGAGTTATTTTTAATTGATCCTTGCTTAAAGGAGGTATTCCCCTTATAGTGGCCCATGTTTTAGATTTGTTACTTCCACAAAAGGAATGCAAATTTAATATTTTAGTATTTGTCTGGTTTTCTATATTACAACATATAGGTTCCTAGCACATAACTTCTCAAAGAAAACAAACCATCATGTGAGGCATACATGTCAATGAAAACTTTCTTGTGTAGATAGTCAAATTACTTACAATGGCTAGGTCTTCTATTGATTACAATTTTATCATTTGGAGTACTGAAGAACACTCCATCTAGCTCACTAAGGGGCATGTTTTTATTTGTAGCTAGATTGAATTTTATCATGTTCACTTGACAACCTTTATTTTGATCATTGTGTGTCATAAAAGCTTTCCCAACTTTAGTTATATTTTAACTATGAAATGTCTTCTATTGGGAGTCATCAAAACTATGTTTAGATCTGCTAAGCACTTCTTGGTTCACCATAGTTGTTTTTCACTCAGTTGATGCCTCAAACTTTTCCTCATGCTCATCAAACACATCTTGGACTGCCAAGGTTACTTCTTGCTTCATAGAGATCTCAAGCTCCTCCTTATACTCCCTAGAAACATGGTTGACCTCATTAGGTTTGTATTCCTTTTCAACAACTAAAGGCCTACTCAATTCCTCAAATTCATACATAATGGAATTGAATTGATGTCACATGTCATCTACTTCCTCTTGAGGTTATTATATATGAGCATTTTCTTACTTTGTAGGTTGAATGGCTACTCACTAGGACTATCATGTTTTGACATAGATGGGATAATCACATCCTCACTCATGTGTAAAAGGTAGTTTCCCCATGTAACTTGATCTAGAATGTTGTCAAGATTTGTCTCAAGAATTCCATCACAATCCTCATGAAGTATATAAGTACCAAAACCATATTCTTCAAGTCCACTTTAATCAACTCCCCACTCATCAAGATACAAATCAGATATCCCATCAAGGAGAGTCAGAGGTTCTTAATCCCTAAGGTGATCATGCTATTTAATCACATTACAATTCATTTTATAAGTTTAAGGCACATAAGGTTTAACATGAAAACTAGAAAGAGGTTCAAACTTGATTGTCATGTTTGTACCATATTTAGTCCTAAAACCCATGTAGGACCAATCTAAAGTCAGATAACCTCCAATTTTAGTAGTGAGCTCTCTTGATAAACAAAGTGAAAAATGAGGAGACACATATACCACTAAAACATATTAATAAATGATGAAGGTAATATAAGAATGAAGAATTAATTACAAACCTCTTATTATGAAAATGGTCTTATTAGCTAACCCATCTAATTATAACACTCTTTTGGCATGAGGCTTATAATTCAAGTTTAATTTTTTAGACTTTCTTGGGCATGCCAAAAGTACTAGTCCCACTATCAATAAGAAAATTATGTACCGAGGAATCTAAAATAATGATTGATATATATAAAAGAAGAGGTTTGTCTACCTTTTCAACATTGATTGATTATCTTTCACTTGGATTCATGGTGTTTCTCAAGGATGCCTCTCTTTAGATAGGTTGTTTGGTTGTCAAATTGAGATTGGATAGCTCCTCTTGAAGTATGTTTTCTTATCTAGGTATTGAAAATGTATCCCACATGGATAAATTCACATGAGACCTCTTAATTTTATCTAAATGTTAGTGAAAGGACCACTAACTTTTTCTTGTCCACTAAAAGAAATGGTGTTGCCTACACCATGAGAATTCTAAGGTATGAAAGCATTTCTATCATTCTAATCTCTTTGAATTAATTTTACATTTTTAAGGACATTAACCATACCTTCCCTTGTGATTTTTTCAACATTAGTTGTTTTACCACTAGCAACCCATTGAACTTATTCAATTTCTTTCCTCTTTCTCCTTATGTTTGTAGTAATAGAATTTGCATCAGTACTTGACTACCCTTGATGATTATCTACACATGAGTAATCTTGATGCCAATTGAGAAATGTATACCCCACTTGAGCACCCTTCCCATCAGTTACTCCTTTATTTGGTACTTCATCTTGAGTCATAGCTAGCATAGTTCCCAAACTTACCATGAAGGCTTAATTAAAGGATTCATTGACAAAGGGAGATGGATCATAGGGTTAATCTAATGAAGATTGATTGTTATGATTTTGGGTAAGATTATTTTGGATATGCACTATTGTCCTTGAGGTATAAAGAGCATTGGGATTGTAACCACCATATGTCTTTGATTGAACCAGTTGTCCTTGACCTTGATGATGACCTTGGAAAGGAGGTTTATTGCCTTGATAGTTAGGGTAGGACTAGTTAGGTTGATAGTGAATTTAGAATGGCTTTATTTGATGTTGATGGATAATCCTGTTTATACATATGATCTCTTGATTCATAGCTCTCATTTAATCTATTTCATTAGACTTATTTGGTTGATTAGAGGTAATAGGCTTGTGTTTAGGTGAAGGAATAATAACAACAATAGGTGTAGGATTTTTAAAATCAAGAAATAGGGGCATGGGATGTCTTGGGAAAATATTATTAGCCTAAATCAAATATGGACATATCATAGGCATTAGGTAGAGTGTTACCTTCCATAGATTGTATCATCATTGGAATATCACTATCAAATGATTTAATTTAGTAAAGGAAAGCATGGTGATCTATTGGTCTTACCAAGATTGGGATTATATCCCAAGTTTCTAAAATCTTGTGTTGAAGTCTTGAATGAATTATTGAGGTGATCTCCTAATAGTGGTTAGGCACTCTATTAGTGACAATTTGTAACTCTTGTCATCAAATATTCTTCTTAATTCATCTCCTAACTCATCCCAAGTGGTGATAGATTTAGGTGACAAAGTTCCATACTAGTGAAGATATTTTCATTTGAAGGAGAAAACCAACAACCTAATTGCAATATTCTCTTTGATAATATGATGGATATTGTATAAGTTATAAAAATTTATTACATGCTCAATAAGTGTGATAGAAGTCTCACCTATGTAGGATGAAACACTTTTGAGGGTAGATATGGGTATATCATTATAGTAGACAAGTCTTAGAGGAATATAGCCATTGAAGGCAACAAAATGATGGTAATAAAGAGCTTTCTCATGGGTTTATGAGAAAGGTATGAATTCTTTAGATAGGGATGGGTGTTTTCAAATCTACTTGATTTGTATTAATAAGGAGGAATCTCTTTAAATTCAAAAGGCATGTCTTTGGTGAGAGATATTTTATTTACATTATGCATGAAAGAGTGCACTAATATACAACCAATATTGAAATGTTGGAGTCACCAAATACTATAAGAAGTGAACTACTACATCTCCTTGTTGTCAAATCTAACATATACCTTGAACAACCTTCATGGACTTCATGTCCCACCGAGCATGCCAACACTTTTGTAGTTTAAAATTTCACCCTAAAAAATTCAAGTAGAACTTCTCAATTTTAGGATAACATGGAACTACCTCCCTTCATAGGAAAGCTACTAGAAGATATATATCTCTAGGTTTGAAAGGGATAACTCCCTTGATTTTTATTCTAGGCTCACACTACACTAGGATAATCACTATTGGGGATGGAAAGGGGAGAAAGAGACATAAAATAAACCTATGATAATGGGGTGATACATAAAATATAAATCCACACAACATACTTGCATTTTCACCAAGAAAGGAGACTACTAAAACTAACCTTAACTCTATGCCCTTCTAGCATAAGTATTTATCATAGAGGTAGATTGATATACATATCTAGAGGTGGGTGAAAATGAGGTTTGATACTAGACACTAATATTCCCTATAAAACTTTAATACAAACTTAAAAAACATATACACTTCATGAAACCTATTAGAAGAGATATCACTTACACAAAACATGTAAGAGTGGAATAGAAATAAGGAGAGCATGTTCATCACTTATCAACCACCTAAGAAAATTAACACACTTAGGAAAGAGATTTTAGAGGATAAATAAAATTTAGAAAACTTTATTCAAAGGAAAATGAGGTGTCAAAATTATTAGTTATTTTCCATACCAATTGTGGATCCATTACAAAGCCAAAAAGTCTTAAATATATAGAACATAGAAAAAGAGAGAGAACTAAAGCTCAAAATTCACAAGGCTAAGTTTCAAACTATGAGAACCCATTAAAATTCCATAAAATGAATTGGATAATAGGATATGAAGGCCTCTTGGATAAGTGTCCATTTAAAGCATGACATATTCCTCAAATTGGCATAAAGAATCTTCATGTTCTTAGTTTAAAACCACCTTGATGATGAGTCATCCACTTGACTATCTAAAACTCCCATAGGAATCCTTAACACATATGATATAACATGAGGTGAAAATGAGGTTATTTTAGGTCATCTATACTTCTCCAACTAATAGACTCATCCTTGTCACTTTTTATTCACTATATCTAGTCATTCATCACTAACCCTCTAGGTCTGTCCTCACACTTGCCACCTAAGTGGATTGTAGTTGCTCATGGAGATGTGTTTAATATGATGTAAGAAATTTTTTTAATACCTATTTGACCTTTTTTTATATTAAATAAACCTCAAAATATTTCAAGTCACCTTGATTACTTTCTCACTAGGCAATCACTTTGCCTTCTCACTATCTATTTAGACTACTTGTAATGAATGGTCTAGAAAATATATTTTCATGCAAAACTATAGTGATAATTTAGTTTTATAAGTTGTAATAATTCACTATATACCTCCCTTAATTTCTCTCACTTTTCTATTCTCCTCTATACTTGTCAAAAACATCAAATTATGCAAGAAACATAGTATTAGGTATGTCTGTAAAGATGATAGTGTGGAAAAATTAGATGATGAGGAGATTTAGAGAGATATAGAAAATTAAAAATAATTTTCATGGCCATTTTACCACTCTAGATTCATCTCCAATGATCTTTTTTCCATTAGGTTCATGATAGGGTTTTAGGAGGTTTTTGCTTGTTAAAAATGGCTCATATAAACCAGATGCTAAACCTCCCAAAAAATTCCACTAATAACCATTTAATGGTCTCCTATAAATATTTTAAAATCATTTGGGTATCATGTATAGTGCTTGTATAGTTATGAGCATTAGAATATTGCCTCTCGAGTTCTTGACTACATTTTGAGTAGGTCTAACATAGTTTTAGGCTAAATTGACCACTTATGTGTCATTTGTTGAAAACTAGTGTTTCATATGGAATCTACACTTTTTTGTAAGGTCATAAAAAGTATTCTAACTATTTCATGGTCATATGAATATATTTATTCATATGAAGGTTAGATCTTGTTTTAAGCCTAATAGGAATAACTGTGTCTAACTATGTATCTAATGCTTCTGAGGGTTTCCATTGGTTATAAGGACTATTCCATCTCTATTTATCTTCAATTTAAATGTATAAACATCCTAAAATCATCCAAGAACTTTAATTCATCTTAAAACTCTCCCATGAACCATGTTTGTATATTTTCTTGCTCAAAGAGTGCCCTCTATCTAAGATAAAATAGAGGGCATCTCCCCTATTTTCCTAGATTGAAGTAGATAATGGGGAGTTATATTAGGTACTAATTATTCTCTATACCAATTTTCATAACTTTATCATAACTTTAGGCCCCTCAATCATCAAATTCGTCAAAACTAGCTTTCAAACTTATGACTGTATTCAAGATTTGAGTTGACTGTAGGTTGAAGTTATAAAAATGTTTGTTCAACCCTCTCTTTTATAATTTGCATTTGAGAGTATCATGGGAGTATGATATAATCACTATGGAAGTTATTTTTACATTTTAATTCACTTTAAACTCTTTTCAAGTTCTTAAATTGCACCCTTCCTTTAGTTGTAACTAGTTTGTTGACCATGTCACCAATAGGTATGTATATTTAGGAAATTAAGACTCTTGTAGGTATCTAGATATATGAGCATTGTGTTTCATCCTTATACATATTTATGAGGTCACTAGGACCATTTCACACCTATATGAGATCATTTCATACCTTTGACATCATGTTCTCATATTATTATCATCAATATACCATAGGTCTATCGTTAAATTGTAAATGTCACTTTAGAAAGAGTTATGAGATTCCTGTAGGTGGGATTTTTCTTATTTGAGGATCACATCCTTACATATCTTCCTATCATTAGATCCATTTCAATTGAACATACTCATTTATTATTACATACCATGCCTTTATACCATTATCATCAATGAACTAGATTTTACTTTCAAGTTATAGGTTCGTTTAGGATTTAAATGGGACTATAATTTACTGAGTGCTTACAATGGAAACTTGATGAAATTGAAAGTACCTCAATATTCATTATTTATTGATCAAACAACCTCCTCTCATATTGAGGAGTAAAATATCTATTAAAATGTAAGAATGAAGTGATTAAACTTGCTTATACCTCATCAACTTTCACCCACAAATGGAATTTTGTAAGAGAAAAACCTCATTCGAAGAAGTTAAGGAAAGCTAACTCATTTGTAACTTTTCAACATGTGAACATGAACTTTGGTTTGAATATGTATAGTAACCTCATTACTATCATAATGATATTATTTATAATCTCAAGCCAAGTTGAAGGCTTCAATTAAATCCAAACACCTCTAGAGAATTTTTAACACTCTATCTTAGACCTCCTACGTAGTCCTATGGGTTGATAATATATTGAATTCTAATTGTATTTTATGAACCATCTTCAACTCCACCTAGTTTTAAATATTTGAGACTTCCATTGGTTTGTTAAATTTTCCTATAACATCACCATGCTAAGAGAAGATTTAATATAATCATATTACCTTTGTCTTGAATCTACTATGAGAGGATAAAACACTACACCTAAAAACAACTATCTACATAGCATTGATAGTTCTACATATTTATCATAATGGAGTGATATTTTATATAGATTCATATTAACACATGCCAAAATAGATGAAAAAACATGGAAATGAAGATAAATATTTGAAAATACACCTACACCACTTAGAAGCATTAGATAACTACATTTAGATAGGAAAATCAAAGGTGTAAGGGTTATATAGGCATTTTGAAGGCATTAACAGTATTAACATTTGTTCATAAATATTATTACACCAATATAAAAAATATTTCCATGGAATGAGAGCTCAAAAATACTACCTTCAAACATCAAGTGTACTCAAACCAACTCTCATCCTCCTATCTATACCAATAGAAAACTATCGGACCTATTTGACTTTGTCCAAGAAAGTGATGAGGGAAATGAAATGGTTTTTTCAAAATTTGAAAATTTTGAAGATTCTCAATCTTGGAAAATACTTGCAAGGGATTGTATATATCATCTTAAAGCTTCCCACATACCAAGTGTACATCTCAAGATGTATAACTACCTAAAACTACCTAATTTGTAGTTAATCTTCTTGAGTCCACATTGAACCTACATCAGGTCAGTTACATAATAATTACCTAACACTTAAATGACACCTTATACACTAAATATTCTCTTGACACACTTTTTTTCTTGTGTAAACTATGCAATTCATCTAGAATGACCAAAAAGGTGACATAGAGGAAAATTAAGATAATGACACAAATGACCAAGGTTTAAAACACATCAAGTGACTTTTATGACCATGTTATGACTTATCAAGACCCTATAGAAAGTTTTAATATATAGGGATCTAAATAATTTAACCCATGGTCAAATTTGGTCAACATGTACCTAGTCCAGTTTGCCCAGAGTGCATATTTTAGTAAGAGGTGCCATTCCCTAGGTTTATTTACAACTAACTTCTTGATAACGTCTATGAGGTTCTTATTGGTTGAATCGGCCAATCCATTCTCTTATGGGTAGTGATTAGAGGATGATATAATTTTAATATCATTATCATGGGACCATTTAATGAACTCAACTGATTGAAATGCTATCCCATTATCATAAACCAAAGAGATAGGGGTGTCAAACTTGGTTGTGATATGTTCTTTAAAAAAATTATCACGTCTTGGGACCTATATTTCTTTATGGTTGCTTCCTCAGTCCATCCAATTTAATAATCTATAACAATGAGCACAAAATTATGTATAGCTGAGGAATTTGGGTTTCTAACACTGATGAAGTGTAAGCCCCATTGGGTGAATGGCCTACCCTCAATCATAGGCTATAATGACATTGATATGTGTACCTTTATTTTTGACAAAACCTATCATTCATGGCACATCCTCACATATAAGTGAGCATCCTTAAAGACTGTCATCCAATAATAACCCATTCTAAGTATTATATGATCTATATTATTGTTAAATGGATGGTCACGCCCTATCTTTTGATGCAAATTTTTAAATATTTCCTAAGCCTCTCCATGTGGCACACATTTTAAATAAATGCCTTTGTAATTCTTCCTATATAAGAATCCTTTTTTGGTCATATAATGAGCAGCTTTGAGCCTTAAATATCTCTTTTTCTCTCTCTTGAGTTCTTGGGGGCATGTTTTAATGAGTAGGAATTGAATAATACCTGAATACCAATCTTCTTAAGAAACTTGTGTATTTCAGACCTCTTCAATGGTGATGTGTGAGTTTGGTTCAATAATCAATTGAATAATGATTTTTCCTCTAACATTCCTAGAAATTTTGATTTAAATATAAAATTCTTGTAATTTCACCATCCATTTACCTCTACATTCCCCGATTCATTTTATCTAAACGTAAGCTTGACAACAAGATCTAACACTATGGCAATGGTCTTATTCTTGAGAATATAGTGTCTAAACTTATTATTAACTTTGATGAGAGAGAATATTTGCTTGTAAATTAGGGAATACTTGAGCTCTACATCTTTCAAGTTAGTACTCTTAAATTAAATAGGATGTTCACTTTCTTCCCTTTTATGCATAAGTACAATAGCATAGTATGTTCTAAGATGAATGAGTACAATAAAATTTCTTTAGTAAAATTTGTCCTTATCAATACCAAGGCTTAAAAAATATCCTTATTTATGTCTTGGAAGGATTTATTAGCTTAATGTGTCCACTCCAATTTGTAATTTTGTTTGAGAATTGCATTCAAGGGTCTGACAATCTCTACAAATCCTCATATAAATTTATTTACAAAATTTATCTTTTTAAAGAAGGATTTAAGCTCTTTTTTGTTGTTTAGAAACATTATTTTTGAAATTGCTTGTATCTTATTTGGGTAAATAGGTATTCCATACTTATTAATAATGTGGCCTAGCTACTTGCCTTCAGTAAAACCAAATATACTCTTCTTTGGGTTAAGTGATACCTTAAAATTATTGCATCTTTCAAAAATGGACTAAAGATGGTTAATATGTTCATATATGTTTTTAGAGAAATTAGTGAGATCATCCATGTATATAATTATGCACTTGCCTATTAGTACCTAGAATGCATGATACATTTCTCTCTAAAAATTAGCTCCAATGTTGATTACCCCAAATGGCATTTGCTTATATGCATATGTTCCTCATTTCATATTAAATGATGTTTTCATCCTATCTTCTAATTTGATTATAACTTGAAAATCCTTATAACAAATACATAATTTCAAACCCACTCACATTTTATATTACATCATCTAAGGAGGGCAAAGGATAATTATCCTTCTTTGAAGTTTTATTTATATTCTTGAAGTCAATGCAAAGTCTGATCTAACCACTCCATTTCGAAACTAGAACTAGATTGACCACCCAAGTCAAATTTATAATAGGAGAAACTATCCTATCACTTGGAAAACTTTCCACTTACTTTTAAGATAGTGGTTCCAAGATAGGATTAACTAACCTTTGCCTTTTTCTAAATGATTTATGATCATGATTGAGTGGAATCATATGGGTGATGGCCCTAGGATTGAATATACTTAAGTAATCATAGGTCCATGAAATTACATCTTTATACCTGATAATAAAATCCTTGACCTTTTACCTTTCTTTTGGTGTGAAGCTTAATCCAATATTGATGAAGTGTGCATTCCTTTCCTCACCAACAATTTTTGAGTTAAATTCAGATTCATTAATCTTGAGTTTCCTTTGTGATTGGGCTTGAGTATGTTTATTTAAGTTCATTTCTAGGGTGACCATCCCCAATGGGAGGTGATTCTCCTTTAGCTAGATAACACCTTCGTTATCCAATTCTTCATGGCACCTATGGTTTCTTTCTTCATCATCAATTATTTGATATTTGAATTGTCTTAAAAATTTTCAAAAAATAGAAATTTTATGGTCATCTTAAAAGCTTTCCACATTGTTTGGTACTGAAGGATAAGTTACTAATTTAATAGAGAAATTCTATATTTTTAACTCTTGTAAGGGTGAAAATATCTCTACTAAATAGACCAGTGAATTAATGGCTAAATTTTGTATTCTCAAGATAGATACTATGTTGAAAGCTTCAAATGATTTAATTAGATTCCAGGCCCTATGATTTCATTTATTCAAATATGA
This sequence comes from Torreya grandis, assembly GCA_037957365.1. Lineage (NCBI taxonomy): Eukaryota > Viridiplantae > Streptophyta > Pinopsida > Cupressales > Taxaceae > Torreya > Torreya grandis. The sequence goes on along the minus strand of JARHVA010003560.1, from coordinate 1,222,017 downwards.
TAATTTGCATTAATATTTATTTTTGACCTGGTTAATAACAAGTTTAAAATCTCTATATACTAGTAGTTCTTTGACATTATTCTTGATGGCAAACTACAATCCCAAAATCAGGGTTTCCTATTCTACTCTATTGTTGGTGCAGGGAATTGGAGCCTATATGATGCCAATAGTTTTTGTCCTTATGGATTGATCAGATTAATATCAACACTTGATCCTTGATTGGATATTTCTCCATCAAAATGGAGGGTCTATAATTGAGATGGTCCTCGAGTTTCTTTCAGTGCTTCATATTTTATGGTAAATGTATAAATTCATAAACTAAGAATTTATAACTTACCTCTTCATTAGTAGTATTGTACTCCATAATAAGAAGCTTCATATTTGGATCTCGATCAATCCTGATCTATTTGGATATGCCTCTCAAAGGTAGTTATATATGTGAAAATTTTATGGAAAAATATCCATTTAACATTTTTGACCAATATTTACTCAACAACAACCCATACCCTTTAGGAATATCCACTACCAAGATGTCGATAGTCATCTGTACTCTAGGTTTTGAGGCAATTTGAATTCTCACATCATTAAGCTCTCCCAATTTAGGCACTACTATTTTATCTAGTTATGAAAAAGTTCTCTTGGATGGATTTAGTGTTAAAACAAGCCTCTAACAAATGGAATTCAACATTACCATTATTAAATCTCTGAAATCTACCAGGAAATTATGTATATTATTGTCAAATGCCCAAATGGTTAGCAAGAAAGGGGGAACTTCAGTGTTGATTTTGTATATAACATTCATGTTGGCTATCTTGTAATTTTTTACAATAGACATACCTATGATAGACTTCCATAAGAGTTCCTTCTACTCTCTGATTTGTGCTAGCTCATAAAGAGTGATGTTATCCTTAATTTTATTCATAACCTCAACAACATTGTATCCTCTTTTATTTTGTTCCTATCTATGTTGAGGATGATTATGCCCTTTAGGGGGAGGTGGATTATTATTAGCTTTGGGATTTGGAGGGATGACCATATTATTGGGAGGAGTATAAGTAGTAAATGGTTGCTTGTTCTTCAAATTATAATTTTTCTTATTAAACTACTGAAACACTTACACTTTATCAAAATTATCCTCTAAGATATTGTCATCTTCATTAGGGAAGGAAGAATCATAGGTCTTAGAGACCATATTTAAACTTGAAGGGATATATCCATGATTTAATCTAGAGGATTTATCATTTGATCTTATCTAATTATCTCTCTCCAAAAGATTTCAAGTACTACATAGATCTCTATATAGTCTAACTCTCTATGATGTCATGTGTTATGGACCCTGCACTAATTGGGAAAAGTTGTTTTGATGATATTGATTTATGATAGCTTATTAGACTATTGGTGTTCTACATTTTTAGTGGCCCTTTTGAAAGGCCTATTTAATCTTAGAAATCTAGAATTCTAGTTGTAGTTCTAATTATTGGTATTACCCATCCTCTCCTACATATTTAATAAGTCATTGCTAAACTTTTGAACCATTCATTGTATAAGATCCAATTCAGCTTTGTTAGAGTTAAAACCTTGATAAATTATTGCATTGGTGTGAGCCTAATTTTGATTTTATTGGTGGATATTCCTTTATTTCCGATTATTTAAGAAATCATAATTTTGATTCATTATATATTACATCATGGGATGTAGAGTATAAAACTGACTCTAATTTAATGTGAGGGTGTGTTGATTCATGTGTGGAATTTTATTCAATAAAGGAAGTCTATTGTTGAATGTTTTACCTCTAGTATTATCAGGGTTACATTGTGGATTAAGTTTCTTTTCAATTTTAATAGCTTCTTGAGATGTCAAAGCTAGATTATTGATAGTGGTAGCTCTTTGCAAGAAAACTATAATAATGGGATCTAGGGCATTCTTGTATATCTCAAGCATTATATTATCATCTAAATTATATTCATCATTTAATCAAGTGGGTATCTTCTAAAATATTGCATTAAAGGCTTGAATTGACTCGTTAGGTTCCCTTTTCATGTTGGAAAAGTGCTGATATACTAGAATTGGATTAGTTACTTATCCAAATTATTCAAGGAACATATTTTGAAACTCATTCCATGAGGTCATTTAATTTTCCTACAAATTGAGATACCAATCATAAGAATAATCTTGCAGATTAAATGGAAAAATCTTGCATGCAGTATTCCCATGGATAATATTCCTTAATCTCAAGGTAACCTTGAAATATTTGATATGTTCTTCATCCATCCTCCCACTTAAGGGAGAGAAGGTAGGAAAATAATTTTCTATATTCCTTGGTAGATCATGTTGGTCCCCAAGGATGGTAATGGCAGATCTAATTAACCAGGTTGAGCCATTAGAAGGTTGATAAGTGGGACATTTCTTATAGGGTACGGTGTTCAGGCTCTACATATCTCAGAGATCATATTTATGGGTATAGGCCTCCTAAAATTTGATAGTGGTGAAATAAAAAGTCTATATTGGTCCCTATACCTTGTTAATATCTTAGGTGCCTCCATAATGACTAGACCTTATTTATTTGGAAAACACACAAGTGTGCCCTTCTTCTATCACCAATTTTTTCTTTTGTTTATGTGGGTTTTATGCACACCTTAGTAGTTTTAAATTAGATAGCCTGTAACATTTTTTGATCTCTATATAACTATGTTCCACTTTAAGGTATGAGTTGTAGATATGTGGTTAAAACAATTAGGTGGTGGAATAGCAGGTTAAGCCTATGGGTTGTTAAACCATGTTTTGTGGATGAATGCATGGATTCTAATAGAAAGGGTAAATCACTAGGAGAGTTGGATGGGTAGAGAACTATTATATTATATGCATATCTTAAATAAAATCAAAAAAGGAAGGAAAGGTAAAGTAGGAAATAAGGTTATATGCCTTTAAAAAGGAATTTCTAAGGTTATTTCTTTGTTGGACAATTATCTCAAGAACTAGTGTTTGTTATTTGTATCTTTTTCACACTCATGAACAAACATGGTTAGCAATCTAGGATAAGAAATATAGGATACTTAATGGTCTTAGATGAAGTTTTATCTTCTTAGGGATTTTGTTACACACATTTATATAAGATATTATAGTTCAAACCAAGAAGTTATATAGGGTAGTTATGGCTCACACACAAAAGACTTTATCAAAGGAAATACTTATACACACTTTGGGTTGTTAATTCAATTTGCACTAACTATTTAAATCAATGAAATATATTAATATTCAATAGATCTTGAACATTTAAGACTAATACTCATTAATAAAATAACTAAATTCATTTTTATCATTGGCACACATAAAAAATTATTGAATCAATATGGAAAAGGAAACTTCAAATTAATTAACACAAAGAGGGAAGAATAAATAATAAACACAATTTCATGATAATCAATTTATTTATTTCTTCTTGTATAAACCTCTTCCCTTTAATTCATGATAAAAATTATAGAAGTGTTATCCTTAATATTTCTCTTTCTAACATTCTTGACTGATGTTATATCCTTTCTAAATAATGAGCTCACTGTTAGAAGTTCAGTGATCATTAGTTTGGTCCTCTTAGAGGCCGAAGCTCCTAATGACTTGGCCTAATATGTAAGAGTTATCTTTGAAGGATATAATAGATTATATTACACTTTAACATGATCTTTAATATCAGGGTCAATTTTAGAGGAAGGTTTGAACATTAATGGCCAAATTATTTTAGAACAATATATGTTTCCGAATTGGGGCACTAGGCACACAATATAGACTAGTTGCTTTCTTGGGGCCCTCTTAGTTGTTACTAAATTAGTTTTGGAGGTTGGTGTTGAATAAAGAAAAGGTGAACCCAATTAGGTAGAGGAATCATCAATTGAAGTGATAGATATGGTTATGGTTGAAGGTATGGACACTGAAGGAATAAAAACTACAGTAGTGGAGGGTGAAGTAGGTGAAGTGGCACTAGGTAAATTAGTAGATACGTGCATAAAAAGGAAAATAATAGAGAGTGTTTGATCATTAATTAATGTATAAATAATTATTGCATGGATGGTATAAATTTTGGGTAATGACATCAAAGGTAAAAGGCCTAAGGGGGATGTATGAAGAGAACCCTTACCATATGACTCACCTGTGAGAGGTGACTTCAATTTTAGTGTTTGAAGGCTTAAGACCTTGAAATATTTTAATTAATCCTTTACAAAATATTATGTTATTTCAAATTATATTTAATGTTGTGCCTCCTTGAGAGATTATATGGGTGGGGTCTAAGGTCTATCTCCCTTTGGCTTCCTCTAATAACACCTTATTGGTCTCCTAGTTTATGGAGCTATCATCTATTGGGGAAGATAAGGGGGAATCATGATGGATGTTGGGGATGATGAAGATGTTGTTTCCTCTTAATTATAGGATTATAAGAAAATTATCCCCATTTCTTCCCTTTTTGTGGTTTGTTCAAATTAACTCAACTCCTCTGATAGCTCTTACTTAACCTTTCTTAGTTCAATAGTTGATGTTTGAACTACATTAATTTATTCCTCTTACACTTGTGTAGAGGAAAACACTTATTCTTTTTTTTATTGTTTATCCTATCATCTAATAAGTGGTTCTTCACCTACTAACTAGTCTTGGTCTTATGGTTTGTCTTGAGCTATGACTTGCCCTTGAGAATCTAGTCCCTCTCTTTCTGGTTTTTAAGATGGCATGCCACTTTAAAAGTTGGAAAATCTCCATCCTCTTAGAGGTGGAGTCCTAAATTTTTCCTTTCTAAGTGTGAGAGAGGTTTCATCTTTTATTACCTTCAATAGGTCCTCACTCAGGTCTATAGTCATAGCTCTTTATTTGACCTCTTCATCATCTTGGGCATTCAAAAATATAAAATCAAGACCAAATGGCTCATGTTTGTAAGTGAGGCCAAGCATGTGAATCTTATTTTAGACTTTACCATGAGGGTTCCAATATCTATGGTGGAGTGGGAAATGCATGTTCTCTCCTAACATTTCTTTCTCCCTTGAATTTCCTTTAATTTCATCCTCATAATAGTGATGTGGGAGACATAGAAGGTAGCCTTCTTATTCTTTGTTAATTATTTGTCAATACCATTTCATATTTGGTATTCAATATCTCATTCTACTAATTTGTCTAGAACAAACTTATGGAGCTAAATATAATCCACCTTATGTTCAACATCCATGATAATAATATAGCTAGGGTAGATGCAGTAGTCTCCCACATTGTTGGTAAGTGTTCTGGAAATGTTAGGTGAAATTCTAACCAAAATTTGACCATGGATGGCCATCCAAAACTAAGGGTAAATATCCTCAACAATATTAACTATGTTCCTAACATATGAGTATATTTACACAAAGGATTAATTATCACAAATTTAGTTCTTGATAACATCTGGGTTGGGATCCCATAGGAATCCATTGTGCCTATATACTATCCCCATGACTACATTTAATAGGTAATACATCATATAGAAGTTTCCCCTATGTGGCCTCCTATCCTTGTGTAGGATTTATTCTTGGAGGCAAGTGCTAATTACTTCCCCTAATGCATAGTTGCACTTTGAGGTACTTAACAAGTATAGTAGGGGAACCCATTCCAGATGTTATAAAGTGGATGCTTGCATGGCCAAAGAGTTGACTCAATAGTTTCATGCCAATGTGTATCCCCATTATAAATTGGGTAATAGGAACATAATTCATGACATGTTCCTTTACAATGAATCTTTTTCTAGGGAGAATCCACCTTACTAATGCTCATTCCATATTATTGGCCTTATTCAAGGTAATGATAGTGTGTAAATCAAACATAAAATCTATAATAGGTATAATCAAATAATTATTGAATACATCCCCTAAGATATATGGGATAAGTGTGTTATTTTTGATGTAATGGAGGTAACCACCATATGCTATCCTACCCTCAAATAAGAGGCCTTGCATCAAGTCTATGCATTACATAACCTCTAGCTTAATAGTTACATAATGTAAGGCCTATTGTTTGAATAGTAGGTCCTTTACTAACTATTTATCCTTAGTTTAAATGTCTTCTTCTAGTGTAAAGGAATCCATTCTTTCTATTTCTTCCCATAAGGCTAAGTAATCGAGATAGCGATCATCAAATATACTGGCATTAAACACTGTGTCTAAATACTCCATGGAATCCTTGATGGATAACCTTGAGCATGTCAAGGCTCCTTTATATGACCTAGATGATAATTTCATGGTGGTTTTATGGATGATGATATTATTTAAGATTTTGAAAATGGTGTGTATTGAACTAAATAACATGGATTTTAAATCAATCTGGTCACAATTAGGGCTTTTGATATTGATGAAGGATGAAGTTTACTTGAGTTATTGAATATTGAATGATGTAAACCTAGTTTGGGGATTGATGTTAATATATTTATGCATTTATTTATAATTTATGGACCATTAATCACCAATACCTATGAGCTCATCACCTTCATTGAATTTGAATTCAACCACCCTATTCTAGTGTACATGCCATGTAGGATGCCTTGTCATTATGATTGCCATGGTGTTACCTTTCATCTTTTTCCATTTGTCATTATATGGTCTAATTAATGGAAGTCAAACTTTATCTTGAGGCCAAAATACACAAGAAGTACAATGTTCTTTGAAGAGATTGGTTCTGAAATTTTTTATCCCAAAGTTTTTGAAATAATAGTTGTTCAAGACTAGGTAATCTTTGAGAATATTATGGTTTAGGTAAAAGTAGTCACATAAAAAGTTCCCAAAGATAAATATTCTAAATGAAAGTTATTGAAATAAATATTCTGATGAGAATCTATTTGAAACAAGGTTTCCAAAGTGAAATCTCCCAAGTGAAACTTGCTGAAAAAATGTTTCTGAAGGGAAAGTTCTCAATGAAAAAGTGTCTAAAATAAAGTTTTCAATGTGAAAGTTCCTGATGAAAAGTATCTAAAGAGAAAAATTTGAAAATAAAATATACCAATTGAAAATTTTCCAAAACAAAGTTGTCTAATTAAATCTTCCAAAATAAAGCTACTGAAGACTACACTTGCTAATGAAAAAGTCTCTGGAACAATGTTTTTGAAGAGAATCTTTCTAAATAAAACTTTCAATCAAAAGTCTCCAAAACAATAGTCACCAACTTCAAAAGCTCCTAAAATGAGATAATATAGATACCTATCATGCAAAGCAATTATTTTTATATTTTAATTAATATATTAGTTTGAACAAGTCCTTCCAAATGGTAATAAGTATACCCCAACATGATTTAATGCTCAAAGCACTAAGTTTCTATAGAAATAACAACCATAATAGCTCTAGAGAACACATAGATGCCTAGATAAAATATTTATATTTATAGAAAAACAAAGGGGGTCCCAAATTTTTAGAGAAAAATTTAGGGTGGGGCATGTTGAATAAAACACAATGCAATGTTTTGATTTCAAAACTTGACACCATACAACTTTGAATTGCTATTATATTAAGACTCAGATTTAGGTCTACCACTTTGAGTTTCTTTTATATGTGTATTCCTTTATCGTAATGTTTCAATAAATTAATAATTTATTTCTTAACGTGTATGTGTTGTATTCATGTTTATGGGATCTAATTAATGAAACCTTAGACCATGTATCCCAAATATTTAACACAAAAAATGATTGACTCAAAGTCATAGCATAAAAATATCCATAAATTAAATAATTTATATTTATTGATTTAGATGAGGAATTATAACTCACATAAATTTTATGGTTTTATTACAAATTTTATAATCATTACAATCTCAAAATGCTATGTGTTAAAACCTTTTACCCTCTCAAATTTATGACTTGCACAAAGCTTTCCTTGAATAATATAGGTTTTATATTTCTCTAGAATACCTATAACTACAATTCTCAAAAATAATTATAAACTCTAATTATAATAACAACCAATTTCACAAGTTTAGGGATGTGTTTATATAGATTCACATTCTATATACTTATATTAATGCTTTCGATGACCCATTAGTGCCAAAAACATTAATATTGGAAACACATCACCATGAGCCACAATCATTAAATGATTGTAACTCATAATTATGAATCATAATAATTAATTAATTTATAAAATCATATTTTTTATTAAACACATGAAAATAATATTTTTAACCAAGATTTGGTACACATGACTTGTGCACAACAACCAAATCTTGTTCACACTCTCTTCTAACCATTCTCTTATCTATGGGTCCAACCTATAAAAATTGATATTATTAATACACAATAGTTCCTTAATATGTACCTAAAAAACTTACTATCATATTATACTATCTCCTAATTTCATATCATTGTTTCCTACCTTATATATTGTTCTAATCACATTTGTATGGATCTAATCACTAAAATCATCTACCTTGGTTGGACTCATCTGCATTTCATTTAATGGTTAATTTACTAGATTAAACTCCTTTATATGGGTTGATGCATACATTTCACATGTTTATTTAGTGTTAAATTACCCAAAGAGTTATTTATTTATACAAAACATACCTAATCTTATATTTATCTAGAAATATCCTATCTATCACAAGAAAATATTTTCACATTGAGAGGAACTACCCTAAAGCTTCCAAAAATATAAAACCTTAAAGGGGCATGATATGAGAGAAATATAAATACTATTTCAAGATAAAAATAATAGGTTTTAAAGTTTTTAAATTCATACATAGGATTTCATAACATGCTAGTATTATATTGATTACACACATTCAGTTAGGTGGTTTAATAGTTAGTGGTTTGATCCCTCTTCAGAGTATTAAAATTTAAGTAGCACTCAATGAATCAATGGAGGGTGGTTGGATTCATCTCAACACATCTTATCCAATCCATTTTTATAGGTCACATCTATCTAAAACATGTAATCTAGGGTATTTAGGGACAAAGTTAACAAAGCTATTTGTATAGGTCCATAGAAATCTGAGTATACAAGAGTTTTTTACATGCACAAGTGCAACAATCCCAATTGTCATAGATTTTTTTAGGTCTCTTATATTAACATGACACATCCTAGATGAATCTATCCAACACATGAATCCATCTAGTACTAGACTCATACCAATATGTTTCATACTATATTTCCTAATTTGAATCAACAGAGAGCCTTTTTAATGAGTATGCATTGCCACAAACCTACAATGCCTAAAATGCTAAGTATGTTATATTTTAGGTCATTTTGATATCTCTTAAATTGTAATAAACCAATTATAATTTATAATTACAAATAATTTGTTTAATTTATACATATATTACACAATATAATTAGACTCAATGTTTTAGCTTATTTAGACTACCAATTCCAAATCAATTAAAACATATTAGTGAACCTAATACTTGTCCTAACATAAAAAATCCTAAGTTCCCTTAGGATTTCACTCTATTATCCAAAGATTTCAAATTTATACACTTAAATCTAATTTTTATTCTTGATTTTTTATTTTCCATCATAATTGATCTTTTCTCTTAGGGTTTTAATTATTTAAACCATAGTTTTATCTATTGAGAACATCAAAACCCTAGTTCTCCTTTAAGGTTTTAGTTATTTCTTCTTAGGGTTTCATTTTTTTGTGTTAAATTTTCAAAATATATTTTTTGATTTTTTATTTCCCCATATAATTAATAAATCATCATAATGGAATAAATAATTAATGTGGAAGGTAAACTCGATGAAATAGATCAACAATAATTAACTCAATATTTTCATATAAATCTGCACTTGCATGGTTCATTTTTACATGTAACTAGAGATGAAATGATAAATAATATTAAGGTTATCACATCTAAGGTATAATAACATGAGCCCTTAATTGATGCTAATATACTTTTTAGAGGTATTGTGTCTATAATAGATGTTCTTACAACTACTGTTGGCATATTTCTATGTCTAAACCTATGGTTAAACATGTGATTCCCACCCATGGGTATGGATTAACATAAGGTTTTCATTATATTACTATTATTCTCCTTACAAAACTTAATTTCATACCATATAGGTTTTATACTCATGTAACACCATCCAATAATAGATAATTTTATATGCCTAATGCTTTGATCCTTATGAAAACATTTATTGATCTTCAAATGAATGTTTTATAATTGGAAAAAAGTTATTCTCAAATGGTCCATGCCACTGATTCTCAATGATTATTACATAATTCATTGGCATCAAAAATCTCAAATTATCCCCTATATACAAGTTTTAAGTCTTGTAATATTACATTATGTGATGTTAATAGTGATCTAAAATGACATCTTTGAGTCTTTCACATAGCATATTTTGATTATATATCAAATCTTAAGTTATTGACTAAGTTATTTCCATGAAGTATAAAAGACTACACTTTATGATGGTTTTATGACCTCCATTTTCAATAAATCCATGCCTTCACTCCTTTGGATGATCAATTTGTAGTACCTTTTTTCATCAACATCAGTGAGAGGATATCATATTCTCATATGCAAACCTTAAGCAAGGACCCAAAGAGCCTATTAGTAAATATGTGTTCCATTAAAAAAATATGATCTATAAGATTCAAAATTCAATGGTTGATAATTAGTTATAATATATATTCAAGAAAGGTTTACTTGAACCACTCCATGAATTCATTATGTTTAAACTATTCCAATATTTTGATTACTTATGTCATATGGTCAAGGACTACAAATCTAAGATCCTTGCTATGAATATGCTAAATTATGGGTTAAACCCTCCAATCACATCTAATAAAATGTTTTATAATAAACAAAATTAAAATTAAAATGAATAATACTAATAATAATGTAAAAATAATGGTTAATGTAGTCTCATAGCCTCATAATTGTCTTATTTTATTAGCTCTTCGCAGGAGGCACTTTTCATAGTTACCAAAACCTCATAATAAGATAATATACAAGTTACTTGAGTGAAATCACATAAATATCCCTCCAAAAAAATAGGTTCATGTTAGTAGGCCTCAATATAAAGGATTCAAAAGTAATGCATATTGTGATTATCATAAAAGTGCAAGACAATCAACTAGCAAATGCATCAATTTACAACAAAAGATACAAGATTTTATAGATGAAAATATTATTGATATAAATGAACCTAAAAATGGTTCAAGGATAAAACCTAATGGGAATGTAAAGTTTAAAATAATTTTTATCCCCTTTCCTAAGCATAAGTCAGAAGTGCATATGAATTTCAATGCACATCTTCTTTTGACATATTATGATTCTAGGACTAATGAGCAGAATCCATTGTAAAATATTATTAGTAAACTTAATATTATATGAGTATAAAGGCTTAATATCACATTTTAAGACATAAATTTTATCGATGATTATTCCATTTATAAACCATTAGTATGCACTACATCATCCAACACATCCTAAGCTATTTATACAAGTTGCCTCATGTGTTTCACAAAGATTAGAGGCTCAAACCATATAAAACAATCCATGGAATACTATGGTTACTAGATATATATGACACATGTAGGATCATTGGGTCTCTAATGACCATGATGGATATGTTACAACATCATATCACTTCTTTGATTCTGATATAAATATATGTGCTAATACTAGCCACAATGAGTAACATTCTCCATGATTGGCACAATAATTATATTATAGAATCCCATAGATGGGATAATTGGTTATAATAATTCATAACTTAGATTAAAAAAATTAAAAAATAAAATTATTCAAAAATTAAAAAAATAAGTGTTATGCATGACATGTATTGCTAGTTACATGGTTTCCCTATGATTTAACATATATGGTAGATTATTTATTCAATCTATCTATGCAAATGCATTTCATGGTTTACATGAGTGCTATACAATACATACATGATTTTATGACATGGAATTTAAAATTTAGGATATCCTTACACCTAGAGGCTACCTTTCGTACATTGAAGGTATGGTTTCACTAGGGGCATCTTGGTACATATTTACATATGTTACATCCTTATATGACCATTTATGTTGATCATATTGAGATATTTACACTAATTAAAAATATTTTATCTTACTAATACCATTTAGAGTTTTATTTATTTGGACACTATATTTTTATACATGTGATGACAATATACATTGATTGTGTAGATTAACCTTGCTTATTCAATGGATTTTTAGTGCTACTACATTTGACATGGTGTGATCCTTGATTGTACATTACATTATGTGACTTATTCATTATTTAAATTTGAATCTATATGACATTGGGTGTTTATTATATGAATCCTATACATTTGACTCATACTTTATGTGGCATTGATTATCCTTTATGTGACTCCTTCTCTATTTGACTGTGTGTTATCAGGCATTTTTATCTGATTACTTGCATGTGTCATGGCCATGACATTTCATGTGATTTAGTTTTCTATTTATGGATACATCTAAGATCATCTCCTGATTTTATGGTTATTCTATATATATCACACATTATTCTAGTTATGTTATATTCCTTGATACATATCACACATAGTTTTCATAGTTATTACTCAATGTTTCTATGCTCATTTTTATGTCTTAATTGATATGAAACTTGTATGCCTTAGGATTAATTTTTCATAGATGCTTAGATAATTCAATCTTACTATGATGGCATTATATAATCATGTTAACACATGTTTTACATGTTTACACCTTTTTCTATATAACATGATGCCTATAACTGTTTGATTTTGAGACGAGTAATTTACAATATACATACCTTACCTAAAAATTGGGTATACATAGTGGGATTACCTTGGATAATAATTACATTTAACATAAATATTTAGAGGTTGGGTACAAACTTATTAGATTATAGGCATAGATTAATCAAATTATTATAGTTTTATGCAAATTATGAAAACAATTGACATAGATTAGAGGCATATATAAGGCATATGTCAAATATTTTATAGGATTATGAGTAATATTAAATAGGTTATATGATATTATTACACATATTATATGAATTACTTTACACATGTTATTATTTTGGGGGTATATGCGAATAGATTTTAGATATAATGACATGTTAACATAGGTTATATTACTCATATTATAAAAGTTATTAGATTGGGAGAATATCCAAGGCATATGTGAGACATTATATGAAAATATTTACTCAATTTATGATTAGATATGATTAGATTATTATATTAAATCATATAATATATCTATAATGGATTATTAATAAAAACTTAGATTCTCATATGTTTTAGAACCTGTGATGGTTCCCATTATCAAGAAGAAATTATAATGAGTAGTGTGGTAGAGGTTTTGCATGATTAAAATTATAATAAATTCTCCATATATAATGAGGGTTTTGTCATATTTAAATCAACCCATGGTTTTAAAATTGACATATCCAAGGGGAATAATCACCCCATTCTCCACAATCTCCAAAAAAAAAACATGGTTAATGTGCATATTTGTATATTTGTTCCTTATTATTTTTAGTTAGAATATAATAAATTTTTATACTAAAGATTTTATATCATAAGTGAAAACTAATTTATACATGTTTCATTTCAGTTATTTACATAGATCAAGCACATCCCTCAGCCCTACCAAAACACACCCACCATAGTTACACTCATGTATCACCTTTTATCCTTATATTCTAGCACTTACATTACTAGAATTAAAGGGTAGAAAATGTAGACACTCATATTTGGTATAATACACTTGAAAATATCATTTTTGACCAATATTTTATATACATTACTTTTGTGAACATAAATAACTCTTATTCACACTATCTCCTAATCAATCTAATTTCTTATATTTGAGCCTAACCTTATAAAATTATCATTATTGATACACAATATTTATCTAATCTCTACATGATCAATTTATTATAATTATAAGACTATTTCATCATCTTAAATCATAGTTTCATACTTTATATATGGTTATATCCATAGTCATATGGATTTGGTTGTCGAAGCCATCTTTCTTGGCTAGACTCATCTATGCACCCTTTAATGACTATTTTATTAGATTCAAATCCTTTTTATGGGTTGACCTAAAAAAAATTCATGTAATTTCACACAAAAATTATCCAAATCATCATATAATTATATAAATATATATTAATTCTATACTAATCTATAAATCACCTATTTATCATTGGAAAACATTTGTATATTAAGAGGAATTAACATAAAGCTTAGAAATATAAAACCACTCAAAGGAGTAGGACATGCACAAAGTTTGAATATCATTACAAGGTAAAAATCATAGTTTTAAATTATTAAAAACCATACACAAGATTACACAACATGTTATTATTATATTAATTTCACACACTTAGCTAGGTAGGAGAATTTCCTATGATTTGAGCCTTTTTTAGAGTATTAGGGCATAAAAAACACTCAACCACTCAATGGGTGGTGTTGGGGTCATCTAAACCCATATTATCCATTCCATTTTTCTAGGTCACATCCATATTAAAGTGTGAGAGCTAGTATTTTGAGTAAGGAGAAGGAAAATAGACATTTTCACATGTGTTTATATAAATCTCAGTATATAGGAGCTATTAAAACAAATTAACATAGTGATCCAAACTATCATGTGTGTGTGTGTGTGTGTGTGTGTGTGTTTGTGTTGTAAAAATATGTTATAACATAGATGAATATGAATTCCACATAAATCCATCTAGTATCATACTCTTCTAAACAATTTTCATCATTTGTATCATGATGAGTTAACACAGACCCCTTGCATCACCTTTTTTATAACTATACACTATCATAGACCTACATAAATCCTAAACAAGCTAAAAAACCTATCTTTTAGGTCATTTCCATAAATAATAAATTCCAAAAAATAAATTATACTCTATTTTTATAATGTTATTTTCTTAATTTGGATCTATGATATATAATTTCATTAGATAATGTTTTGGGTTATTAAGAACACTATATCTAAAATTAGTTAAAATAAATACAAAATAAATTTTTTATGTACGTAAAAAATTATAGGTTCCATAACACATTGCCATGGCTCACCATGAAATCTATAGTTACTAATAAGTCACGCCCTATTATAAATCAACAATGAGCATGTTTCGTATAGATAGATTATAAAGGAACAAACCATAACCTTGCACCATAAACTAAATTCAAAGATGGGATTAACATGATATGAATATGAATCATATAGAATTATGAGTTACCATATATCCTGTAGCATATTTTAAATTTTTGGGAACACTATGATAGTGCAATAAGATATATTTTGGCAGATGGATTTAGATTGATGATAAGAAGGTATTTATAAATCCATAGGGTACTAAGAGTCCTATAGAATTTTTATTATTATATATATAATATATATGTTGATATATGTGTTCCTTAGTCTATTTCCATGAATATTATTAATACATAAATTACATAATCTTTGTAGTTCTTTGTATGGCTCTATGTTGATTTATAGCTCTATATTAGGTTTTTAGGTTCTCTATCATTATACAATCGAGGTAAGAGTTTTTATGATCATAGGGCTCAAAAAATTGGAATATATTGTATAATTATTGTAAATTTGTCTTTTTAAGTCCAAATTCTACCTCTATAATCCAAAACCTCTCAGGGTACTATTATAAACCTTGTTTAATGACAATTTTCCTTGTAAAACCTTGTATTTTACCTCAAAAGTGGATTTTTTGATTAAAAATGATTAAATTAAATATAAAAATACATAAAAATGTCCAAAATAACTTCAAATATATTAAAATCCATGTAAGTACCTTATTTATAAAGTTTCATAAGTTAAAAAGGTCTTTTAATGCATTTTATGCCAAAAAGGTCATTTTAAGCCCTCATGTGCCAAATTTGGCCCCCGAAAGCATGGTAAAAGTATAAATATGTATTTTAACATGAAAAATACTCGTGGTATCACTTTAATTCACTAATTTTAGTGATGTAAGACTAAAGTATCAGTAAAAGGCAAAGAAAATCCATTTTTCATTTTTTTTCAAGAGGAGTACAGACTTGTATGGCCAATTCCATATAGGAGTCTAAAATAGGAGAAGAATTAAATGTTAGAGGTTCATGAATAATTTCATGGAATTTTTATGAAAAATAGAATCAAAACTGACCTCTATACTTCAATTGGTTTCTTTGCACACTAAGACTGCCTTTTAGGATTCATGATGGTATGGCCATTAGAGAGAAGGTACAGCTCTAAATTTTTTACTAGAGAAATTAGACTCAAAAACATTTTTTATGGAGAAAGTGGATTTTTAATTTTTAATTCTCTCCTTCAATAAGCATCCATTTGAATTCATGGTATTTAAAAACAGTCTTTCATCCATGAAGGCAACTAGTTTTCTATAATTTCTCACCAAGACATCATTTCAAGAAAATTCAAGTTTTAAGGGATTATTTGGAAAATGAATCACTATTAAATGTTAGTCTTTAGGTACTTTTCACATGTGTGATGGTCATATGGATCTCAATAATAGGTATACAATGCAAATCTATAGTCTATGTGCTTCTAAAGGAGAATTATATGGTCATGAGAGAGAAAGGGTTTCAAGTTTTCTTATTTTCTTCTTGTTAGGGATATCCATAATATTTATATGTTTTCAAATAAATATTCTCAAAGGTTTCATAATGATTAATAGACAATAATCCATCATGTTATCTCAAGCATCACCAAGAGAATCTCAATTTAGCAATGTTTAAGGTTTCCTAGTATATTTTAAGTTTTTTTGTAAACTCCTATGTTTCATTTTACCTCCTTATCCTTAAGGCTCCAATGACCTCAAAAATAATAAATTAGGTTAAGGATGGTATTATTATTCTATTTTTCCTTTCAATCTAGTCTTGGTATGCTATTATGGTCCTCTTATCACTCCATCTCACTCACCTCCATGGTCACTATTTTGCATAACCATGTTTCTCTATGTTCATACTAATTTCCACCTCCTTTCAAATCTCTCATCCTTCATTCATGGTTATACTCCTTTTCCATTAATTTCCATCTTACCATTCATAATAATAAGGATTAAAGGATAGTAAAGGGTTGTCATGTTCTTTGAAGATGGAAGGTATGTAGACCTTGCAACCATCATCACCTATAGCCAAGAACCTTACCTATAGTCATGACACCAATACCATGAGCTTGTCGTGAAGAAGACAATACAAGCATATTGAGGATGTGTATTCATAAACACCTTTATAAAAATTATCACATCAAGCTACAACAAGGGATAAATATATGTCAAATCATGTTTTGAGCCTTCCTTAATGTTAGTGTCATACACAGTCTATACAACACAGTCATCCTACAGTTGGGAAAGAGGATGATTTTTTTAAAACACATCATGATATGAGTATGGGTTAAGGAGGATCAGTCAATGTTAGTTTATTATATAATTAAGGCCCATTTCATATCATAAACCTTTGAGAAATCATGAAAAGGTTATCTAACATCATGACATAAGCACTTGTAGGCATGTGCATTAGTAGCCTGTAGTGGCATATGGTCTCAACCTCTCCAAAGGCCTATAAAGATGAAAAATAGACCACCATAATGCATAGTTAGGCATGGAAATGTAAAAACTCAAGAGGAGAGTTAGATGGAAAAAAAATTTCAAAGTCTTAAATGAATCAAAGAAGAGGAAATAGTGACCTACAATCAAGAAGTTATAATAGTTATTGAGAAGACCTAATGGAGATTGAAACCACTTCAAGGAGGAATTTGAATTTGTAAAGAGATTGTCAAAAAATACTTTCTCATGAACACTTTGTGTGTTTTAAAAACTCTCTAAACATCTCAAGCATTAATACTATATTTACACACACCTATGACCATGCTTGAAGGTAGGCCTATCTCAAGTATATGGATTTTTTAAATTTGATGATGATATAGAGGAATTTCATGTTTATCAACGTTTTAAGACAATGATGATTAGGATCATCATGAGTTCATAAAAGAGGATGAAATGAGGACTCCAAACATTCATCATACTATCATACACCTTATAGAAGCTCACCTTTAGTCGTGGAGAACACATGCTTATTTTAATTTCATGGAGTATGAGGGCAAAGTGGTCACTCTTGTCGAGTTTCATTATTATCTATGGTTATCATGAAAAATAAAGGTAAACTCATCAAGGTATTAGGTTTAATACCACTCTAAACACCTGATCACTCAATTGAATACCACTCTAAAAACTCACCTACAACCATCATAGGGCTAAAGCTTTCTATTCATGTTAGTATACAAGTTGATAGGTATAGCTCTTAAGTATTTTAATATCCATATCAAGTAAATGTTTTAATATGATGGATGATATGAATTCAAAACATCATGATGGGCCTTCAATGGACTCAAACACAATCAAAGTCAACTAATAGAGAATTAAAACCATGCAAATGGATTTATCCTCTCCCAATTCTATATGATTGAGATACATTAATGTGCATTTAAAGTCAATAATTTACTTATGGTGAGATATTTAGTAGTTCAAGGTGATAGGTTGATATCTTCATAAATTTTATCAATTCAAGAAAGTACTATGAAGCATAAAAATAAAGGTTCATATATGATATGTGAATGATAGTGTATAAATCCTAAGAGCTTGATTGAATAGTCAATGTGCCAAAAGGAGTATTTAAAAATGGTTTAAAGTGGTATGAAGGATATAAAAATTACTAATTCATGATGGTATTAGACCTATACTACTATGACCCTAACCTATCACATGTATTAGTATAGGAATAGGAAAAATGTGGCTTACTTATCCCTCTTTGATGCTATTTCATATTTCTCTATGCATTCATTTGGTTAGTAGGTCAGCCTATGGAGTAACCATGGCCTAGATAGACTATATATAGGAGGTAGTGGGTAACTATTTATCATCATATTATGAATTATGCTCTTATTGAAGCTTGTGGAGGTTTCCTCCTCGAAGTGGCTTATCTATTATCATACATTTGGATATATTTCAATCATATTTGGATCTAATTCTTCTATTCTACTTTATTTCTGAAGTAATATCATTATAAGTGGTATTAGAGCTACAATTTGGGCAATCTTATGGGTGAAACCTTGATTTTTTTAAAGTTGGATATATCTATAAAAAGGTTGTGAATTTCTTTGAATTTTTTTACTGGAGATGAGAAATAATTAATTTAAGCTTCCATTAAAATTTTAGATAATTTGGATCTATTTTACAAAAGTTATCTCCATTTTAGGGTTTTTCATAAAATTGATCTATAGTGCATAATTCAAAGAATTTTTTTGAGTTATTTACATTTTTGGAAAGCTTAAAAAAATTTGGCTAGGATTTTTTATTTGTATGTTTTTATCTGAGATTGAAAAAATTCTAAAATCACTTGGTCAAAGTTGGGTCAAAAGTGTTAATTAGGGTCAACATCGTAAATCCCTTCTATGGTAGGTCCATAAACTCAGGGTTGAGGAAAGGGTGCTAAAACTCTAGGTAAAAATCCTAACAAGGAAGAGATGGAGCCAGAAGGGGGATGTACTCAACCCTCTATACCAGGGTTCTCTAACATAGATCATAAAGTGAGCTAGCTTGACTATAGTGTGTAATGCATTCAGAGTGAGGTGCAAGGCATACAATCTAATATGAAATCCATACAAGATAGTTTCATAGATATCATAATGGATTTGAAAAATAATCAGTCAAATCATCTAGTTAATTCTATTACACAACCCCACTAGTGTGGTTCTCCTAAATCTACTATCTAACTACAGTGCCATAGAGGAACCTGTTACCAAAGGTGGATATGCGCAAATTTGATGGAAAAGATCCACTCAATTAGATCAACCAAATGGATAATTTTTTTGATCTACATCAGATCCCAGGTGGAGAAAAGGTTACCATGGAATCTTTGTATCTTGAACCTGATAAATTCATTTGGTATCGATGGTTGTGTGATCAAAAGAAAAAGATGACTCTCAGTGTCACTTGGTCAGTTTTTACAAAGGAGCTACAATTACACTATGGAAATAGTGTGATAGAGAATTACTTCAGCCAACTAGCAAAATTGTGATAGACTAGCTCTGTTAAGGATTATATTCATCATTTTTAGAATCCATCCTTATGTGTGGAGACAATTTCTAAGGAGAACTTGAATGACCTATTTTTGGGTGGACTCAAGGACCACATTTAACATGAGGTACACATGTTTAATCCACTTAACATTTATGATTCTATTATCATGGCACATAGAGCTAAGGAAAAATTCATAGCCAACAAGAAGAAACCATTCACTCACTTCAAAGACCCTAGCATGTTGACACCAACATTTCCTCTACCTACCAGATTGACCCCATAGCAAATTGAAGAGAATCATGCAAAAGGATTATGTTTCAGTTGTGATAATAAGTGGAGAAAAGGACATAGATGTGCTGAGAAGAAGTTATTCTACATTGAGGGATCCAATGAATATGAAGAAGAATATGATGCCTCCAATGATGATGATGAAGAGATAGAGGAGGCACCTAAAACTTCCCAACCTAAAATCTCTTGTCATGCACTTGTAGGTATTAGCACTCCATAAACTCTTAAGGTGGTGGGTTTCCTCAAGAAATAGAAGGTGATAGTGTTGATTGATTTAAGGATCACACATAACTTCATCAACCATAAGTTTGCCACTTGACTGAACTATTTCATGTACCTAGCACCAAAATTTCAAGTCTTGATTACAGATGGTGGCATAATTAATTGTTCAAGCAAATTCCATAGTATTAAGATTGCCATGGCTGAGTAAAATCTCAATTCTCTAATGTTTTCTATTCCCATGAGTAACACTGACATTGTTTTAGGAGTCCAATGGCTCACAACCTTGGGTACCATTGAGATTAACTTCCAATAACTATTCATGCACTTTCATTTTGAAGGTAGGAAAATTGAACTACATGGATTACAGGCAAAATCTCCACAATTGGTTAATTCACATCAGATGACCAAGATACTAAAAAAGGGGGTAGAGGGAATTATTGCATGATTATGTTCCATAGAATTTCAACCCACACACGCATCTACACATCTTGATCTACAAATTATTCTTGATGACCACCCATCTATTTTTGGGGCCATGCCAAAAGGACTACCACTAAAAAGAGAATATGATCATGCCATTCAACTACTTCCAGGGACTCAACCACCAAATATCAGACCATATAGATATCCATATGCACAAAAGAGTGAAATAAAAAAAAGGTCCATGAGATGCTAGAGGTAGGGATCATTAGGCATAGACAAAGTGAATATTCATCACCAGTGGTCATGGTGAAAAATAAGGATGACACATGGAGGATGTGCCCAGATTATAGGGAACTCAACAAGTACACCATCAAAGATAAGTTTCCTATTCTCATAATTTATGATTTACTTGATGAGTTACATGGTGCTAATTATTTCACAAAATTAGAGCTTCGCTCAGGGTACCATCAAATTAAAATTAAGGATGAAGATGTCCATAAAACTACTTATAGAATGCATGAGGGCCATTATGAGTTTTTGGTAATGCCCTTTGGTCTTACAAATGCACCATCTACTTTTTAGAGCTTGATGAACACTATTTTTTGGCCTTTTTTAAGGAAGTTTGTGTTGGTTTTCTTTGATGACATATTGATTTATAGTTAGACATGGGAAACACATCTACAACATGTGAAATAGGTGTTGATAGTTTTAGAGAAGCATCAACTTTATGCAAAGCCATCCAAATGTGTTTTTGGAGTACAAGAGGTAGAGTACCTAGGTCACATTGTTTCCCATGAAGGTGTCAAATTTGATCCCTAGAAGATCAAAGCTATGATGGAATAGACCATGATAAAAACTCTCAAAAACCTCAGAGGGTTCCTAGGACTAACAAGTTACTACCAAAGATTTGTGAAAGGTTATGGCAGCATAGCAGCTCCACTCACTACATTGCTAAAGAAGGATGCTACTAAGGGAACCTCCTCAAATATGTTCTCTTTTTCTTTCTCCATTCTATTGTATGATTTTTTCCATGTGGACATGTCCACATAGACCAATTTATTTTCATCATTCCATTATATTATTTTGTGGGTTTGAACCCCCATAGCCTAACCTCCTCCATCAAAAGTCACTACATATTTATTCACCATTTTTACAATATTCTATTAGACACCTAAAATGACTATCTTCAACTAATTTTAACTTATCTCACATGATATCAATTGATTCCTTTACTCCTATTTCCATATTGATATACTAGAGTTATATATGTTTACCCATAACCTCCACTATTATCTCTAGGTTAGTCTTCATGTCATCTTCTTCCACTATCCCCATTACCTTATCAAATAGTTTCAATACCTCTATTAGAATAACATATGTTTCTAATGTTTATACCTTTAGAATTTCATCAAATAATTCATCCACCTCTATTTTGAATTCTTGTCATTTCAACCTTTCTTTACCTTTTTCATAAACTACTACAATTTTGTGATTTTCTTCCTTCAGTGAGATTTATACTATAATATCATTATACTCTACACATGTTTGGTCTAATAACAACATTATCATCTCTATCTCATTATTTTCCTTTAAATTAAGTGTGTGACACTTTTCACCTTCCCTTATCCAAGTGTTCTTTAGATTAACCACTTCACCAATAAATTGAAATTCATCATGACTTGAAAATGTATATTCATTCTCCTCCTTCACTATAAATTCATTTCTTTTATTTATCAAGACCAAATGCCCTTCAGGAATTATGACTCCACTTTCTCCCTCTTTATCTACTTGAAAATATTACAAATCATTCCTCCACCTCTATTGATAAGTGCTATCTACCACAACTTCCTTATTCATAAGAGATTGAAACAACTCTTTTATTTCCTCAACTTCTTCATTCCATATGTTCTCAAGTAACTTATTATATCCATTTTTGAAAGTTTATTTAAGTATATTTATCCTTCTTATAATACACCTATATTCAAACATAAACAACCAAGATTAAACTATAACTATAAGACTCAATATAATTTTATATGCTCTTTTCAATTATTACTATACTAAATAAATATTCATTTCATCACATGCATTATATGATATAAAAATTAGTTACTCATCCTCTTCTCCTTATATTTTTATTTTTTATCTTTAACAAAACACTTATTAGTACTAATAATATTCATCTTTGTTTTCATACAATGCATGCCATGTGTAGCTAGAATTATACTCTCTTTATCCTCATTCTCACCTTTATTTATTTTATTTTCTCCTTCTCTTATCTCTTCTTCAAACATGTTATTTGATGTATAAATTAGATATTCCAACTTTTTTGTAAAAACTTTTCCAAGTGCAAGATATTGCACTTCTTTCTTCATAATTCTTTTCAATTATTTGCCTTACAATAGGAATGCTTTTGCTTCTTTGCTACTATTATTCTAATATTTTTATTCTTATGTATTTTTATCTAATTTTATGAGGATAATATCCCTTCACTAATACTTGGATTGATGTTTTTCAATCTTTAGTTACTCATGATGTAACTTTCTTCCTTTAATATTATCCTCTATATATTCAAGGAGGCATATTGCTACTTCACTAATATTATTACCATTTTATTTTTCTTGATCCTTCTTAATAAGGATGTATTATCCTCCAAATACAACTAAAAAATATTCTAATAATTTATATTAAATATATTATTCCTCTTTATATATGTGGTTTTCCTAAACCACTCTCTCAATTTTTATTCTTATATTTATTTTGGTAGAAATAAATCTTCAACCACTATTTTTCTCTCTTCATAAGTCCACATAATTTCACCTTTCTTCAACTTATATGCATGAATACTAAAAGACACAACTACACTATTAATTGTCATCCCACTCTAATTTTCATTTGTTTAACATTTTTATCTATTTGTGCAATATCCAAATAAGGGTTACAATTTTATTCATCACCTCTTTTTTTCTACTCCATCCACCCTTGAGAGGATTCCTTCATCTTTCTCTAAAATTATTTTCTCATAATGTTTTGTGCCATGAAAGTAATAAATTATATCTCCTTTTTATAGGTTAAAATACTCTACCCTTTTAACCCATTCATCCTCATCATATTTATATATTAGGGATTCATCATCATCTTCAAAATTTTCTCCTTTTTATGTTTTTATTGTTAAAATAATTTATTCCTCAAGGATGCCTATAATGGCTTGCATCCTTCTCATCTCCTTTTTAAAATTTTAAATTTATGACTTGGGTAATTTTTATTTACCCTTCCTTCTCTCTTTTATTTAGCTATTATTATTTCTTACATGTATGTCATTGTGCTATCTAGCTCTTCTACTTGCACTAATTTTCGCTCAACCCATTCTCTTTCCTCATGAAAAATTATTGTTTCCATCTCATCCATGCTATATTATTTTATTACCAAGGATTTTTCAAATTATTATTAACTCAATATGCTCCTAAAATAAACTCTATGTTGCTTTATTGAAAACTCCATTATCCAAAACTTCACCAGTTATTTTCCTCTCACTTCAATCATCACTTGTTTACTCTCAATCCACTATTATAATCCTCTTGTAATCCTACATATGATTTTGGTTTATCTCTTATTCTCTACCCACCTACATAATATGTAAAAAACTTATATACACTCTATATCAATTTTTTATTTAATTAAGGATGTATTTATAGTTATCTATCCATGTAGATGAGATGGAAAACAAATCACACACTTTTGTAGCTTTGTTGATATAATATATCTCTATATAATTTACACATTTTGATTTGATAAGGAGGATATTTTAATTCAATAACACCTTTTACCCAACCATTTTTCAAGATGGAAGATGTTATTACACACTATCAACCTACTATTTTATTTTCCTCCCACACATTATACTGTGGAAAACAACTCTTCAAAATATCTCAACATCCTTTGTATGCCATTTATTTTATAAAATTAAATAAATGACTACATTTTATTCTCAACACTCTTCATTTTGGAAGATGGATTCATATATTTCTACCCACACTCACAAATTTGGAAAATAAACTTACCCTCATGCTTACTCCATAAAGATAACCTTGTTGTGATGAAAAATGTAATTGTGGTTAAGAGATCCAATTAAGGAAACCTTAGACCATGTAAACAATAGATTTCAAAAAATTAATGAATCAAAATATTGCAAATGGAAAAAATATGATTAAATGCAATGACACCATTATTTATTGATTCAATTGAGGAATTATAGCTTACGTTTACACTAAAGTGTGATTAAAATCTTTTAGAATTACTTTAGTATCAAAAAGATATGCATTACAACATACACCATCTCAAATATATGAATACAAAAAAAATCTTATTGAACTAATATAGGGTCACTCTTTTTCTATAGGACCTCCAAATCTAAATCTCTAAAATAATTTAAAACTCTAGTTCTCTAAAAGACTACTCCCACCAATGTAAGGATGTGTTTTTATAGATATCCGATGCACATAATTATATTAAATATCTAACTACCTAATAATTCCATAATAATTAAATAATTTAAATTTATCTCCATGAGCTATAATAATTAAATTATTGTAACACATAACTATGCATCACAAATATTAAATACACAATACATTCCCAATGTCCATAACATATCACATGGTCCATAATACATCACCATAGCTCACTGTGAATTCAAGAATTATTGATTAGTTTACACCCTAGTATAAATCAACCACATGCATGTTTCATCAAAATATATTAGGCAAAAATAGGTCATCACCTTGTACCATAAACTAATCTGATAGATGGGATTACAATTATGTTACTATGATTCTTATAAAACTAAAAGTTATCACAGAGCCTATAATGTATTTTACATTTTTGGAGAAATGCCTGATACTGTATGAAGATCTATTTTGGTAGATGGATTTAAAGTGATTATAATAATGTCCTTGTAAATATGGATGCTATAATGAGCCTTGTAGCATTTTTTAAAATTTCACATAAAATTGTAACACCATGGTAATATCTAATATGATAAATGAGTTCTTACTATATTTACATACTTCCTATAAATCCACAAATTAATATAAGCGTTGTGGCTATTTTTATGGTCTTATGTTACTTTATAACTATATATCAAGTTTTAAGGTGTTGGATCACTTGTTAAGACCATTCAAATGTTATATGCATGTCATGATATAGTGCAATGCAATGTATATTACTTTAACACATCTAAAATTCAAGTTTTTAGGTTTTATGCCACTAAAGAAGAGTGTGTTAAAACTTATAGTAATAGTATAAGGAAATGAGACATATTGTATACTTACTGAATTGATTCCAAAATACCAAAAAATTTCTAACATTAAAGACCTACAACCCCACTTACTACTTCTTATCCTACTCATTATTTATGTTGATGAAATATTTTTGAGGACATGGATTCTCCTGCATCTTATTTCTAAGTCATGACCAAGATACCAATTGAGTCATAACCATAGGATTTATTTGTATTTATAGCTAATTCTTTGATATTTCCTACTATTACTGACCCTTGAACTATGTATAGGCTTACCTAATGGAGATACCCTAATTTTAAATATGCATTTGAGTTTTCTTAAACACTATTGGTAGATATAAACATCTATATAAAAATATAAGTATTTGACTATTTTTTATACTATCTTGGGAGTGAAAATTATTGAATTAAGGTATGCTAAAAATATGTTTAGGATTATAGAGTGCTTTTGGATAGAATAGGTTTATACTAAATATGTATATTGATAAATTGAGTTATCCAATATAATAGGTGGGTAGACAAATAAAGGAAAACATTCACAAGAGTAAAATGTTTACTCAAATTACAAGTAAAAAGTGTGCCAAAGTTAATGTTTTAAAAAGTCTAATAACAAATTTAGGTGCATATACTTGCATGTCATAATTAAATCCCTCATAGTTCATGTGTAGTGTGAATGGATAAATTTTGTGATGTATTTATCCTCCTTTTCCATAAGTTTTATATGTAAATAAATTCACATTCACCAAGACCAATTTTGTTGGAATATGTGATAAAATTCATTGAGTAGTGATAAATCAATGTAAAGTGTGCTTATCCTTGAAAAATGAATGACAAATAATAGATTGTAAACTTATATGGAGTCTCTTGGGAACCTTAAGGATACTTATTCATAATGAAACCTATTTTAAAAATGATCATAGATAATTTTTATGTATAGGTTTATCATGTTTTAAATTACATATTAATGTGCAAAAGATGACAAAGAGAAAGGCAAAAAATTGACAAATGTATCAATTTTTTGAAAATATGAAATGATGAGCAAAAAGGAGTTTTTTTCAAAGGAAAAAGGAGCATGGGTATACCATTCCTAAAAATTGAAAGTGTGGTGAATCATCATTCCCATTAAAAAATAAGGAACACACAAAAACCATAGGAAATAAAAAATAGGTTAATAACCACACAAAACATGAAAAAATGAATAAAAGAGAACCACATGATATAAAAAGTAAGGAGGGAGATGAAAACACACAAAAAATTTCCAATAAACCCCTACTTCAAGATGATTGACCTTATGAAAAAAACCTTCTAAAAAAATTATAAGAATAAGGCTTGTACAAAAATTAAGTGTCTATGTAATGCCCATACTTTGATGTGCATATGTGAGTGATGCATATGTCCATTAAAGTAAAAAAATACATAAATAAAGTAAATCTTGAATTACCATAGGAAGAAGAGGTAAATTTTTTCATTCATTTATCCACACCTTTTTTATCTCACAAATTATACTATACTTATCAATAATGGCCATTTGGAACAAGTAATCAATAAAATATATGCTCATTATGCTTAATTATAAATTAAATTTATAATTGATTTGCAATTGAAATTTAAACTTGAAAATTAAAATGACATAGAAATGAATACACATGATCTATATGCAAACTAAATGTTTCCATAATTTAAAAAATAATGCCCCTATTCTACTTATATTAATTAATTTTTTTTATGACAAGTGCTAGACATATCCACTTTTTATTTTGGATTTTTGTGAACCCTCCTCTTAATTCTTGATCAAGGAAGTAGATAAGCTATCCCAAAGTAAAACTATCAAAATTTTATTTTGTTCTAAGTAGAGTTTCCCAAAATTTTCTTAGTATCATATAAAAAATGCTATAAAAAATATATGTTATATTCCCTCCCTTTGAGATGAGGGATTAAATAAATTATGCTTGCAATCACTCATCTAAAATTAATATAGTTACAAGAACCATGTGTAATAAGATTGTATATATCCATTACCATTTCAAAAATTACATATAACACATGCAATTATCATAAATTATTACATGAAAATCCCCATAGTAGGCTAGATATAGGCATCTAGTCATGCCCCAAGTGCCATGTCACATATGATAATTAGAATCATGTAAAGTTTAACGCAAAATATAATACTCTAGTGAATATTGATGTCATAACATATAAGAAAGATACAATGAAGTATCAATGTAGTATCACACAGGAAATATAATTTCATGTAAGAATTAAAGTATGATATACTACTCTATTGAGTATCAATGTCTAGAAAGCTATCCTTATGCATGGCTTAATAGGTGTGACACATCCTCAAATGATGATGATGGTAGTATAACAACATGCCTCATAATATACATAGTAGGAAATATCTACCAATGTCCATGTGAAAATCATGTACTATAGATAAATACATGGTAAGGTCCATAGGTGGATGCATCCTCTAGTGAGGATAATAATGTGTGGGATAGTAACATATATAAATATAGTTAAATGACTAAAGATAAATGATGTACCTAAATATAGATAAATACTTAAGGTATCAAGATATATCATGTGTAAATACTAAGTAATCATCCATGTATATGTAATATAATACCATATATTATGTGAAGAAGCAATGTAAGTATGTTATACACTATGTGATAGGATCCATGTATAGGATATATGTAAATATAAGGGTTATGGAGAATATATATGGGTATCATGCCCCTGTATGTATGTATGTGTATATATATATATATATATATATATATATATATGTATGTATGTATGTATGTATGTATGTATGTATGTATGTCTACACACACACACACACACACACACACACACACACACACACACACACACACACACACATATATATATATACATACATACATACATACACACATATACATATATACAGACATACATACATACATATGTGTGTGTGTATGTGTGTATATATATATATATGTATATATATACATATATATACACACATATGTGTGTGTGTGTGTGTGTGTGTGTGTGTGTGTGTGTGTGTGTGTGAGAGAGAGAGAGAGAGAGAGAGAGAGAGAGAGAGAGAGAGAGAGAGAGAGAGAGAGAGAGAGAGAGAGAGAGAGAGAGATTAATGAATATCATTGGAGAGGTGAATATAATGATGGTGAAGATGTCATTGTCTACACAAGATATGTCAAATAGAAAAATCATAAAGACAATGTAGGTATAATTTCTATGTTGGTTATGTTTAATTCATATACATAAATGTGTAATATATAATCCCATGTATAGGAATTATGACAACCATAATGTGCCAAGATGTAAAAGGTGCATAACACTAACCACTAGTGTAGTAATACAAGGCACATAGGTAATATGGCTTCATAAAGTGATATAGGATGAATGATGGTCAAATATAGATATTATGTGGCATCCCATTATGGGTATAAGGTATGTGTATGCTCAATATCAATGTAATTTCATATGAATAATTGTCATGCTACCACAATTGACAAGATATAGATGATAAGCTCAATGGTGAGAGGGATAAATAATATTCCCTAATAGATGTTTTGTATGTAAAATATGTATAAAATAATCTAAAAAATATATGGGGGGATGTTATTCCAAATATAAAATTACAATATGTCTCATGTAGGCTATGTTCCTCTAATAAGGGTAGGTATATCAATGAATCATAATCATAATATTAGTGTATATATGTAATCATATAAAAATGAAACTTGAGTGCTAAGAGTGCTAGTTGAGACCACCCATCCCTAGCTTACTCTTAGACCTATCTTAGGGCCTATTTAGACACTTATCTAACCATTGTGTAAGCCCCACATATCCCTAAACATACCTAAAGTAGTCCTAGACCTTAAATTCAACATCTTGGCCCCTAGTACCTCAGGTTCTACCACCTGAACACTAGCACCACAATTTGAATAGTATCACCCTATGGCATTAGTGTTTCAATTTGGGCACTATTATATTTTCCCCACCTTTTGTTACCAATGAATATCTTTTCAAATCAAAAACCACCTAGGGTCAGCCTAGACCTCTTTTAATACTTGTACAAGAAATGTAATAGTATATATACATGAATTTTATCCCTTTATTGACTAGATGGAAATTAGATGCAAATTACGTAAACAAACTCACAATAAGTTGTACATAATCAAGGTTATCAATCTTTATTCTACCTTGATTCTATATATAGCCATCTTCAATATTCATAATCTTAGATTATGAATATATCTAATCTCAAGCACACTCAAAGCACTCAAGCCAACATTCATACTAGCTTCAGTTGCACTTACACCAACACTTAGGTGGGGATAACTACATTAGGCTTGATCCCTTAGAGTTTTGGTATGTAGGCAACTCTCATCACAATGGGGTATTGAGGATGTCCCACCTACCCCACTAAAAAACACTTTGTGATGTATGCCAAATAGATGTCATAAAAACATGAAGGTTTAGGTTTTTCATATAAAATTAGTCAAAATAGATTACCTATAGGGAATCATAACTCATACACATAGGAATAGACTTGGCAGACTAAGACATAGGTGCACATAAAAGCTCAAAATAATTCTACACAAAGGACACTTTTCCAAAAATAAGGATACTAAAACTATTGGTGCTACTATCCAATTAGGGTGGTACTATTAATTAAGTGTTTTAACAATTAGATCATGTCTAAAACACTCAAATCAACCATCATCATAATTTTTAGCCTCCAAATCTACCATCTTAGTTAATTTCTAGCTAAGCACTTATCTACATTATTTATTACTATTTTTAGAAAGGTCAAACTAGGTCAATTTTATTACAAATTAGTGGTTATATTTATTTCACATTTCTACCCTAATTTACTATACTCAAACCCTTCAATAACGTAGGGTTAAAAATCCATAACCCTAAAAAATTACCCACCATCTGTAGACAAATGCACATGTGTGCCACTCCTCTCATGGATCATGTTAGAGCTCAAATTATTTTACACATTGATCCACCCTATTTTGAGTCCCCTTTTTATGAGTATCATTATTAAATGGCTCACACTAAGTTACCTCTAATTAATAATTGAAGAAAAAGAGCTCAAAGGACTCCTTTTGTTTTACCTCCACCTAGACTAGTTGATTACCTCACTCACAACCTACCTCTACTAATTACCCTTGGAAAATAGTATATTTTGTAGTTAGAGTTGTTACTAGATGGAACAAGATACCTCCTCAACCTATATAAAAACAATGTGTATGCAATCATAAATGCATCATGTTTGTACATCAATCCTGGCTTCAAGAAGATAGAGTATACGTACACTTACAATTGGGAATACATTTTTAAGAAGGATCATGACCACTATGGGGATCTATTATACTTGATTAGGGTATCACCTATCACAATACACCATGATAGGAAGGGTTCCAGTGCCTACAATCTACACAATCATGCAATAACCCTAAAAGAGTCTTAGGTTTAATGTTTTAATCTATTTTAATAACAGGAAAAGTAAATATAATATAGTGCACACCAAATCTTTTGGAGCAACATCAGGGGTTAGTAATAAATGAAAACATGTATAGGAGAATATCAATTAAGATAGGTATGAGTAATACCCTAATACATGGAATATTAAGAGTAATATTATTTGATCCAATACTTATGCTACTTCTATCTACTAAAGAGAGGAGAACAAAGTTAGGATATACTTCCCTAAATGTGAGCCCATCGAGACTCAATATATTCCTTAGATAAAGGATATTTACAAGATGTTTTTGTGGTTTGTAAGGATAACTAAGAAAGGCCAAATCATCCAAAACTTATCCATGAGACTAGATTCTCCAATTAGAAACCCTAAGCTAAGACTCCTCAAGAAGAATGGTGGAAGAGTAGATTTTGAATAAGCATGAGTGAATAATAAATAATGATTACATATTGAAATAATGATGAAATGATCTTGTACTTATAGGTGGATATCACCCTATATCCTTCTAAATATGTCATTTGTATGAGGTTGACCTTGTATGTTTTTGTGAGATAAATCACTAGGTCTCGAGTTAGGTTGATTAAAAGGCTACCAAAACTCCCAAGTGAAAATACACAAAAATAATATAGGGTTGACCTAGTAGACCTTGTATAGTAATCAAAGGTTTAAAATTATACAAGGTTGACCCAATTGAACTAGTATAATCAACTAGATAAAGGGGATCAAGGTAAGGAAAAGAGGGATGGAAAGAGGAAAAATATAGGAGTGTGTAAGGGAGGATTAATATCTTAGGGAATTTTTTTAAGAGCTGGTTATATTGGTAATAATGTGGAAATAAGGGAAAATAATTTTGTGAAGCATCAAAGGTCTTCCCACCCCTTTCTTAGTATAACCCATAGGGCGTATACTCAAAGATATTGAGTCTCAATAGGTTATTGAAAGATGTAAAGTGTTAGTATTTGATAAAAGTTGAAAATATTATACGTATACATATGCCCCACTTTAAGCTCATAATGTGTCACTAAGGTGAAATATGGGATGGTGCTTTAAGAAATAATATAAGGACACATAATGTTGATACTAAAAAAGTTACATTATTTTAAAGCAAAAATAACTAAAAGTAAATGACTAAAAAGTAAATAACTAAAAAGTAAATGTAATGCATACCTTGAATTACTGTTATCATAGGATGGTTGTCTTCTATGTTGTTATTTTTGATTTTGGAGGGTGTAGAGACTACTTTTGACAAACCCAAGAATACAAAACTAAATAATAAAAACAAGAAAAGTCAAGATAGTTGGTGCTATGAGGATAGGATGTACTTTGGAAATTTGGAAACTTGGGGTGACAAGTGCTATGTTAGACCAAATGATCAAGGAAAACAATAAGAGTAAATTGGGTAACCAAAAAACCAAGGCTACTAAAGATCGAGAAACTCAAACAAGCTATCCTCAAGTAAGAAAGGCAAAATCACCAAGTCAAACCAAGGATACATGTCAAGCAGAATGGTAATAAAAACAAATCAATGGTAAAAGAAGAAAAAAATGGTAAAATAATATTGATGAGTGAGAAGTAACAATCATTATCTCACTCAATAATTGAAAAAGGTGCATAAAAGGGGAAAATAATATTGATGAGTGAGAAGTAACAAGCCAACCTCACTCAACAATGGAAAAAGGTATGAACTTAAGTGTTCTCAATATTAGGATAGTACAATAAATGATAAATGGTAAAAGAAAAGTAAAACAAGTTTATAAATTTTAAATCATATGGTATAAAGCAAGTAATCCATAGTTTCTCAAACATGTTATTTTGCTCTAAGGATAGATAAAATTGAAACAAAGTAGTGCTAGCATGTTTTTAAGAGGTGAATAAGAAGGAACTAAAGAATAAGGGAAAATAGATTTGGAATCATAAATTATCTATCAAGGGGGGAATGAAATGGGTAGAGGGGATAATGAAGGAAAAACCAAGGTAGAGGAACTCTTTATTGAAGTCAAGACACTAAAATTAGGTTTGTTAAAACAATCTAAAGAGATTCTCTTAGCCACACAAGTCTTAGGTCAACAAATGAAGTATATCGATCCTCCCATTAATGATATATGCATGAAAAGTAAAATGGACCTACCTTCCCATAATGTGTTCCCCATTCCTTAGAAACCCTTATAGAATCATCAGTCTACTACAAATATTGGGTATTTGCATGAGAAAGTAGGTAGAACCATATAGTTTGTTAAATTCCCCTATGCCAATCTAATGGCCTTCCATACCCCAAAAGACCTCAGCTCTACGTGAGACCAACTAAGGAGTTAGAGCTTTGATTATAGATAGGAGTTGTTATTGTAATCACATCTTTTGGTGTGATGATGAATTTTGAGATTTGTATGTTGCCTTTTAGATATCATTGATTTTTTATTCAAATGATTTATATTTTAACTTTCTTGATGGATTTTTCTATTCTTCCTCCATACAAATTTGGAAAACCAAACATGGGTTTTAAAGATGACTTTAATTTCAATACTTAGGACAAGGTTTCTAAGAGAGAGAAATGCAAATATCATGGGGTATAAGAGTCTCATAAATATAGGTAAAATAAAAGTGCAATCTTGACTTTGACCTTATTTTATCCAATGTAGAGTGAAAGAAAGGGGAAATCAAGAGGAGTGACACATGGAAAAATTTGAATTACTTCAAATTTAAAAAAATGTGACAAAGGGTAAAAAGGGATATAGTGACAATAAGTGTGATTCCTTTTCATAAGAATGAGGGAAATGAAGGAAAAACATGCTAACATAGATTTTTTGCAAATTCCATCTAATAAAAGAAGAAAAATCTAATGTTTGAGAACAAGGTTGAAGAATGTATAACCATTGCAAAATATATTCTAGAAAAATAATGAAAATATGGTAATTTTATAAGGAGGGTAAGGTCCTATCCATGGTCTTACACTGTAACTTCATAAAAGAGAAACCCAAGGGGTGCCAAAAAGAAAGTAAAAGATAAATTGAGATAAGTAAAAGATGGTATATTTATTAGGAATGTCAGGTTCTATCCACAATATTACAAAAAATTCACAAAAGAAAAACACATGGGGTATCAAAAAAAAATGCAATAAGATAAGGAAGACTATGGTGCATTAAGAAAACAAAAGACCAAAAGTGAGGACTAAAGGTTTATGAAAGGAAGGAACTTTTTACAGAGGGAAATACCCTTGTAAGTAACTTGTAAAAAGTGTTAGATAGATGTAAATAAAAATCATGAAATGAAGGAAATGTTTAGGCAAAGTATTTTTTGATAAATTGTGCATTGGTGGGCTATTTGAAAACATGGCCTTCATTAGTTTGAAGATGGTAGGTACATGGACCAGGAATATATTTGACTAAATATGGGTCCCACCATTTTTGAGTGTCTTTACATTATTTTTCATAGGTGTAGTCTAATTTAAGGAAAATATAACCAACATTAAATGTGTGGACTTTAACACATTTGTTATGTTATATGGAAATATGAGCCTTGTATTGGTGGTTATGTTGTAAGGCAAAGAGATGGCATTCATCAAGAATATCTAGGGTATGAAGATGAGCTTCATGAAATTATTCATTAGGAATAATTCCATGAAGATATATATGAAGAGAGGGAAGCTCAACTTCTAAAGGAAGAAATGACTCAGAACCATAGACTAGCAAAAATGGATTTACCCTAGTGGCAGTGCATATACTAGTCTAATAGATCCATAGAGTAAGGTAAAGATGAAGATCCTAATTTTGTGAGTTTCACAAATTATCTTTTGGAGATTTTTTTTGAGAATTTTATTAGTGGAATTAGCTTAGACATTGCATTATGTATGATAAGGCATGGAAAATTTGTGATTGATCTTGAATATATTGCAAAGTTATTTAACATGTTTATTTTTAAAATTACCACCATTATCTAAAATGATAGTATGGGGAACACTAAAGTGGAAACTGATTTGATTAAGAATAAATTTTGAAATGGTAGGACTGGTGATGTTAACAAGTGGCATGGCTTCTACCCACTTGGTAAAATATTTTGTAGTGGTGATGATAAAAACATGCCCATATTGGGAGCGAGGTAGTTTGCCAATAAAATAAAATACCCATATGGAAAATGGCCAAGGAGATTTGATAGTTTAAATTTAGAATAGAGGAGAATGGATTACATCATCATGAAGCTGACAAGGATTATACTTTTTATCATATTCAATTGCATCCTTTTCAATAGTAGGCCAAAAGTAACCCATAGGTAGGCATTTTTAGGCTATAGCAAGTCCACTAAAGTGGTCACTACAAATTCCCCCATTCACTTATTTAAGAAGAGGAGGGACCTCATCTTGCATAATAAAATAGAGGAAGGTACCTTAAATATTACAATAATAAAGGATGTTGTATCAAAATACATAATTAAAATCTTATTTATGAATACATGTCTTTTCATGAGAGTCTAAATTAGGAGGATAGGTTTGATATTCTAAGAACTGATTGATGTCTTGATGCCATGGGCTTTATCAAATGGCAATAGCCTCAATGTGATAAATAATCAAATCTAGTGATTGAGTTGAAGATAGGTATTTTATTATTTGCATAACAAAAGTAGGATTATAAAGGACTTAGTGTGGATAAAAGAGAGATGTTGAAGAGGTAAGAGAATCATTAATGGAATTTGGATCTCTAAGAATAGGCTCAATATTGAAAGAGATGAAATAATTAGAAATAGTGGTTACAATTGGATGATAGGTGATGTGGTTCTCACTTTTATATTGATAATCACCACTAACTTGGTGGCAAACAAGTTGAGAATCACCTAAAGCATGAAGGTATTAAACATCCAAATCAAGAGTATCTCTCATTCCTAAGATACGAGCTTCATAATAGACCATATTGTTAGTGACATCAAAGGTGAAGAAAAAATATGAAGGAATGATCTTTCCAAGAGGGCTTATGAGAATGCAACCTACCCTAGCTCCTTGAAGGCACTTGGCACCATCAAAGTTAAGGTTCCAAGTATCCTCATGTAATTCAACATTAATTATAAAAATTGCCTCAATAATTACTTTTGGTTTAGTATTACCATAAGGAGTAGTAGATTCATTAAGATTATTGGCTTTAAGATCAGTGGTAAATCTATGAAAATAATCTTTGAGATAAATATCTTGATTAAGACCTTTGATGTAAAGTTTGTCATTTGGAAGATTACCTTGGAGAGGAAATGGTTGGTATGGGATCTATAACAAGTTGATCAACTATGATTTTCCCTTTTATAGTTTTTGAGTGATAATGCAAAGATAAAATTTCATAAGGAGAACCATCTATTTACCAATTCTATCTCTAGGAAAAAATGCTTTGGAGAAGAAATTATGAAGGGGGTTAGAATGAACAATGACATAAGTAGTTTGGTAAAGCATATCGTGGCAAATATTTTTAGTTGAAACATAGATGGTGAGGAAATTACTCTCAACTTTGGTATAACATGTTTCATAATTGATGAGGCCTCAGCTAATGTAGTAGATATCATACTCTCTTTCCATATCATCATGTTGGGCAAGCATTTCCCCAACTAAAATAGGTGTGGAAGAAGTATATAAAATTAAAGGTTTATCATTAGAAGGAGGATGAAGTGTAGGTGGATGAAGCAATGATTATTTCATATTATCAAAGGCTTTTTGAAATGGATCCATTCATTTTAAAGTAGTTCTTGAGAAGTTAATTGATGGTGTGAGTTCAATATGCCATTTCCAGAATGAATCATCTAATGGCTCTAAGTTTTCCTAAATAAGTACAAATATTGGGAATATAATGAGGAATGAGAATTTTGATGATATCACTAATTTTGGTAGGGTCAACATTGATGCCATGGAGAGAGACTGAGAATCCTAACAATTTTTTTAGATGTGACTCCAAAGACACATTTGTAAGGATCAAGTCTAACTTTATATTTAAAGATATGGTTAAATATGATAGCAAGATCAAAAATATGATTTTTATTATATTTGGACTTAGAAATGAGATAATACACAAAATTTTCAACAATTTTGTGAATGATATCATGAAATATGTGAGTCATCACTCATTGGTAAGTGCCTCTGGCAATCTTGAGGCTAAAAGGTATTTTGACATAGTAATATGTGCCCCATTTCATGGTGAAATTAGTCTTATGTTGATCCATGAGGGCAATATGAATCTGATTTTATCCTAAGAATCCATCCATAAGAGACAACATTTTTTAACCAATCATGGAATAAATAATGGCATCTATTGAAGATAAAGGGAAGTTATCTTTGGGACAAGAAAATTAAGATTACGTAAATCAATACAAATGTGAATGACCATAGTGACCTTCTTCCAAATATTAAAAATGTTGGAAACCCATTCAAAATAATCCACTAGTTTGATAAATTTAGCATCAAGTAGTTTTATGATTTCCTTATGACATAAAGTGGAAACATTAGGTGGAAATTTTATTTGTTTTTGATGCACCATCTTGGCATCAAGATAATTAATGATGTTATGGACCACAATGTTGGGGTCAATTCTAGGCATGTCCTCATAAGATCAAGTGAAAGCCTCATGATATTTTTCAAAGAATAAGCTAAAATTATCATGTTTAGTAGGTGAGAGTTCACAAGAGATAGTAATTGGTCATGTATAAGATGGAGTACCATATTTGATGTGAGTGGTTTATTCAATAAGCATGGAATTATCATCTTGAAAGTGGTATGGTGTATTAGGTAAAGTATAAATTAGATTAGTTTTAGGATCAATGCTAGAAATGAAGTTGTTAAATTAAGGAGTTTTAATCTTAAAAATTCTAATTTTAGGTACATGAGGAAGTTGAGGTTCTCAAGCATAAATTAATTCAAATATATCTTTGTCACTAGGCAAGGTAAGAAGAAGACCATAATACTCAACATCTATTTTAATATCTAAAATTTAATTTCCATGGTGATCATACTCAAAATGTATTTGATGAACATCAATTACCTTGGTATCTAGTGTAATTTTAGGAGTATAAGAAGTAGATGGATCAGAAGGGGTTTAATATCCATGAGTTTAATGACAAGATAAGGATTAGATGTAATGATTGGATCGATAGATGGTAAATGAGATGTAAAAATTTCTAGAGGTTTGGAAGTTATAATTTTCTCTACCACCGAAAGAGTGTCGATAAGAGGCACATTGGTAGGAGGCACATGACCCTCAGGATCTAAGGTATGATCCATAGAAATAGTATGAAAATCCTCATTAAAAGCATGAATTTGGGCTAAGGTTTTTTTATAATGTTAGACATCCAAGTCTCTAGATTGAACTTGGGAAATTATATAGTTATCATTATATGTTGAAGAAATTGTACATGCTTAAGAATCAAGGGGAGATTTAAGCAGTGAAATCCTAATATTAATAAATGTACAAGGAGATATGATGATAGGATCTTGAAATAATTTAGATACTCCAAAATCATTTAAAGTGAATCCATATTTAGGTAAAGAAGGCTCATGAGTATTGAATGGAGGGTAAAATTTGTAATATCATCAATAAGAGGAATAGTATGATCCATAGGTAAGAGAGAAGGAGGAAGCTATTGAAAAATGTAGGGGGTAACTTGGTAGTATTTCAAGTATGTTACAAATCATCAGGTTCATCACCATTGGAATCTGCAATAGTAACTTGTAAATTAGGATTAATGTTGACAAACTTGGGTAAAGGAACACTATTGATCTTAGTAATGGTAGGAATATGATATTGTGACTTAATATTAGGAAGTTTAATGATCCTTGGGTTAGGATTAGATTCATAATTATAATATTTTATATTATGTAAGAATTTAATTCATTGACTACCAGAAGAAGTAATAACCCTCATTTGATGAGTCTATGGGTGACCAAGGAGTATTTTATAAGATAGGGGTAAATCAAATAACATAACCTTGGTTTGAATAGTATTGGGTCCAATGGTTAATAGAAGCCAAATGTAACCAAGTGGATTTTGATTTGTCTTATCAAAACCATGACAATTAAGAAAATTTAGCTTGAGATGATCCTTGTTATAACCAAGTTTTTGGATGACCCATAAAGATCTTACATTAATACTAGAGCCTTCATCAACTATAAATTTATGGATAAGAGTGGTATTAATGGATACTTTGATGAAAATTTGTGGATCATTAACATGAAAAATAATTTCATCATTGATAATGTCCTCTTCAAGGTATTCAATAGAGGGCTTGGAAGGACACATAGTTTCAATGGTATTTACATTGGTAGGTTGAGATTCAATAGAAGGTGGTTCTTCATCTAAGGAGGATGGATCATAAATTTCTTGGAGTTTTTACAAAAGGAATGTATGATTATAGGGATAAGTATGAACCAACTCCATAAGTGGAATATTACAAGACATAGAGTTGAGTTTTTCAAGAAAGTTCTAATGAGACTTAGAAGAAACAACACAAGGTTTAGAAGGTAAATTAGACTTTGGAAGAATAAATGTGGTTGGAGGATCAAAAGGAGCATATGGTTCCTCTTAAGCTTCTAAAGTAACATTATTAGTGTTATTATCTTTAATATTTTTTTCCTCCAAAGAAGGTTTCTTAGGCTTGGTAATGGGATCTTTGTGAGCCAGTTTACGATGATAATTGACCTTAGTAGTATTGACATATTGAGAATTGTTAAAATATTGGTCATAATCAGCATCAATGGGTCAAACATCCTTAGTATTTAGTTTATTATTTGAAGAATATTTTTGGTAATTCAAAGTAAAATCTTTAGAATCTTATCATTTTTTAAATTTAGCCTTGTATTCTTGATGATGAAGATTGAACATAGCTTCATGATTGAATTTATCACCAAGCATTTAGGAGACAAAAAATTTAGTGATCCCTATAAAAGATTCATGAGAATGCCCAATGTCATCATGGAACCAAAAAAATATATTGGGATCATACCACTTACGAGGAACATTGGGATAGATGAAAGGTTTTGAGGGTGGTAAGAATTATTTCATTTGCTGAACCAAAAGAGGTGTATGAGAAGGTGAAGGAATATCGGCTTTGGCAACTCCTAGTTTGTTTTGTGGAGTATTAATAGTGATAGTATTATATGTTTGGAAACATCCTTTAATATGTTTAGGATTGTGTTTTAATTTCTTCATAAGAAAGTCTTGACGTTTAGCTTGATTAAGATCTTCATTAAGTGTTTGGGGATTAAAGGTTCAAACACTATATTGAAGAGTGGGAGTTAAAGTAGTGATAAAGAGTTTGAATAAATTATCATCACTAATATTATGGTCAGATTTATGGGCCAATTATTTCCATATTTTGATAAATTTATTAGCTAATTCAGTAGGATATTGCTTAGCATTGATGAAGTGGCTAAGACAATTTTCGGGGAAATTATTGTGTTGAAACTTTTTAACTAAAAGATTGACCAAATCTTCAAGTTGATAAATATAATTTTAGGTAAATGATTATACCATTATAATACATTTATAGTGAAGGTTTTCACTAATATTTTAGTTGTGGTCAAGGTATTAGTTTGGATCTACTCCTTTTTAAAATTTGTTAAAGGCTTTAAAAGATGAGGCAAGGTCTTTAATCCCATCATATTTGATAGTTAGAGATATGTTACCAATATAAATGGATAAAATGAAGGGGAAAAAGGATAATTATTAATGGTTTGAAGCATTTTGTTATTAATTATGGGTTGAGGAATAACATTTCCTAAGGCATCTCGAAGAGGTGGAGGAACATAATTGGGATTAGCTTGAGGATACATAGTTAGAAGTTGATTAGCCACATTAATTAGATATTATTGAAGTTACATCATTTGTTTGGTGTCATAATTTTGAATTATGTTCATTTGTTAGAAAATATGGTTTAAAATTTGATTTATATTAGGAGGTGGGTTGGTGTTTGTAGGAACACTCCCCAAATTGGTATTAGGGGAATTACTAGAAGAAGGATTATTAGTCAGATTGTTAAGTAAACTTGTATCAATTACTCCCACATTAGTTTAAATATTTTGAAGATGAGAAGTTTATTGATAAGTAAGGAAAGGATTAAATCCATCAAATTCATCTTAAGGTTTTGTTTGCACCATATTATAGTTCATGGATGAAGGATGAGAAGAGGTGCCCCAAGAGTGATGGTACTCTTGGGAGGAAAAGAGATGGAGAAATAAACATCCCATATAGTATATAAATGGATTCAAATTATCTAAGAAGATTCTAATACAAGACTTCATTATGAT
The DNA here is from genome assembly GCA_037957365.1 of Torreya grandis. Taxonomy (NCBI): domain Eukaryota; kingdom Viridiplantae; phylum Streptophyta; class Pinopsida; order Cupressales; family Taxaceae; genus Torreya; species Torreya grandis. Next base: position 1,179,947 of record JARHVA010003560.1, on the reverse strand, counting down.
TGAAGAGAAATGAATAGAATGAGAATAAGGAAAAATATGGAACTGAATTAACAAATAAGGAAGGTATAAAGTAGTATAAGGTTAACTAGGTTGACCTATCATAGAAAATAGAGTCTACAAATAGTACAAGGTTGATTGGGTTAATCCAATATAGTGAATAGAGGCTAGAAAAAGGTATAGGGTCAATTAGGTCGACCTAGTATATCAAATAGGGAAAATTGAGAAGCCTATAATAGGTTGTGAAATGAAACAAGATAACTTTTGTAAGAAAATTAGAAAAGAAAGAATTGAAGGGAAATAAATAGTTAATTGGATTAACATTGGCCAATCCAATTAAGGTACACAACACAAAACCTTGCACCAATGCTAACTAATGCAGTTTTTTGTAATAAAAAATAAAATTGAGTAAAGATCAATAAATTAAATTGGAAAGTAAATATTTAACTAATTGGTCAACCTAAATGTTTATTAGATTATTAAGATATATTCTTAAATGTGATGGGAAGTTGGTTGTAAACAAGGAACTAGAATGTCAATCTAAGAATGGTTTCAATTAGTTTGGTCTGAAAGGGATTATAGTGGAAATGATATAGGCTTGGTATTAGGGCCTAACCCCTCACTTCAAACACTTTAGTGATAAGGGTGTTAGGTGCTTAGCTAGAGTATACCATTAACCATGATTTATACTTGACCAGAGTATCAAGTCAGCTTCCCCCTTAGTGATGAAATCCAAGTAAGTTTGCCTTGGGTAGAAAAATGTTAAAATAATTATTTATATTTTGTTATTTTTCTATGTGCATAATAAACATAATAGTGAAACTAAATTGTTAATTGAAAACCCCTTAATTATACTGTGTGATCTATTCTAAGCATGCAAGCAACAAGAAAAAAAAGTGTGAACTAATTAATAGCATATAAGGTTAATTACAATATTAAAATAGGGTATAATTTTGATATATTCAACACTATATGAAAAAAAAATAGAACAAGGTCAAACCTATACTACAAAAGCAAGGTTTGAAAATAAACAATGTTGGTAGAGTCAACCCAGTTATCCAGACATCACCTAGAACATAAAACTGGGTCGATAGGGTCACTATAATTGAGTGTGTAAGGGTAGTTTTAAGTACTACAAACTATAAAAGGAAATACTATAAATAAAGAGATAGAGAGATAAAAATGAACCTTGGTGGATTAAAGATGTAGAGAATGAATATTATTGTTCAAGAACCTTGATATATGATTACAAATTTTTATAACTGGGTCGACTAGGTCGATCAAGCTTTACATAAACTTGTTATTGAGTGCCTAAAAATGTACAGGGTTGACTAGGTAAACCTATTAGTATGGACTGGATGTTTGAACAACTAAAAAATTATACTAGGTTAATAGGGTTGATCTAGTAGCCTATACCTAAAATCTTGCATACAAAAGTTAGATACTAGGTCAACAAAGTCGATCTAGTATATAAAATATATGATTAAAATAATGATGAAAGAATGAAAGAAATGAAATAAGTGAATAAATCCTACAAGGGTTAGTTTATGTTGCATTCACCAAAATCTATGCAATAAAAAATGCATCATGTCTATAAATTAATCCTGGCTTGGAGAAGATAGAGAATACATACAATTCTGATTGTGAATACATTTGGTAAGTGAGAGCATGACTAATATGGAGATCTAATAGAACTAATTAGGGTATCACTTGTCACAATAAACCATACAAGGAAGGGTTCCAAAGCCTATAGTTTAACACAATCATGTGCCAACCGTAAAAGAGTCCTAGGTTTATTATTTCACTCTATTCTAATAAAAACAAAAAGTAAATCTAATCTAGTGCACAAACTAAAGCTTGTGGCATAACATGAGGGGTTATTAAAGCAATAAAAACATATATAGGAGAATATAAATTAAGCTAACTATGAGTAAGACCCTAATACATGGAATATTAAGAGTAATGTTATTCAAGCCAATACTTATGCTACTTCTATCTACTAAAGAGAAGAGAACAAAGTTAGCATATACTTACCTAAATGTGAACCCATCGAGACTCAATATCTACCTTAGCCAAAGGGTATTTGTAAGAGGTTGTTGTGGTTTTTAAGCATAACTAAGAAAGGCCAAAACATCGAAGACTTATCCACAAGCCTAGATTCTCCAAGTAGAAACCCTAAGCTAAGACTCCTCAAGTAGAATGGTGGAAGAGCATATTGTAAAGAAGCATAATAAAATAATAACTCTTGATTGATTATTGAAATAATTATGAAATTATCATGTATATATAGGTATATCTCACCCTAAATCCTTCCAAATATGTTGATTTTGTGGGGTTGACTTAGTCGACCCTGCATGTTTTTAGGAGATAGATCACAAGGTCCCAAGCTAGGTCAGTCAAAGGGATGATAAAATTCCCAAGTGAAAATACCCAAAAAGAGTATAGGGTAGACCTAGTCAGCCTTGTATAGTAATTAGAACCTAAAAAAAATATAGGGTCAACCTAGTCAACCTGGTACAATTAACTAGCTAAAGGGGATCAAGGTAAGAAAAAGAGGGCTAAAAAGATGATAAATACTAAAGGAGTGTGAAATTGAGGATTAATGGATTAGGGAATGATTTTAAGATCTAGTTGTACTGGTAATAATGTGTAAATAAGGGATAACAATCCTACAAAGCACTAAAGGTCTGCCCACCCCTTTCTTGATGCACCCCTTATAGAACTCAAAGATATTGAGTCTTGATAAGTTCCTACAAGATGTAAAGCATCAATATTTGATAAAATTTAAAAATATTATGTGTATACACAATATAATCCCACCATCCTTATTCATCCCTAGAACACTATAATAGGGCCTAGAGACCAATACATAGCATTGATATTTAGGATCAGTTGAGAAACACACTAGATAAGGTCTCCATATTGGAATTAATTCAAAAGGTAAATATTTTCAAAGATATTCTTTTTCAAAAACTCAATCATACATCTCTACCTTGTGACATATATCCAACTTACTTTTCATCTATCATTAACATTATCAAGGACATTGAAGATGTTATATCTTTTTCCAATGAGGATTTTCCATCACACTCATTTATTGATCAAAATATAACTCTCTTCATTCAGGCACAAATCAATACCACCACTATTAAATGAATTATAATTGACAGTGGTTCAAGAATTAACATATGCAACCTCATATTTCTCTAGAATATGGGTGTTGATATAACATCCATTAAAAATACATAGAAAAATATTAAAGGTTTTGATGACATTCCTAAACAAACATTGGGTTATTTTACATTGGATATTATAGTTGTGCCAAAAAATCTACCCACATAGTTTTAGGTGATGCCTAATCATTTTCACTACAACTTATTACTTGTGAGACCTTAGATACATGTTATGGATGTTGTAACCTCTACCTTGAACATATGCATAAATTTTTTACATGATGGGTAATTATACACTTGTATAATAGATAATCAACCTTTCATATATTGTAGAACCATGAAACCTACTACCCTGAGTACATCTTCAGATGGGACACCTAATGTTCTTATAGATTCCCCACCTCAAAATATTTCAATTGATTAGATGTATATATATGAGGCTGGGTAATATAAAAACATTATTCCTACACCCATTCCAAATCCTCCTACAACACATTTACCTCCAAGCATGATGGAGGAGGACCCTCCTATAACATAATTTTCCCCACCTAGGGTGGATGATGGGATTATCATAACAAAATTACCATTACTTATAAATTCAAAGGAAGTATACATCCACAACAATGATATAGACTCCCAGACCACCACAAAGGATGATCAATCAAAAACCCATTAACATTAATGTTTACTTATTTGGATTGAGATGCACACCAGTAGGCTTTAGAGAGTAAAAAGATGATTCTAAGGCACTTATGCCTTTTTCTACACTAACATCACCACTAGTTCATAGTCAGATAGATACAAGCCCACCTACTCAAAGTTAGAGGCAAATCCCTTCATTCAGTCATTACATATTGTTACATCTATGGATATTATCCCAATTATATAGATTTTGGTAGGTATTTCACATGATATACCACATTAGATTCTATAGATATTACTTTTTAAAGGATTAATGACATTACCCATAATTTTTTAGAGACCTATTAGTAGATTATCACAACAAGGTCAACACTTTTGCCATTTTTATAGGCTTATAGGACATGATATATATACATGATCAACATTAAAATATAAGTTGAATAAGTTCAAGTCTTATGGCACTATTTAGATTATATAGCCTCCACCTCCATAGGTACAGGCACTAGGAGAGACTCTTCATCGACACATATACTCACATAATGATCCCTTGACTATCTAATTTTTTGTTAAGGACATATACATACCCCATATTTCTATAGATGAGGATTTTGATCCTAATACTTACACTTTGTAATTTTTATAGCAGATAAGACATCAAGAAAATAAACTAGAACATATAATATATTTACAAGATTATATAGAACATATTAAACTAAAAATTACATGTGACCCCAAGGTGGCAACCACATTATTTTTTTCATGAAAATAGTCACTCGTATATATGTTACACTTGGAAGAACATGGTTATAGGTGATTAATGCCACAATTAATCAATTAGATAGATGTTTGAAATTCAATCACGAGGGACACATGGTTTGCATTATACATAATGGCATAGATGAGAACCAAAAGTTTCATATAGATGCTTCATGGTCTAATGTGGTTTACCCTAAGACCACATGAGAGACATCTTACACCATAGAGTAACATGCTATTATGATGCACAAAATCTAGACTAATGTAAAGGATAAGGATAAATTGATACACATAACATTGTATGATGATTATGATAATGAGGACTTACTTTAGTTTAGATAGATCTAGTATTTGACATTGGATGACCTCCCACTTAATCCACTATTTGATTATCAACATAGGAGGGATGCGATCTTGGGTTTATAGAGACATTACACTTCAATTATATACTATGTCATTTATTTATGGTATTTACTTGTACATAACTTTATATATAATATATAGAAATAATATAATATGTCAAAAACACAAAAACATTCAAATGTTTACTCCAAAATACAAATTATAGACTATATGCATTGCCATGCTTAAATTTATTATATTTTCTAGGTACTACATATGCTAGTTAACTTTGTATAGTCAATTTTTATCATACATACATGCTTCACTTATTATTCTCAAGTTTTTGTAGATACTTATAAGACCTAGGTCCACTACACATATTTGGATTTGATACTATCTACCCACTAGGGGAATATACATAAATACATGGATTCCTTATTTGATACATTCACCCACTTGTAGTAATCCTATAAATAGTTTTAATTTCTAGGTTACATCTTTCTAAAATCTACATCAAATATTTAACATTGTTATATCTTGATATTGATCATCCTACACCAACTCACATTCATTACCAACTACTACTACTCTAGACTCAACCTATGTAAATCGTAGCTCTTATACAAATTTGTACTACATGTTCATGCATACTTTCATTTTTATCTTTCCTAGTTTAGACTTGATTGTGTCTTTGTGCTTATTATATTTAAGGGAATTTGAATATGCCATTTCTCTATGGCTCTACATTACTTATTTTCATTGTATGTATGCTCTGTACATGTGTTCACATATTTGGGTGTGCCTTTTTTATTATGTATATGTACATTTGAACATGTCCTTTCACGTGGATCTAAGACAACTTGGTTGTTGATTATGTATATGGATATTTGAACATGTCATTGTATGCCTTAATTTCTCAAATTTATTGACATGTGCCATACCCCTTGTATTTTTTCCCCTACACCTACTTTGCATGTCTTAGATGTGTTGTATGTATGTTTTTTTTGTATGAATCATGGCCATGACACTAATCTCATTCTTGTTACACACTCTAGTTTAGATGCCATGAGAGACCTCATGCCTCTCCCCTCCTTAATTAGGTGCCATGATGGACATCATGCTCCATCCTCATAGGTAGCTACTTAGTTATTACTTAGATTTTTTGTTCATACACACACACACACACACACACACATGTAGATATATATATATATATATATATATATATATATATATATACATACATATATGTGTGTGTATATATATATACATACATATATATATATATGTATATATATATACATACATATATATATATATACATATGTAGATATATATATGTATGTATATATACACACACACACACACACACACACACACATATATATATACATATATATATATATATATATACATACATATATATATATATATATATGTAGATATATATATGTATATATATATATATATGTATATATATGTGTGTGTGTATATATATATATATATATATATATGTATGTATATGCATATATATACATATATATATGTATGTATATATATATATATACATATATATATATATATAGACAACCTTGTGAATTTTATATATAACATACCTTGTACACTAAAAACTTATGCTTAAACTATCTTACATTCTAATGTTATGTATGCACATTATATTGGTTTATTATGTATATATCATATATTCTCTGGCTAACATTGATTTTGTAGAGTTTTTTATTTTGAGGATAGTTATTGCACATGTTCAAAACTCCCCTAAAGAGAATGGGAATTCATAGAGGTTTGTAAAAAAGATCAGGTCATTTGAATGCACTCAAAGTATAATTTTTAGCACATAGGAACATTAGTTTCAAGAACGCACAATGGGAAATAGTGACATAGAAACCATTTTAAATTTCATAAAAATAAAAGTAGTTGGACATTAGTGCCTAAATTAGGACACTAACACCACCAATGTTACTATCCAAGATATGGTGCTATTATCCATTAGTCTTAGTTTAAGGAAATTCTTGATTGGAAAAAAAGTACAATAAGTATAATCCAGGTTTGCATAGGTTCAATTATAGATTACCAATTTTATCTTAGTTTATCTTGGATTCATACCAATTTTCTCAGATTGGGGGTATCATACATGACATGATCATTCCTATTTTTGTTTAAATATTTAGATATAGATTATTACAACTCAATCTAAAATCCATATACTTAGATATAAGATTTGGGGGCATGTGCATGGCACATTGTTTCTTCCTACACACTTACACATGATTGATCAGATTGAATGAAAAAATCCATGTAATTCTCCATGTTATACACACTAAACACCATGTTCCAAGTTACACACCAAACTCATGCCTTACCCATTCTGTAGTGGTTGGCATTCTTGAGTGGCCTAGAGTCAATTTACATTTCAAAGTTCTTGAGTGGTCATAAAGTTGACATATATAGTTCTAATTACAATTACACATCTTCAATTACATCATGTAGTTTTAGTTTTAGAAGCATATACTACACATGGATAGGCAATGATGTATTCATAGTATACTTGAGTTATTAAGTCACCTACATGAGAGGGTTGGACACATCATCAGTCCAATCCAAGATATTCATAGGTCATGATCCACTAATTAGTGGTGGGTGATGACAGAGTAAAAAAAATTAAATTCTTGAGCCACCCACATATAGGGATTGAGAAAGCCATCAACTCAAACTAAGTTATTCACTAATTGATCACTATCTATATGCACACACATAGGTTATCACCAGGCTTATGTATTAGTTCACATACCCAATAAGGTGTATTCATTACTTTCCTCTCTCTTATCTATTTAATAAATTTTGTATTTTTCTTTTGATATCTCTTAAATAAGGATTAATCCATGTATGTTTCATTTATAGGACATGCAATGAAACATTCTTCACATACTCAAATCTAGATTAACATGCTTAGCCTCTTATGTAAGCTTAGGTATGATTCTTTTTCCTTTATCCTAGTCATTTTTCTTTGTTTATATAATAAAGAGGGACCAATTTAATTATCTAAAAATGACACTTGGGTGATAAGAGTGCTACTTGAGACCACCCATACATAGCTTAGTCCTAAACCTATCTTAAGGCCCATTTAGACACTTATCTAGCCTTCATATGGGTCACACACATCTCTAAACATCCCTAAATAAGTTTCAAACCTTCACTTCAACATCCTAGCCTCAAGTGTCTTAGGTTTTATAGCCTATAAAATAGAGCCATAATTTGGATAGTAACACCCTATGGTACTAGTGTCCCAGTTTGGGTTCTATTTTCCTTTTGCCACATTTTGTTACCAATGGATATCTTTTCAAATAAAAAAAATACCTAAGGGTATCCTAGTGTTTGACCCCCTTTATATCACCTAAATGGACCACACTAACTAGACCTATCTTAGCACAAGGTAAACCTTAGAGTAGTTATTCCTCTTTTGTATATTTTGCACCAGTAGGAGGAGACCCCGAGGATATTATGCTAGCTAGTAGGTAGTTGCATGGTGTCAATTTTCAAAGGACATCCCTATTAGAACTTGTGCATGGTGGTTCAAAAAGTATGAATGTTGAAAGAGTAAAGCAAGTGAGATAGTGACCCCCCAATGATATCTCAACATACTGTGTATGGTAATTTAACTTGGGTAGTATAGTGGAGCTAGTGGATTCGTGATAGCTCATCACTTGGAAAATGCCCATTTGACTTGAAAATGAAGTTCACAATTTCCTATAAAATAAGGCTCATATTTGAAAATAAAAAAAGGTGACTAATGTAGAAAATATATGAAAAAATGGAGAGCTAACCTAGGTATTTTTATTATTCATATGATATATTAGGCATTTAAATGTATAGCCCAAGCTTGCCTATGATCTAATGGCCATGAGTAGTGATAAGAAAGAATGTATGATATGTTTTGTATCTTGAAATTTATATGTTGAAATGTGAGATTAATGAATAATGTCAATGAAACATTAATGTGTTGATTCTTGCAATATAGATAAAAATTTATCATGTTGTCTTAGTTATAATAACAATGATATAGTTCTTTACTTGAATGTATTATGATCAATAGGTCTATCCCTGGTTACTAATGGCATCTTTGTGCCATATTAAGACATTGGCCTACCTATAAATAGACTATGTATTGTAAATGGGTTACATCAAGACCTTAAGACCCATACCTAAGCATTACGTTGAGGATGAGCACTTGAACCCAAGCCATACCTATGACTTTTATAAGTAACCAAATGACCCTATATTAGTTATTCCCATATCTTACACCACTAAGAGTCCTACCTAGATATTTATGGACTTACACCTTAGGATTTAGGTCCTTAAGAAGACATGTGCCTAATGAACTTCCCCAAAATAACCTAGCATTGAAAGGCCACCTGAACCCCTCTTTCCCATGACTAATTCCTTTTGAACCCCAAATTACACCATGTTTTAACTATCCCAATGTGAACTTGGTCCATTCATTATTGCACTTCAAGTGAGCATAATAGGCTTATGCCTTATGTGAAATTAATGCCAATACAATATCATGATTAAATATTATGCATCAGAACCTTCTATACTCATGCCTAGCTCCACCAAGTATATAGCCAACTTAGTTTGATAGCTAAGCACATGACCAAGCACATAAGCTACCTTACTAAACTTTTCTACAATATTTTGGTTCCATCATTATGACCCATGTTAAATTTCATTACTAAAATGGTTTAATAGATTGATGCTCTAAATATCACTCAAAAACATTGAGCACAAGAAAGAGCAAGTGGAAGATATTTTTGCACATAAGCATCCCACATGCAAAGGGTAAGAGATAAGAAAATGGGTGTAAGCCAGCTTGTATGATGATCTATATGAGGTGTTCTTTTATGAGTTACATGAGCATGTGTACCAATGGCTAGTTTCCTAAACTAATAATAAAAGGAAAATCTATGACTAATTCCTCGAGTGGACTGTAGAGCATATAGAGAAGCTTGAAAGCCTAGATGAAGTTTGGATGCTTATTGTGGACAAGTGGTGGAGTTGCATATTGAATAACTATGTGTTGGAGTTCATAGTTTTGACCTTCTCATGCTTGGAATAAGTAGAGTACAAGTTTCTTCATAAACCAACGGGCATGCTCATAAGATGGCATCAAACTAAAAAATATTTTAGTATATTAAGGTATAGATACCATAAGAATGGAAGGCTGAAGTCCTTATCCATATGAACAAGCATAGAATATTATAAGTGAAAGTGTAGCTGATGTACGATGGTAGAGGATGACTAACTTGACACCCAAGAGCTCTAGAGGTTAAACTCTAATAAGTGAAGGCATAAGTTGATGGAGGATCTAGAAAATGGAAGTATCGATAGGACCCATAATGAGTGGGAAGGGCATGGGTAAGGATCCCTTGAATTGTAACATCATGAAGAGAGAGAGAGAGAGAGAGAGAGAGAGAGAGAGAGAGAGAGAGAGAGAGAGAGAGAGAGAGAGAGAGAGAGAGGAAGAATCAAGAGACTAGACTCAATAGTTGGGTGTAAGATGTAGTGGGTTCCTACAAGATGTGGTGACTGAGGACATGTAGAAGTACCTACCCACTTTGAACCTAAAACACAAGCTCATGTATTAGATTATCTACTAGAAGATAAAATACTATTAATTAAACCCATTATCAGTATTGACTTTGAAAGGATTCAACATTTGGATCAAGAGTGTTTTATTGAGCAAGAGATTACCTATGAGTAACTAAGTGAGGATATAATGAATTAGCAAGAGCTAATCTAAAAATCATGAACATAGGTGTAAGCATTCTCATGTAGAGAACAACATCTACATTGACTAGGTAATAACCCACAAGAACTGGCACAACACCACAAGTAAGTAGTACTACATTTAAAAGTTTGATAACATAGCTGACAACATCAAAATTAATGCCCCAACTTAAAATTGTAGTTGTTAGAGGGACCACCTCCAACATAGATGCAAGGGGGGCAAGTTCCTTAGAACTTGACACTACCCCTTCAACAAGTCTACTATGAGATGGAAATGTACTTGCCCAAATATCATAGTGTAGAGAATGTCATGCGGTATGAGTTACAATGGTGTGATCAAGGCATCACTCAACCTAAGCACAAGGAAACTAGTTCATGAACACCTTGTTGGATTGTGTCTATACCTAGTATCAAATATTTGATCCAAACCAAACTATGGTTGACTATAATGTGCTAAAGGAATCATTTTTTAAAGAGTTTTATATCCTTGAATTTGAGTAGTATAGTATTGTGGTGCTCAAAAAAATTAGCCAAGGTTTATTCGAGAACATGCACCTGTATGGTGCATGGTTTAAAACTCTTATCTCTAAGATCCCATATGACATTCACCCCTCCTAGCACACATAATGGTTTATTGGAATATTTTTAGTAATATTCAAAAGAGTTCTATCCATGAAGACTTTCACAAACCCCTATGAACCACTTGAAACCACATTCTGGGATGAAGCAATAGGTAACATTGATACTAGGATTAACCCATTCATGAAGGCATAAATCATATCAATGGCCTCCCAACTATAGAAGTTGACTATTAGTTCAACACAAGACACTCATAATGTTTTATGGTGTATTGATTGTGAGATAGAGAGGCACAAAAATAATAATTTCTTATGAAGAAATATTCATGCCATACTCAACTATGAAGTTTGTCATCGGTTGCATGACACTTGGAGCTACCCTCTACTACAATGTGCTAGTTAACTGAACACAAAAAATTATTTTAAGATGTGTAACACTTATACACACTCAAAAATAGACTACCAAGTCATCAATGAAATTCACCAAAACATGGAAAGAGGCACAAGGTAGGTGACAACATCAGTTGATAGTTAGGCAAGTTAAGGTAATGAGGGCTATGACCAACAAAATATAGGTTATGGAAACCAATGAGGTGCACATGGGTGAGGATGAGGACATCATTGAGGAATATTCTCACCATGATTATGTTACAATTATGGGTTGACTTAACATTATTAGTACAACTACCGTATACACCTAACATGTAGGTATTGTCGAGGACCACATGAAGTCAAGGAATGCCCAAACTTGTACAAAAAGCTAACTGACCTAGGTTAGCCTAGCAAAAATAGAGGTACAACAGTGGTGAGGCACAAGTCTAAAGAGTAAATTTAAGATCCCAAGACATAAAATACTCACAAAGAACCACATAAGGTGTAGGCCATGACCTAAAGTGGTTATACCACTCAACCACCTACTACAACAACCCAAGAACTATGCTTAGAGTATAGTGATTTAAGCCATACTAAGTGCATAATATATCCAAAGATAAAATATATGTCCTATACTAACCTTACACAATATAAGGATATCCTAAAATAAGCCATGAACATGATATATAATTTTTAAGGCAAACTCTAACTAGCTAGAGATCTAGAGGCATAGGCCACCACTTCACATAGAAGACAAGACAACCAAGAGGCCAAAGTATAGGAGTTGATTGAGATCCTATGCCTCCTATAAACTAAAGAGATGCAAACCTAATTTAAATATCTATTTTAGATATCATAGGCACCAATTTCTAAGATCACCATGAGTTCATCGAGTTGGTAGAGTAGGATAACTATCTAGCCCTCTTAGGAAGACCATGTTGATATGCTAACAATGCAGACATGCACTTTAAGAAGTGTTGCATGAATTTTGAGAATGGAAAATAAAGTTTGGTGATACCTCTATCAAGTGATCAAGGGCCCCCATATGTAAAAAGAGTTGATCTCAAAGATGAGATCAACTGCATTTATAACATCATACTATAGGGTACCAAGAAGTTCAACCCTAGTCACCAAGGCATGCTCAACTAAGAGGATGGATAATCAGACTCTGATAAAATTTATGTATCCTATGAGTGATGGGTTGAAGATGCATATGAGGTCACTATTTGAAGAGGCTACCTAGTTTACATACATAAACCATAGCCACCCAAGATAGGGGTGGTTAGGATTGAGTGCCCTAAGAAGAAATGAGTCCCCCACACCCAAAAGGTAGAGAAAAGGGTATTATAATTAAGCAAAGGGAATTTTGGAGATATCCCAAAGTATGAAGGATCAAACTCATATAATGATATGCTAATGACATTGAAGCCTGCATCCCCAAGGAAATTAATTGAATGGACACACTAGTTCATACCTTGAAAAGCACTACTGCTTGCTAGTGGGCTATATAAAGGCCTAGCTCTCCCACATGGTGAGATGTGAAGCCAATAATATGCATTATGTTTGGTAAGATTAATGAGGACTTGGACATACCTACTTACTATGGTAATTTTGATCTAATCATGCATATATAGTTGTGTGAAGAAACCTAGACTATCTATGATGATAATGTGATAAGAAGCCTGTGGGTGCACACCTTTTATAGGACCTTGAAAACATGGGAATGAGCATGGTAAATTATCAATGAGATGCATCATAAGATAATAAATTAGGTAATATTTAAGGATAGGTTCATGCACACCTTCACCTTTTCTTCATAAAACATAGAGCTGCCGTAGCCACTACAAGTCATTCGTAGGGTAGTGTTTTAGGACATTACATTCCTAAAAGAGTGGCTTATGTAAATTTTCAAGGAGAAATGACTAGTGATCCTAAAATTATTTAAAGATATAGTTCTTAATAGTGACCTGAATGAGTAAGATAATGAGACCTAGAAGGAACACAATTGGAAGGCTCTAATAGGAAGGAAAAAAATTGTGTGCCTTATAGATGACAATGCCTAAAATGAAAATGATGTAATGAATCTTTGAATTGAAACAACTAAGGGGACAAGGTAATTTGAGCATTCTCATTAGAAGAGAAATGAACCATATTTTGTGCCACTCAAGACCACTATAAATTAGTGTAGAAGGTGAGCCAAAGATTGCCACTATAGGTGCTTATTGGTCTAAGGTAGAGATGGTGCAAATTGTAGACCTCTTGAAGGAATTTTAGGACTTGTTCCCATATAGCTATTGGGACATGAATGTAACCCACCCTTACCTTGGTAAAATTAGCATCAAGCTAGTAGATGGTATGAGTCAAATCAAGAAGTACACATATCAAATGAATCCTAATATTTGTGCCAAGGTAAAAAAGGAGATTGATGAAATGTTGGTAGTCACCATCATCTACTCGGTATAATAATCTAAATGGGTGAGGTTGATGGTCATCAACATCAATAAGGATGGGTACATATGGATTTATGTACACTATAGACTCTTGAATGCCACTTACATTAATGATCCATTCTTGACCCCATTCATTGATGAGGTCCTGGATGGAGTTGCAGGATGTGAAACCTACATTTTCATTGATGGATTTTTGGGCAACCATCAAGTGTAGATTAAGGAGGAGGATAATCCAAAATATCCTTTGAAATTGAATGGGGTTATTTTTCTTACAATGTGATTCCATTTACACTTGATAATTCACCAATCGTATTCTCTAGGGTAGTGATCACTACTTTCAAGGACTTTATCCATAAGTTCTTCCAAGTCTATCTTGACAACTAGATTGTGTATGGTCTTATAAAAGACCACTATGAAAATTTGTGCCTCATGTTTGAAAGGTGCAGGTAGATCCAGATATATTTGAATTTGAATAAGTGCATCTTTGAAACTCTATTTGGGACACTACTTGGGCACATCATCTATAAGGATAGTTTGCTTGTTTATTCAATAAAGATAGCCATCATAATCTAGCTCTAGACTCCCTCAATGTAGAAACATGTCTATAAATTTATAGGCCATTATGGATACTATAAGAAGTTCATTCAAAGCTATGTAAAGATCGTAGTGCCTCTATAAGAGCTATTGAATAAGGAAGACCCATTCTACTAGGGTGAGGTGCAAGATGAGACCTTTGAAACATTTAATCTAAAGTTGGCTAGCATGCCAATTCTATAATTTCTAGACTAGACTACTCCTTTCCATGTCCACATTCATACTTTAGGCTCTACCATTGGCACCATATTGGCACAACTAGGTGAAGGCAAGATGGACTATTGCATATCCTTTACAATTAGGAAATTGACATATGAAGAGAAAAATTACACCACCATCAAGTGTGAGGCACTGGCAATGGTCTATTCCTTACAAAAATTTAGGCAATACCTATTGGCAACCCCATTCATTTTTTTCATTGATCATGTTGCACTCAATTACCTCATGAACAAGCCTATTTTACATGGGCACATATTTAGATAGATTTTTATCTTCCAGGAGTTATAGTTCTCTATTATCATTAAAATTGGGAAGAATAACTTGGGACTAGACCATTTGTCCCACATTAACTCTAGTGATCCAATAATGCTAATTGATGATGACATGCTAGACACATAGCTATACTGAGTCTATGCATCTTTGAAGATCTAGTGGAGATTATCACTTTCTTAATGTCTATAATTGTGCCCCAAACCTTGTTAGCTAAGGATAAGCAACAACTTAGGGTTTACATCACCCCCTTCTTTCTCATTAAGGGGGAAATGTACAAACTAAGTAGGGATGAATTCCTACACTAATGTGTTTTGTAGCATGAATGGGACTCCATATTACAACAAGTGCATTAAGGGATCACAAGAGGCCATTACATTGTAGATGTAATGGTGTATAATGTATTGTATTCAATTTTGTGGTGGCCAAGCTTGTTCAAAGACACAAAAGAATACATTAAGGCATGTGACACATTCAAATGCAGTAGAAAACCTAACCATTCGGATGAGATGCTCCTTCATTCCCATTCTTTCCTAGGCACCATTTTAGAAATGGGACATTGAATTCATTGGGATAATTACTCCCACAATATGATGCATAAGTGCTAGATATATTTTAATGACCACTGACTATTTGAATAAGTGGGTTGATATATTTCACATATGATGCTAACCAAACACAACATAGCCATGATATCCACATGCTTCATATGTAAAAACATCATAAGATGATATGGGTGCCCATTAAATCTGACTAGTAATAGGGGCACTCATTTCATCAATGATACAACATGTATCCTTCTAACTAGGTACATGGTGGTGCACCATAAGACCACCCCATATCATCCCTAGGCTAATAAAATAGCTAAAGCCTTCAATAAGATCTTAGGAATGTGCCTAAAAAAGATATGCAATGTGGGTCATATGAATTGGTATTGTTTGTGTCTCAGTGGTACTTTGGGCATACCACAAGACATACAAGAACCTAAACAAGGCTAAACCATTTCAACTAGTATTTAACACTAAAGCAGTTCTACCCATGGAATTCATGGTGCCCTCCTTATGCATTGCATGGATTGGTAAATTAGATGACAAAGAATGTTTATGTGAAAGGTTGGAAGTTTTGGAGTACTTGGATGATAAGCATGCCCAAGCTAAGTGGAGTCATTAGATTGAGAAGGCACACCAAAATCATTGGCATGACAAGCATATCAAGCATAAAGAGTTGATTGAAGGAACATTAGTGTTGCTTTATGATTTCAAATACTTCAAGCACCTAGGAAAGTTAAAAATATAGTAGATGGTTCCCTACATCATCCAACCTATATTGGAAATAGGTGCATGTAATATGTGCATGTTGTCTAGTGAAGTACTCCCTAGGCATTTCAATGGCAACCAATTGAAGCCATATAGGCAGTAGGATGACACTCTCACCATGGAAACATCAACTTCTTGGTCACAAGTTAGTTGAGATTAATCTAACTAGGATACCATTTGGTTTAATCCAAACCATTTGTTTAATTATTTTATTTTTCACTTGTATAATATATAGAGGCAGTGAGTAACACATGGTGGCTATAATAATTTATGTGTTAACCACTTCATGAATTATTCCAATTGGGTGAGTCAAGCACTTGCATCAATAAATACATGAGGCTAGACATCTATGTAATGGGCACCTAAAGCTTACTAGGCACAAGAATAAGTAGAAAAATAGACACATACACAAGATGAATAGTGTAGGGCACTTGGCTCAGAAATAAACCACTATGGTGTTATCTTTGTGCCAAAATTAAAAGAGGGTACATTAATTGATCTTGTACTAGAGATTGAAAGGGATAGTGAAGAGACTCAACATGGTTGAGTATAGGATAGATAGTGAAGATGCACATTCTAAAAGTGCATAAGAGAATCAAAATAGAACCAAAGTGCTAGAGGGCTAGTGTAAGGTATTTTTATGGGGTACAATAGGATAGGGTAAGATGATGTGTAAGAAATTGACCAAGGTAGAGAATCACACTTGAAATAAGAGTGTAGCTAAGAGAAAAACTATAACTAAGGAGAATGAATCATGTGAATGTGAGGTGTTTCACCCAAGTTAACCATAAGAAAGGTGAAGTTCATGCCAAGGATACACATGTATAATGAAGTCATCTAAGACAACTGGCATCCACCCATAAAAGAGTTGGAAGTGACCATTTGAATGACATTTCACCTCACTAAAAATGCTATTAGGAGCATTCAATAAGGCAATGATGGCATAAAGATATGAAATTAATGCATAAATGATAGAATATTCTTGAGGATTTCATATATTTTTACATCTTTCAAGAAATCAAGGTGCTTACACCATTAAGCTTGCATTAATAATGATGGTTGATAAGAGAAGGGTATAAATTGATAAATGATAAACTTGCTTAGGTTACCAGGTTTAAGTGAATCCTAGACTTAAAGAAAAAAATAAAGAGCCAGAGAGCCAAAGTAATAAATAACTCTATCATGGTGAGAATTCGATCGATTTATGCACCTAGAGTGAAAAGAAGCACATTCTGAAGGAGTGTGTTTATGTTGAAACTAGTGTGAAGGGTTGAAAAGAAAGATTTATGTAGAAAACCAAGTTAAAATAAGAATCTATCACCCAAGACATCAATAATAGCTAATGAATCTTGTATTTAAGAGCACAATCATAGATTCTATGACTATCAAAGTATCGACCACCATTCAGGGCTTTGGTAAACCATACCTCCCTAGATTCAATACAAGTTAATTTAGAATGGTGAATAAGAGGAAGGTATCAAGCTCCACACCATCACAATTATAACCCAAAATGGTGAACATCATAGAGGAGATGATGGCCACCAAGACCAAGGTGCATCTAATAAATTTTTTTAGCATCATCATGGTAGACACCAAGGCACTAACCAAGATGTCATACCAATATATGCAGTATCCCCTAGAGGTTCAAGTGGGGGAAAGTTGGTGCTCATTTGTGCATAATTTACAACTCAAGCAATACAAACATCTAACATCAAGTCACTTCGAAGACTTGGTGCAAGATTAGATGGTAAATTTAGGGTGAAAGACCCCAAAAGGTGATGCCCTATTTGATGTCTCAATTTAAGATAAGTTAACCACTTTCAACAAAACTCAACTCTATGAGTTTCCCTCCTTCAAAAATCTAAATGAACTTGTCCAATTCCTTCTCTTATGAATCCATGAGGACCACATATATTTCACAATATGGTGAATGAATATATTTGAATAGATGATCAAAAGGATAACCAAGCTCCCGGACACTAGTAGAGACATCCATCAATTGATGGATGATGTCAAAGAATTGGAGCGATCACAAAATTTATCAACTAATTCAAGGGGTTTTTGTATTCCTCATTATAAATTATGAGGACCCTATCATTAGGGTGGTATAATTACTTGTGAGATCTAAGTTTCATAGGTGGTTAGTGGATAGATGTATCAAAGGCATACATGTATGTTGCATATCATATGACACAAGGTGTACAATTCAATATCACCAAGATCATCATAGAGGAATTGATCAATAATGCACTAGAATACCATATCCCCAAGGGAAATTTTAGTTGGGGATCCATTCTCATCTTAATCATGATGAAGGAAATCAGGATCTTGAAAGGGAGTGAAGACAATTTGTGGGTGTTCTTAGAACACCATGATTCTCCCTTGTATAAGTATAAGGACTACACCTACTCCACCAATTTTATCCTCAAATACAAGATTTATGTAATGTTATAGTATGAAATTTTTATCAAAACATTTATAGAGTGGTGCATTCCTTAGGGGATTGCCCAAAGTTTGTTTGGGATGACAACTTTTTTTATAGTGTAACACTATTACATCATGCACTTGGCACTGAAAGATGGAAATAGGTTGGGATGTTTGAATCTCACCTTTTACTTATTTAATAAATAATTTATGGACATACTACATAAGATACTAAATGCATAGAAGATGGATATTTCATTTAAGGAACTAGATGCAAAAAGGTGAAGGTTGAAGCACAAATTTCCCAATGTTGATAGAAGAGCTATAAAAGGTGAAGAAGATTACTCAAATAAAATTTACATTTATCCCATTAAATATATCACCATCCTTGGCTCATACATAGAATTCAATATGATATTAAGCCATGGAAGAAGGCTTCTATCACTGGATCGAGCATAGAATAGAAGGAAGACCCCCCAATTCAGATTGGGGATAAAGGATCCTCAACACTTGTAGAAAATAAAAAGTCTCCAAAGAAGAATAAATGGGAGACTTTAGAGTAAATATAAGAGAGTATCAAGATGAATATAACTTTATAATAAGAAGTATCTCCTTTGACTTCCATGCTAAAGTGCATGCACTTCATACAGAATACTTCCCCTAGGGTAGGGAAAAAGAAGAAGAAGGCCCCTCTTGTGGTACAAAAGAGAGTCATATCTAAGGAATAGGAGGAAGAAGAAGGTGGTATGGGAACCTAAATTTTAAACAAGTATGAATATTACTCATGAAGTGAATGAACCCCCTCCCCACCACCTCAAACTGAGCTAGATAAGTGAAGGTGGAGTTTGAGGAAACTCAACTTTAGTGAAGCTAAAATACATAGGGTGCAAGAGCTACAAGAACAAAAAGAAGAAATGACTAAGGTAGGGGTGTCAAATGAAGTCATTGAGATGGTGGAGGCTAAAGAGAAAATAAAAGAGGAGTATAAGACACATATGGGAGAAAGAAGTCAAGAAAGAGAAATAGGAAAATAACTTGAGGACGTAACTCTTTCAAGTGCACTGATACAAGATGAAATACAACAATAGTGGAGGGAAATGGGCCTTGACCAAGGGATTATTGACATGGTACTAATATTGCACCACAAGTGTGAGTAATTGGAATTTATGGGCATGTACTAAGCTAAGATCAGTCAGCTAGAGGCTGAATAAATAAGAGAGAGAAAAGAAATACATAGTGCAAGCTACATAAAGGGAGGTAAAAAAAATGCCAAAGAAGGGAAGACCAAGAGAAAGGAGAATGAGGAGAAATTATCCCAAGAAAAAAAGGCAACAATGTTAAAAGAGAGAGGAAAATAAGGTTTCCACTAGTGTAGAACCAAAGAAGGAGAGAATGATAGAGGTGTCAAGCACCCCCACTAAAATAGTAGATAAAGCTAGACAACATGCATACCATAGATATAAAGGGTTGCCTATAGATAAATAAGTTGATTTTGGTGCCTTATAAAATCAAATAAATAAAGAGACAAAGGTCCCATTAGGGTAAGGAGAGCATAAGGCTAGTAAAATGGAAGCTCACAACAAAGAGCCTTTATAAGAAGAAATGGACATGGGGAAACATCCATTAGAAAAACCCTATGAGAGGAAGAACATTATGGTGATTTGAGCACCAAAGAAAGAAAAGAAGTGGAAAAGGGGGAGAAGTCTGAAGAAGAACCCTAAGAAGAAGAAGAAGGAGAAGAAGAGGGTGTTATTACTAGAGCTAGTGATAGTGAGGAAGAAAATCTGGGTGAGGATGAGGAGTTTGAACTAAGAAATAGGGAAAGGGCACAACAAGAATTTAATGAGGATGAAGAATTCTAAATGATGGAGTGCATGCCTAAAAAAACTACTATGACCTAATGCACCACCCAATTTTTTGGGCATTTGATTATTATATGGATGAGACTAAATTTGAGGTTCTAAAAAAAGCAATTTAGAGTGCCAAGAAGCCAAAGAAAGGGCATGAATACAAACTCCTCAATCCTCATGATATGAACCACATGTTCTCAACCAATGCCATAATCAAGATGGCCTCCATAATAGCATGCAAGAACATAATCAATGATGTTCGTGCCTATAGCTAGAAGAAGATAGCGAAAAAGGCTAAAAAAGAGCTTAAAGAAATAAAGCTCGATCTTTAACAACTACTGGAGCACATATAAAAGGTATAAACATCCCTATTAGATGGTGTGGATACCTCAAAGATGAAGGAAGTGGACTAAATATGTGTTCTTGTAGAGCAGATGCTCCCTAGGATAAGGCTAATGCTCAAGGAACAATAAGACCCCTTTGAGGCCATACGAGGAGAATTTAACAAAAAGTTAGATGTGGTGGAAGACCTCCTCACCAAACTTGAAGAAGGTGTAGAGGAATTAGATGTTATATTTTGCATCTTTACTAATTAGGTAATAGTCATTGATGCATGAATTAAAAAGGCAAAGGAGGAAAAGGATGCTTTGTTCTAACACTCCATGATAAGTAAGAATGAGCACATTCAAGTGATGGAAAAGGTCAAATTCTTAAGTGACTAATTGAAGACTTAGGATAAATACATGGAGGAAATTTTCATTCCTTCTAAACAAAGGCTAGTGAGTAGGGGGAGATCTTGGATGACAGGGTAAAGAATGTAAAAGAAAGGGTTGAAGCTTTTAGAAAAGAATTGGAAAGCATGGATGTGCTTGCTCTTAAGGCTGCATCCACTGAATCAGATAGAACTATGGAATAAATAATGGGTAATATATATGGATTTGAAAATTTCAAGGCTGATCTAGAGTAGGGTGCACTCAATTGTTATGCACCTAAGCTATTAGTTTGGGGCAGACTAGCAATATTGTATAGGGTAATGTTAGGCCCCTCTTTGTAATAACTACATGAACCATGAAAAATAAACCTATCTTAATGCAAGGTAAAATTTCAAGTCATTTCTCCACTTTTATATATTTTTTCACTAGTTGAAGGAGTCTTTGAGGATCTTGTGCCAGTTGGTAGGTAGTTGAATGGCACTGACTTTCAAAGGACATCCCTACCAGAATGTATACATAGTGGCTCAAAAATCATAGACATTGGAAGAGTGGATTAGGTGAGATAATGACCCCTAAATTATATCTCAACATATGGTTGTGCTCATCTAAATTGGGTAGTATAGTGGAGCTGGCAGACTCATGATAACTCATCACTTGGCACGTGCCCATCTAAAGGTAGTGCCTTGTTTCCTATAAAATAAGGCTCATATTTCAAGATCAAGAGAGGAGACTAAAGAAAAAAATCTATGGAAAAATGGAGAGCCAACCTAGGTATTTTTACTCCACATATGATAGATTAAGAATTCAAATGTATAGCTCAAGCTTGCCTATGAGCCTTTGGGCATGAGTAGTGATAGGAAAGAGTGTATGCTCTATTTTTTATCTTTAACTTTATATGCTAAACTATGAGATTAATGGAGAATGCCATTTAAACATTAACATGTTGATTCTTGTAATATAGATAGCACATTGGCTTGTTATGTTTTAGTTATAATAATAATGGTATAGTTCTTAAATGTATTGTGATCAGGAGGTCTATCCCTGGTCATTAATTGCATGATTATGCCATATAGTGACTTTGGCCTACCTATAAATAGACTAAGTTTTGGAACTAGATTGTTTCAAGGCCTTAAGACCTATGTCTAAGTGCAACCTTGAGGATGAGCACTTGAACCCAAGTCATCCCTATGACTTATCTAAGTAACTGAATGAACCTATATTAACTATTCCCATAACTTGCAATGCTAAAAGTCCTACCTAGCTAATTATGGACTTACACCTTAGGACTTGGGTCCTTGAGAAGGCATGTGCCTAATGAACTTATCTTGAATAACCTAGCACCAAAGTGCCACTTGAACCCCTCTTGCCCATGACTAAGTCCCTTTGAACCCCAAGTTGTGCCATGTTGCAACTAGCCCAACATGGGCCCAATTCCTTCATTGTTGAACTTTAGGTGAGTACACAAGGCTTACACCTTATGCAAAATTGATGGTATTGCAATAAAATTATTAAATTTTATGTGCTAGACCTTTCTATGCTCATGCCTAGCTCCACAAAGTCTAAAACTAACTTGGTTTGATAGCTAAGCACATGACCAAGCACATAAACTACCCTAGTGAACTTTTCTACAACACCTAGACCTCTTTTAATACTTTCACAAGAACTATAATAGTATATATACATGGAATTTATCCATTTATACATTAGATGTAAATTATATACAAATTACACAAATAAACTCAGAACAAGTTATGCACAATCAAGGTTATCAATCCCTATTTTTCCCTAATTTTGCATATAAACATCTACAACATTCCTAAGCTCATATTACTTAGATTTCTATTCTCAATCACATTCAAAGAAATCCAGCTGAGATTCATACTAGATTCACTTGAGCTTTCACCAACACTTAGGTGGGGATAATTATATTGATCTTGTTCCCTCTTTAGAGTATTGGTATGTAAGTAACTCTCATCATAGTGGGGTGTTGATGATGTCCAACCTACCCCACTAAAAATACACTTTGCTATTTTTTACAACTAGATTCCCTAAAAACATGAAGGTTTAGGATTTGCATATAAAATCAATCAAAAAAGGCCACCTATAGGGAACTAAAACTCACGCACATAAATAGGCTTGAAAAACTCAAATATAGGTGCACCCATAATATCATAATAGTTATGCAAAGAGGACACCAACACAAAAATAAGGACACTAGTGCCATAATATCTACTATCAAATTAGGGTGTTATTATCTAGGAAGGGTTTTATCACTAGGATGCTATCTATGACACTCATATTAGCTCTTGTCCCAATTTTTGGACTCTATTTCTACCATCTTAATCAATTTATAGCTAAGTACTTTTTTTCATCATTTATTTCTATTTTTAGAAAGGTCAAACTAGGTAAATTTTATTACAAACTAGTGGTTATACTTAGTTTATATTTATACCTGGATTTACTAAACTCAAACCCTTTAAAAACCAAGGGATAAAACTCCATAAACCAAAATATTTAAATCAAAATAATAAAATTTTGTATTAATTATTTAAAAATGACAATCTTGAAATACATTTATTATGCATGAATTTTGCACACAAATATGGCCATTAATAAGCATTCTCTCACACATAACAGCTACCTTATGAGTTTTATCCTTCTGATCTATTGTTACACACATATGGGAACCTCACTTCCTATTTCAAACCTACTTAATATCCTACATAAAAAAAATTAGATCCTTAGATCAGTTCATGTGTGCATGGGTCACTATCACCAAGTTGGTTTAGTATTTATAGTTGATAATTCCATAGGGTTGTCAGTCCTAACGCTCTCCTAGTAATAAAAAATTTTTAATTTAAAATATTTCCTCATGGTAGGCCCATTTACCTATAATTTAAATGGCATGATAAATTACCTAATTTGACTAATATATATACAAATTAAGGCCTCACTTGAAAGTGGATTTATCATTTATCTAGCGCACATATATACACTATTAAACATTGAGTAAATCTACCCTATTCTTCCCAAATTAAGAATCAGTCACAAGCCAAGTCTCAAACATATGAAATCTAATTCAAATTAATCATTGTCAAGTATCAAATTTGAGTCATTATTTTCATACATATAGTGAATAATCATAAATCCAAAATCACATTAGCCAGGAAAACTACATGTTGATTTATTTCCACCTTAGAGTATCAAATACATAGGTAGTGGTCAATCATCAAATGGGGTGATTTGGGTCAACTCATCCCATTACACTTTCTTATTTTATTAGGGTTATATCCCTCAAAATAAATCCTAAGGTTTCAAGGTGAATGAGGCTAATTTATAAATTTACATACATCATCAAATTATAAAATTGCACATATAGAGGTTTTATAGATAGGTGAAGTGACCATAGGGTCACAAACCCTCTTTTTTTCATAGGTTAGTATTGATCACCATAGGTCAATATTTACAGTGGATACTAACCTAGATCTGATAGAATTGACCCTATGGAAATAGAAACATAGTTATTTAACTAGATAAGTCACAAGCCTACTTTAGTCTATTTTTACTACTAGAATATATTCATAGTTAGACATTCAACCAAAAAATATAATTATTCATCCCTTTATTTTACCTATTATACTTAACATATGCCACTTGTAAAATAATTACAATCAATCTTACTATTTTGCATTCAAATGTATGCTTGAATGTCATATTTATCAATTTCAATTATTCTACTAGTTTCTATCTTATTAGGGTTTTTTAAACAAATTAGGGTAAAACATATTAGCAAAATTTTACACTAATAAAACCATGTCAAACCCTAGGTTTCCATTAGGGTTTCATCCTTTTAAGGTATTATATTTTAGCCTTAGGGTTTCTCAAATTTTCATTTTATTAATTTATGTACCCTTTGATTCTAGGGTTCATTAATCTACTTATATCCATCATTATTCTAGGGTTTTGTGAATAATATATGCCTAAGCATCCATAAAACCCTAACCACTCTCTAATAATAGACTAATATTTTTCCTCCCACCTTTCCTCAAGGTGGTTATAACTACTTTCCCTCTAAATATGGCCATGTTGTCACTATCCCAAGAGTTAGAGTAACCCCTCCCATAATTAAAAATAGAGGTCATCTAAATGTCCCTCCTCATCCCCATAAACTTCACATAAACCCTCTTTATGGTATTTATATGAATATTCAATCAAAATTACCTAGGATTTGTGATTTTCAAGCACTTAAAGATCAAATAATAACTATGAGAATGCCCATAGAAGAGTTACAATATAAAAAAAAGATTATAGTTTAAAGATAACATCATTTGAAAATAATATCGCATATACAAATAATCTTGAGCATGCAAGTGTAAATTTTACACACACACACACACACACACACACACACACACACACACACACACATATATCAAAATATTTTGTGCCTTAAAATAACTCATCTTAAGAATGGAAGTGAACACATGACACATCTGAAACTAGTGATTCAAAAATTATACATAAGGCTAATAAGAGTTCAAGTGAGATTTGAAGGGAAATGCCAAGGAAAAATTTGATCACATTACCTCATATACATCCTATAAGGAATTCAAAATAATATTGTTATTATCATATAATGCATGGAAAATATACATTTTTTTTTTGGGATCTAAAGAGTAAAATACAAAGTATCATTGATAGTGTGATCCTATGTTAGATTAATCCATCAAATCACCACCTGTTTTAAACACAACCTCTAAAATCAAGCAAGATAATCCAACCATCATTGAATCTTACAAGGAACAAGCATAAAAGGACAAATTAGAAAATAAAAGGTTACAAATGGAAGAAATTGAAATATGTGTGTGTGTGTGTGTGTGTGTGTGTGTGTGTGTGTGTGTGTGTGTGTGTGTGTGTGTGTGTGTGTGTGTGTGTGTGTGTGTGTGTGTGTGTGTGTGTGTGTGTGTTATCAAAAGAGTAATCACTAAAATATAAGTTTCAAAAAAAAAAAAAAACTCAATATAAGTAAGAAAACATCATTAAGAAAGGGTTTCTCACAAAGGAGATTCAAAGGAATAGTATACCTAAATAGATATTGTCAAAAGTATAGTTTCAAAGGATGTAACTACAAAGAATTTTTCATATCTAAAGCCTTTAGTTCTTAGTTGTCACATTGATGAAAAGAAATGCACTTATGTTGATATTACATTTTTTCATGAATTCAATATTTGTAGCATGAAACTTATCAACTATCTTCGGTGTGACTATTAGTACTTGAATAAGATTACTAGGCCCCAACATCGGATTTGATCCATAGAGTTACTAATAACACTTGGGCATAAAAAAATGAGAAACTAGGAATATCATGGCTAAGATCAATGCAAGAAACACTGGGTAAAAATCATGACTATGTTACATTTAAACATGAATGTGTGACTATAACCATTTTAAGAGAGGGAAATTTTTTAGTGAGATAGAAAAATATTGGAGATATTTATTCAATTACTACTTAGTATACAAAGGGTTATATAGTTGATAAATAAATCAAAATACATATTAAAATTTCTTATACATATTCTATGAAATATAATGAATGTGGTGTAAATCATGTTAGTGAAAGTGTTCTTAGTAGTATAGTATCAAGGCTGTAACATCCAAAATCAGTTACTGATAAGGATCAATATTGTGCATATTTCTTACTTCCAAGTGGTTGTAGTGATTCCATTCATTATTTCACCACACATAATCTATTGTACATAACATATAGGTTTTCTCATCCATTATAGTATTTTATCTTGACATACATGTGTACATAATATTTTACATTTATCATTTTTCTAGCTCATGGATTTCTTCAAATTTGACCCTTACCTCTTGCTTCTTTATCTTGATATGGATATTCATGACATCTAATAGAATATGATACATATTTCATATCAATATAATTATAGTTAAAATCCTTTGTGCCTTCCATTGAGATTACATGATCACATACACTTATATTTAAATATTACATCATCACATAAATTATTTCCCTTCAGGGGTAATATAATCCTTATATCCACATATTCTATTGAGATACATTTTATTTATTCACATATATAGTGGGGGAATATTTATTCCTTTAAATTTACCCACATATGTTATCATATATAGTGCATACTATGGCTTGACACATGTTTCAAATTGTTCTAATCCTTCCCAATATTATATTTTAGAAATAATTTCCACTTGGAATTACTTGCCAAATTTCAAATATTTCAATAATATAAAAAATTGAAGCAATGTAAAAATTAAAAAAACATTAAAAATATATAAATTAGGAGCCAAGAACAACATGATTACTATATTAAATTATTTACATATGTTATTTACTACATATTTGGTAGATAGCATATCATTTTCATACACGTGTATTTCATGGTATATGAGTGTGCCACAAAACATACAGTTACACATGGAAATAGATATGTTCAACCTACCTATATTAAATGTCCATGCCAATACTAGGGACATATTATTGCATAAGTTTCATTAATACAAGTTATATATTTCTATAACCTTCTACTATGTTGAGCTATCTAGACTGATCACACATTTCTTTCTAGTTACTCATATATTACATAGTGTTACATGAATATGCTATTATACTATTATGTGACATTGATACATATGGATGATGTAGAATATTTTTTACTTGTTCTATGCTCCATTGATGTTGTTACTTTATTTCATGATAGTCTATTTTGTGTTTATCTATTATATGTGTCTCGTAGTCCTTGTTTGTGACATTTTAAGTCCCTTTTGTGTGGCCCTTTGCCTTATTTTATGTGACATTTATGTTCATTTTTTGTGGCCCTTGGATTTTCTTGTTTATGATATATTTATGTCCCTTACATGTGTCCCTTATCATTTTTTGTTGCAACACATTCATGTCTCTTGTATGTAGTCCTTAGATTTATGTGTGACACTAACACTTGAGCTTGTTAAGATTTCTCACATTGAGTGGTGCCATGTTACATATCATGAATTGTTAATGTGTAGTCTTATTTAATTATACTTCTACTACATGATTATTGAGACATATATTTATAAATTAAACTTATATAATGTACATCACATATGTTACATACATGATTTACTTTACATATACCTTACTATGATGACATATTCTCCACATGTTCACATGATTATACATGATATTATCTTTATAAATGACATGATACCATTAAATGTTCAATTGAGATGAGTGATTTACATGACACATACCTTATCTCAAAATGGGGATATTACAATGGAATTTCCATAGAGACATAATCCTCCACAAATGTAGATATAATTAGAGTACAAATTTTGGAGATTTAAAATGGCTTATATATTAGATGGTGTTGTCATATGAAAAATATAATCACATCAATATATAATATGCCTAGGCATATGTCACACATTTGCACTCATTTTATAGAGACATGAGTATAGATTCATATAAACTTAACAAAATATTCATGGACATATATACAAAATTTAAAGGAATAATAATTATAGGTTTCCACATACACATACATTTGGTATACATGTTCTCAAACTAATAAAATATATGCATAACATTATATATCAATTGGTATAAATTGATGAGGCATGATACTAGTTCATGCAGATACAAAACAATATATTTTAAATTAAAATGGTAAATGGTTATCATTATACTTCACACATATCAAATTGTAGTCATGATAGGGGCACGAACATTGTTCATTATTTTTTTATCATGTATTTATTCTACATTAAGTGAACTTGAGAAAAACTATTCAATTAAATATATGATCATGTTTGGGGAATGAACACTATTCATTGCTTTTCAAGAAAGCATTTTGTTTTACATGAAGTGAACTTGAGCAAACTCAGCTACTCAGCTGAGACATGTGTGTTGAAATACAAATTCATGCACTTTATATGATGCTTGGGTGAAATGTCTAGGCACTTATTATTTTTATCCTATAGGTCATAGGTTTAAATTCTATCCTCCACTTTTACGTTGGCTTATGCTTATCTTTTATTCCCACATTGGAAAGTGGAGGGGGGGGGGCGTAGTAGTTGATTACTATAAATTTTATGGCATGATATGCCAAGTAATTGGAATGATCATATTTTTAGTGGGGATTTTGGTGGACTCATGGTAATTTTGTGGGCATTGAGTGGTATCATGTGGATGTTGGGATTTCACATGGTGTATATGACTTGGAATGTGGCATGGAATATGGGGTCACATGGAGATGGTTTGTTAGGAACATTAAAGAATAACATTCAAAAATATAAAATAATTTTGTGGAAATATAAGTGGTGGCTTGAGTACTCACCACATTTTCCAATCTCCTTTTTCCATTTGTTGACCTCTCTTCACGTCACTTGTTGATTTTCAACTGGATGTTCCGTTCAAACCCCAATTTTTTCATGTCGATTACGTTTTTCATCAAAGACAATCTACATTCACCTATTGAATATAAAAGATATAAAAATTAAATTTTCCCATATGATCTGACTACCATGTGTCACATTCTCATTGGTCCATGTTTTTACCACATCACCCTATTGACCAAGTTTGAACATAACTTTGACTGGCCATAACTTGCACATACAAACTCCATTTTTCAAATCATAAAATGTGCCAAAAATATTGAGATGAGATATACACCATGAAACTAATTTTGAATTGTTATGTAATGCTCATTTTATACATTTTGACCAACTTTGACCTATTTTGACTAGCTTGACTGAAACTTTGACTGGCTACATAAGGAGCATATGAGCTCCATTTTTTGTGTTCCACATATCATTGGAAAGGTCTTGATGAGATATATGCACTGAAGCCATCTCCATCAATATTTGAATACCTCTCAAAATTGACCTCTAGATCAATCCTCCCCACTAAGAGGGCTTTTTGTCCTCAAAAAGTTGGTACTAGACCTAGTATGCCAATATGTCTAATGACCCAAACTAGTCTTTGACACCTCTAAATGACCTCTACTCTACTACACAAAAATATAATTTCTACATAGTGTTATGTCACTAGATGTCTGATGTTGACTTTCACTCTATTGCATAACAAAATAGCCTCTATATAGAGTTAAATCTCTAGTTGACCATGATGATCATCTTCCACTCTATATAACTTCACAAGAGTCTCTACCAGAATGAAAATATGACATGATGTCCCATCCATGATGATCAACTAACATTATACTGCATGATTATAATGCCTCTACATAAAATGACTATCTGAGTTGATACCTATGAGCTTAACTACTACACAAATAATTGACAAATCTTTAAGCTTATAAACATGAGTTAAATCTTATATCAAATATATAATAGGAGCTCAAAAGTTGATTATGATATTTAATTTGAGTATGAATCAAATTTTCCCTAGTAATAAAATACATTGGGTATGATAAACCTATCTCTCAACATTTATCACAAAATCTAAACTCCAAACAAAAATTTCACACTATTTAACAATCAGAGTTATGCAATATATAATTGAAAAATTGTTGATTGACCCATTTTAAAGGACTTTCACTTTTTGATATTACTTGGTTTGAATTATCAATTGGTGGTGGATTAATAACTTCCTTTACCTTTGCAATAGGTCTATATTCCATCTTTGGCTTGCCATTACTTTGATGCCGAGATGGATGAAGTTTATAACACGTATCCATCTGGTGCCCATTCCTCTAATAATGAGCACAAAAATTCCTCTTAACCTTTTAATTCTAGGGTGAGGAACTTTTATTTCCATTTCTTTCCTTTGCATGTGAGATTGGTCTTTCTAGTTTGTCAGGTTCTTGAAGAATGGCATTAACTTCTTTATCAATGTATTTATCTTCCAACATTTGGCCATATAATGGTTATGCAACCCCAAAAATTATAGGGAAAGGCATTCCAAAATATTTTTAAATCATATCCATACTGATGAAGTAAATCAAAAATTTTACTATGCTTATGATTATGGTAAGAAACTGGAGGCAGAATTTCATTACCTCTTCACTGTGTTTTCTTACCACATTCTCCCTGTGATGAAGAAACACTATTTTCTTATGAATAATCTCTTTTTAGGAATAGTGGGGTATTCACTTTGCTTTTGGAAACTTGTCTTTCATTAGAGTACTTGGAGTACTCTCCAATATCCATTTCCACACTAGAATAACTCAAACCTACAAAATGAGGATGATCCTCAACCTCTATTGGGTTATAATTACCTTGGACATTCTTACAAAGGCCTCTTCCATTAAATACCATTTTAAATAACAATTTGGATCTAATGCCTCTAGTATGATTTTCAAATTCATCAAAAGAAACATTTGAAACTATATGGTAGGAAGTATTAAAATGTGAACAACATATAGTGCACTCTTCTATCATGGTACCCATATCTGAAGTGGAGGGCTTTTCCTTTTTCTATTCACTTTGTAACTAGGCTAAGAGATTATCTTTGGCTTGAATCTCAGCCTATAACTCTTTAAAAAATTCCATCAACTACTTACTCTATATAAGCATCTTATTGGCATAATCCTCTTTCTCTTTTATTGAGGATTGTGGCTCAGTTTTTAACCACACAATATCCTCTTCTAAGGAGTAAAAATTGGCTCTCAGGAAATAGTTTTCTTCTTGGATCTGGTGGTTAATGGCTTCAATCTCATCAATCTTAGATCTATTTGATAACTTACCCATTGCACCTATTTAATCACAAAGTTGAAACAAATGCTGAAAATGGAAGTAAAAACAACAACCAATTGTTAAATCCCATTGATTAATTGCTTTGATACCAAATTTGATCTATAAATAGCACCTAAATGTGCCAATGTTTACCTTAGATATTTTATCAACTTATTAATTCAAAATTATTAATTCTTGATTAAATTTTTACTTATTATTTTTTTAGGAATTTATGCATTCAAATTCAATAAATAACTGATTAACTCAGAAAAGCTGAAATGAATGCAAAATAAATAAAGTAATCACAATACCAAATTGATAATGGAGTTCACCCACTACTTAGGCTATGTCTCTAGGTTCGCTTAGAACATGAACTGATCCATTTCCATAAAAAGTGATTAAAACATAATGGTCTAATGGAACTTTTTGGACTACTCAAAACATAGCAAAAACCTTTTGCAAAGTCTCAAAATACCTGACTAGACCTTACACCTTCTCATTGCATGAGCAATCTCATCTTATTGAAGTTATTCACCAACCAATCACTTTCATGGACCTAAAAAATGGCTTTAATGAACTCAAATTAGGAAGCTCTACATATGGCCATATTTATCTTGGAGTTTAGGATAAATCCCTAGTTTATAATGAGATGTGAAGCCCTCTTTAAGTCTCTCAAAACTTGAGATCTCTACAAATTGGCCTATTAAAATTGATACCATCTTGACTAAAACTTTAACTGGCTGCACAAGGAGCATATGAGCTCTATTTTTTGTGTTCCATATATCATTGGAAAGGTCTTGATGAGATCTACACACTGAATCCATCTCCATCAAGATTTTAGGACCTTTTAAAATAGACCTCTAGATCAATGTAAACCCTCTTATCCTCATGACAATGCTTATAAAATTCAAGAGAGACTTTTACAAGAAAATCTAGCCAAGCAAATTGAAGAGTTAGAGTCAAAGATGAAATTGTTAAGTCAAGGTGTGATGGAAGGTTTAGTCTCAAAATAAGATCATATGCCTAAACCCACTCCATCTAACCTTCCTAAGGAAAGTACTTAGGCTCAATCAGATTGTAGTGAAGTGATTGTAAAATAGAATTGATAAAACCAATCTATATTACCCCAAGGTCTACTTCCCCTTCCTCAAGATCTCCCAAAATAATCCCCTATAATTCATTCTCAATCTAATTTTGAGTTATATGTTCCACCTCCACCAACTAGTTCATCTTATCCTCACCATATCACCATTTTCCTTGATGAAATATGGTCTGAGAACATAAATAAGAGTAGTTGGTTGATAAAAATTTAGAGCTCTTTCTTGAAGAAACCATAGCTCCTTGGCAGCCTCATTGGACTAAGTCACATGATTACAAGATGCCTAGTCTTGGCATTACCAAGAATGAGAAGGAAATAGAGGATCTTACAGCCCTTGAGAACCAAAGTCATGCTATGATAGTTGAGATATAAATTTAGATCCCTTAAGAGGTCAAAAATTCTAAATAAGAGGTGGTCTCTTGTGTTGAAACTTCTTCTTGGGTTGATATGGATGAATGCTTTCTTTTTTCCAAAGAAGAGGAAATCATCATTGGTTCTTTCATCACTATGCAAGATAACGTGGATGGGTAAGAACATTTTACTAATAAGATTTGGGATGGATTATTTTCAATCATTGGAATATGTTATGCTTATATTTAAGGAGGCTATGATCTAATAAAAAAAGGAGAAGGAAGCCTTGGAACTCAGGTGAGTATGTAAAGAAAAAGTAACTTTTTAGTTTTATATTTTCAAAAAGCATATGCATCCATGGTGATATGTTTGAAATAATAAAGATGGGTTATAATCTTCTCAATCAGTTGGGAGAAACACATTATCTCTTTAAGGATGGAATAATCTCCTATTGGCCTCAATCTTCTAAGGAACAAGAAACTACTCCTTTTGAAGCCATGTGTACTAAGAAGATGTAAGCTGATCATGAGATGAAGAGTGGGTAACAATATGAGGTATGTGTAAAAATTCAAGAAGAATGAATTTATATTGGAGACCTATTTGAGTATGATATACTTGAGATCAAGTCAAGTAAAGTGCTAACGAATAGGTCTGAACTACTAAGCACCAATCCAAAGAGCAACATGCTTGGCACTATGATTTATCTTATCAAGAAAAAGATTTAAGAAATTTTCCTTTTGATCCTAGAATAAAGGTATGCTTAGTTTCTATTTGTTCATAGTATTTTTTTTCCTAAGTTCTTTGAGAACATGTGTGTTTGCTTTACTTTATGTGTTTCCTTTGCTTTTTATGTGTCCTTTATTTTGTGTGGTTGAGGTAGTCAAATGGTCTTGTCTTGATCAAAGTTTGTGGTCAATGGTCAAAATTCTCCTTGTTTTTCTTAAAATTTTAGATGATTCCTTAAGCCCAATGGATTAATAAGACTATTGGTCTAGCTAGTATACCAAGCATACTATCCCTATGAGTCACTAATTTGTTGACCCAATTTGACCCTATAGGTCAAATTGGGATCCTTATAGGTAAAAAACTGATCTTTAAAAGTTTATATTGGGTTTAATATTACGTCATATGGTGTATTATATGTTTTTTATGTCATTTAATGTTATATTACCGTTGGTCATTAGTAATTTTAGTCCTTATGTCCTTTTGAGGGTAAAATGAGCATTAAATGAGTTATACAACCTCCTTGGGAAGTGTGAAGGTGTAAAAAGGGTTATGTCACATGCCATGTGTCATATTATACCTTAAATCAATTTTTCATAACCAAAAGTGATAGGTTCTTCAAAAGAAAGAGTAATTTTCTTAGGAAAAGAGAAGAGTGTGGCACTTGTACAAACTATGGGGGAAGGTGACACATGGGAGAAGGCCATGGAATATATCTCTAGATTTCTCAAGATAAATTCCAAATTTTAAATACTCTATAAGTGCCAATTTTGAGCTAAAACCATTCTTCTCCTTCTTCACCCTTCTAGACACACATAACTAATCAACAGGTTTGTACTTGGTATAACTAGTAGGGGAGGTCTCAAACAAATTTATATTTTGGGTGTATTCTACACTCATTCAAATTCCATTTGATGTTTGGCTTTATAATAATGGTGGTTTGTGCTTTATGAACCATTCCTAAGAAGTTGGCCTATATATTTTACTTGCTAATTTGTGCACCTTATAGGTTTTGCTCTTATTTAAATGATTCCATACAATCCAATTGTTGATATTGATCCCAAATGATTTTATCTCTCCCTTATAATTATCCCCATGATTATTTTCATTTTTTAAGGTGTTGTGATGGAAAAATAACCTCAGCTTGTAGACTAGTCTTATTTGAGAATGACAGGTCTATATACATCATTTTTAGATCTCCATGCTTTGATAATGGATTAAGAGGGTTATTATAGGTCATTTTACATGTTTTCAATGTGATATTTATTCCATTTATATTTCAAAATTAATTATTAAAATCAATTTCCATGAGTTTATAGTCATATGTAACATATGCAGTCTTCAACCCTTAACGAATGTGTATAGGTGCCATGGAGGAAAAAAATCATATTGGGATAAATGTTTTAAAGTTGGTTCCAAGATCATCATAATGATAATAAACTATTTGGGTAATTTGTAAATATTTAAATTATATCTATGAGATCAAAATACAACTCATTATACACACTTACATTCATTACCTACATATATACAATTCAAAATACACCTACAGGTGCTTGGAAAAGAAGACCATGTTGAAATAAAGGTTTTGAAGCCTGGTTCAATATCCTCATGGTGATAAACATGAATTTTAAGATAATATAAGGGGATGAATTGATTAAAGGCCCATACATTATGTATTTTTTGAAATATATTCTCACTATCTGCTTGTGTTTTAGAATAACCACTTATAGGTGTCTTAACAAAGCATGAAAATACTTGTTTTGAAGTGTTAAATAAGTAATGGAGCTCTTTTGAAGTCCTAGTATGGTATTTTGACCATGTTAGGCATTTTTCAAGTGTCAAGATGGAAAATTGTAGTATAAATCACTTTTAAAGATGTGATGACTGTGAGTTTAGGGATATTTTCCCTAAAATAGGAAAATAGAGGTCTGAGCACTTTTGTCAAAAGAAAATAATAGGGTTGTAAGGAGTTTTGAACCCTATAAATATATTTTCCTTCTACCTCCTACATAATAAAATAACGATGGAAAGTTTAGAATGTTGATGATAACTAAAAAGTGGTTTCTTGGCTACCTCAAATTGCCCATTTATACACTAAACTTAATCAATGACATTTACAAGATTTTTAGTCTTTAATCAACTTTGTTTTATAACTTGGTAGTCTAAGGAATATAATCATGTGTATATTACCTTATTTAGTGAAAAGGAAGGTATAATTAATATTAATATCATTAATATGAGTTTATTGATGGTGTTTTATGGTCTAATCTATACCTATAAGTTTCTCTCTCCTATGAAGTTGACCTACAATTGATTGATTGCCTTCACATCATCTATAGTATGAGATTGAGCATAAAGATTCCAATGTTGATCTATATAATATGACTCAAAAATAAATAAAAAGGATAATGATCCATGTTTTAAAGGTTATAATGTGAGGTATTTTTCATAAAACCCCCTACTATGCTATACACAATCAGCTATAGTCAACTATAGCTGACAGTGACTTAGTTGATAACCATTATAAGTATTTGTCATATAAATATATATAATGGGTGACTAAAATAACAATGAGGTGGATTTAAAGGTTTCATAAGATCTTATACTAAGGAAATCAACTCCAGATGGGTAGTATACACCTACAAAAAGAAAAGATAGTAAAAAAACTAACCCTAGTCTAGGATAATCATGGTAAGGAATGAATAAATAAGAATTTTGAAAGAGTCTAAATTTTTACATGATCAATAATATATCCAAAGATAATAAATGGTGTATCATGGAAATATCATGGTGAATATGTAGCAAGGAAGTGGCTCTAAACAATGAATTACATAGTTCATTCCTTAAACCACTGTGTATAGTCCATTACACATAAGTCTATCTTGGGTATTAATATGAGTTTATTGATGGTGTTTTAAGGTATAATCTACACCTATAAGTTTCTCTCTCCTAAGAAGTTGACCTACAGTTGATTGATTGCCTTCACATCATCTATAGTATGAGATTGAGCATAAAGATGCCAATGTTGATCTATATAATATGACTCAAAAATAAATAAAAAGGATCATGATCCATGTTTTAAAGGTTATAATGTGAGTTATTTTTCATAAAACCCCCTACTATGCTATACACCATCAGTTACAGTCAACTGTAGCTGATAGTGACTTAGTGGATAACCATTATAAGTCTTTGTCATATAAATATATAGAATAGGTGACTAAAATAACAATGAGGTGCATTTAAAGGTTTCATAAGAACTTATACTAAGGAAATCAACTCCATATGGGTAGTATACACCTACAAAAAAAAAAAAAAAAAACTAACCTTAGTCTAGGATAATCATGGTAAGGAATGAATAAAGAAGAATTTGGAAAGAGTCTAAATGTTTACATGATCAATAATAGATCCAAAGATAATAAATGGTGTATCATGGAAATATCATGGTGAATATGTAGCAATGAAGTGGCTCTAAACAATGAATTACATAGTCCATTCCTTAAACCACTGTGTATAGTCCATTACACATAAGTCTGTCTTGCGTATTAAAGAATTTGGAGACTAAAATAACCTTATCAAGGGCCATTATTTGGTAAATAACATATTTTAAACTTGTAGGATCTCATCCAATTTTTATTTTCAATGATGACATAGGGGGAGTACCCTCTATTTTATCTCAAACAGAGGGTACTTCCCTTTGTGCATAAACCTCAAGTGTTGGGGAATGAGGATGAAACGGTGAACTAGAGGTTAGTATAAAATTTAAGGGAGGTGTGTTGAATTTATTTAAATACAAATCAACATTATAAAAACTTGATATAAGGGGGAAACCAAATAGGATGTTCTAGATGGCAAAGGTTGTAGTCAGGTCTATAAGGCATGGTTAAGCTTAGTGCAATTAGGGGTCCAACTTATTTTATAGCCTTAGGTATGATTTAAAACATATTTAAGAATGTTTAGGAGATCATTATATAGGTTTTTAATCTATTATAATACAAATAATACCAATTGGATGGTCTATAACACAAGGGTTGCAAATAGGCTTGTTAGGTAGCTTAGGACTAGAAGCCAAATGGAGGGTCATATTCATTTCCAACCTTGGAAGAGATTTCCAATGGATTGAAACATGCTTTTAGGGTCATTTTAGATGTGATAAAGATCTTTGTATGTAGATATATCATAAATAGTCCATTTTTGAGCTCAAAATAAACTTAGGCCTATAGGAAATGGAAGGAAAAGATTGATAAGATGATTTACAATGCTCACATCTTTCTTGAGGCTTTGCATGGATATCAAGGAAGTTTAGAGGGGTTAAAAAGGGTTTTGAAATCTACTTTAGTGAGATTTTTTTTCAAATTCAATGTCCTATTTTTATAAACAAAGCATAAGAGAGTAAACAAACCTAAACCCTCAATATCATTAATATGAGTTTATTGATGGTGTTTTAAGGTCTAATCTACACCTATAAGTTTCTCTCTCCTTAGAAGTTGACCTACATTTGATTGATTGCCTTCACATCATCTATAGTATGAGATTGAGCATAAAGATGCCAATGTTTATCTATATAATATGACTCAAAAATAAATAAAAAGGATCATGATCCATGTTTTAAAGGTGATAATGTGAGGTCTTTTTCATAAACCCCCCTACTATGCTATACACAATTAATTACAGTCAACTGTAGCTAATAGTGACTTAGTTGATAACCATTATAAGTCTTTGGCATATAAATATATAGAATGGGTGACTAAAATAACAATGAGGTGGATTTAAAGGTTTCATAAGATCTTATACTAAGGAAATCAACTCCAGAAGGGTAGTATACACCTACAAAAAGAAAAGATATTAAAAAAACTAACCTTAGTCTAGGATAATCATGGTAAGGAATGAATAAATAAGAATTTTGAAAGAGTCTAAATGTTTACATGATCAATAATAGATCTAAAGATAATAAATGGTGTGTCATGGAAATATCATGGTGAATATGTAGCAAGGAAGTGACTCTAAACAATGCATTACATAGTTCATTCCTTAAACCACTGTGTATAGTCAATTACACACAAGTCTATCTTGGGTATTAATATGAGTTTATTGATGGTGTCTTAAGGTCTAATATACACCTATAAGTTTCTCTCTCCTAAGAAGTTGACCTACAGTTGATTGATTGCCTTCACATCATCTATAGTATGAGATTGAGCATAAATATGCCAATGTTGATCTATATAATATGACTCAAAAATAAATAAAAAGGATCATGATCCATGTTTTAAATGTTATAATGTGAGGTCTTTTTCATAAAACCCCCTATTATGCTATACACAATCAGTTACAGTCAACTGTAGCTGACAGTGACTTAGTTGATAACCATTATAAGTCTCTGGCATATAAATATATAGAATGGGTGACTAAAATAACAATGAGGTGGATTTAAAGGTTTCATAAGATCTTATTCTAAGGAAATCAACTCCAAATGGGTAGTATACACCTACAAAAAGAAAATATAGTAAAAAAACTAACCTTAGTCTAGGATAATCATGGTAAGGAATGAATAAAGAAGAATTTGGAAAGAGTCTAAATGTTTACATGATCAATAATAGATCCAAAGATAATAAATGGTGTATCATGGAAATATCATGGTGAATATGTAACAAGGAAGTGGATCTAAACAATGCATTACATAGTCCATTCCTTAAACCACTATGTATAGTCCATTACACATAAGTCTATCTTGGGTATTAATATGAGTTTATTTATGGTGTTTTAAGGTCTAATATACACCTATAGGTTTCTCTCTCCTAAGAAGTTGACCTACAGTTGATTGATTGCCTTCACATCATCTATAGTATGAGATTGAGCATAAATATGCCAATGTTGATCTATATAATATGACTCAAAAATAAATAAAAAGGATCATGATCCATGTTTTAAATGTTATAATGTGAGGTCTTTTTCATAAAACCCCCTATTATGCTATACACAATCAGTTACAGTCAACTGTAGCTGACAGTGACTTAGTTGATAACCATTATAAGTCTCTAGCATATAAATATATAGAATGGGTGACTAAAATAACAATGAGGTGGATTTAAAGGTTTCATAAGATCTTATACTAAGGAAATAAACTCCAAATGGGTAGTATACACCTACAAAAAGATAAGATAGTAAAAAAACTAAACTTAGTCTAGGATAATCATGGTAAGGAATGAATAAAGAAGAATTTGGAAAGAGTCTAAATGTTTACATGATCAATAATAGATCCAAAGATAAAAAATGGTGTATCATGGAAATATCATGGTGAATATGTAGCAAGGAAGTGGCTCTAAATAATTCATTACATAGTCCATGCCTTAAACCACTGTGTATAGTCCATTACACATAAGTCTGTCTTGGGTATTAAAGATTTT
This sequence comes from Torreya grandis, assembly GCA_037957365.1. Classification (NCBI taxonomy): domain Eukaryota; kingdom Viridiplantae; phylum Streptophyta; class Pinopsida; order Cupressales; family Taxaceae; genus Torreya; species Torreya grandis. The sequence continues at coordinate 1,139,156 of JARHVA010003560.1, read as the reverse complement.
GGAGGGTAAAATAACCTTATAAATGGCCAATATTTGGTAAATAACATATTTGAAACATTTAGGATCTCATCCAATTTTTATTTTGAATGATGACATAGGGGGAGTACCCTCTATTTTATCTCAAACAGAGGGTACTTCCCTTTGTGCATAAACCTAAGTCTTAAGGAATGAGGATGGAACAGTAAACCAGAAGTTAGTATAAAATTTAAGGGAGGTGTGTTGAATTTATTTAAATACAAATCAACATTATAAACACTTTATATAAGGGGGAAACCAAATAGGATGTTCTAGATGGCAAAGGTTGTAGTCAGGTCTATAAGCCATGGTTAAGCTTAGTGCTCAATTAGGGGTCCAACTTATTTTATAGCCTTAGGTATGATTTAAAACCTATTTAATAATGTTTAGGGGATCATTATAGAGGTGTTAAATCTATTGTAATACAAATAATCCCAATTGGATGGTCTAGAACACAAGGGTTGCAAGTAGGCTTGCTAGGTAGGTTAGGACTAGAAGCCAAATGGAGGGTCATATTCATTTCCAACCTTGGAAGAGATTTCCAATGGATTGAAACATGATTTTAGGGTAATTTTAGATGTGATAAAGATTTTTTTATGTAGATATATCATAAATAGTCCATTTTTGAGCTCAAAACAAACTTAGGCCTATAGGAAATGGAAGGAAAAGCTTGATAAGGTGATTTAAAATGCTCACATCTTTATTGAGGCTTTTCATGGATCTCAAAGAAGTTTATAGAGGTTAAAAAGGGTTTTGAAATCTACTTTAGTGAGATTTGTTTTCAAATTCAATGTCCTATTTTTATAAACAAAGCTTAAGAGAGTAAACAAACCTAAACCCTTGTAAGCCCTTGAATAAGGACCCAATGAAGGAAATAAAGATAGAAAGCTAATTTGATGGCCTATGTTGACTATGAAAGTGATTTAACCTTTAATATGACTCTTTTAGGATCCTTTTCATCCTTTTGAGTTGTATGAAATGTATGGATGGAGTACAAACATGGTATTTTTGACTTTTTTGTGTGTTGTATAGGTTCCAAAAGGTTACAAGAGATTCCAATCACATGGAATGTAATATTAAGAATTAATATAACTACCCATATCCATTTCATTCCTAAAAAAAAATCCTAAGTGTTCCTACTAGCTACTTCATTTTAGCCAGTCAAAACTAGCATAGTGAACATGATGGTGAGAAGGGTAAAAACTTAAATTAGGAGTCTTTTTAAGGTGTGGTTGATGATTATATGGTCATGGAGTGTATTGAAAAGTGTTACACACTCCCTTGTATTAATTTTAATGTAAAAATGATGATTTTTGGAATCCAAGTGTCCAAGGTGTGTGGAAGAGGAGTTTTATTAAAAGTTAGATGGCGATGGCTCATTCCCAGATGATTCTAGATGACCGGGACTGAAACCAATTCATGAATAGGCATGTATACAAACCTTCCCCTTCATTCCAATAATCGTACCTATCCATAGTTAGTTTTTGGATGTTCAAATAGGGCTAAATCATGAAGGTACTCTTTTGAGCTAGAATGAGAACTTTTAGGACACATGAAAGAGAATTTCATGACTTGAGGTGACATTTTTTATTCTTGACCTTGCATGGTTCATTTCACATCTTTTTCTCATGCATATGTAACTCTTTTTATTATCTTGACAAGCGTCATTATGACCTTTGGACTGATCTCTTCTCCTCTCTGTCTCAAGTTCTATAAGAACTAGCCATTTTGGCCTTTATAATTCATGTTCCACTTGAGTATGTAGAATACCTACTCATTTTCATACCATTTGATCAATAATACTACTGATTTTTACCTCTTCCATGACTATTCATAAAGAATTTTACTTGAATGATTGATCTGGCTTAGTGATAACTCTTGTTTCCTTAGCATGTTATCTCATTCTCTCACCTATTTATAGATGAAAAGCTTCTTCTTGCAGGTCATCTGAAGTATTATATGAAGTTTCAAGGTTTAGTGAGTTATCATATTCAATAGTGTTATTATAAACCTCTTTTCTAGTCTTCCTAGCCTAAACATTCATCCATAACCTCATAATTAAACATTGATATGAGAAGATGTAGATTGGAGATGTGTATGTTTGGTTAGTCCCTTATTCTCATGTGTAACATGTAGATGGTTGGAAATCATCAACTATTTTAGTGTATCACCTGATTTAGAATAGTTTTCTTTCAATTTTCTCTCTCCCTTTTCCCTCACAAGTTTAGGTGTATTAGTGATTTACAAGTGGTACATCAAGGGAGCTAGCCCTATCTAGAGATTCACCTCATTCGTAGGCTACCCATAGCCTTGAGGTTTTTAAATTGTGCCACTTAGATGAATAAAGTGGAGAAATCTCCTAAAAGGGTGAAAATACACATGACAATATTAGTCAAAGGTTGTTTCTACTCCCTATTCCTTAGAGGATAGGTCTTCTTTAGATATTGCTGAAAAGCTTTAATCTCTTTAGGAATATCCTTAAGCTCATTCTCCTATTAAAATGGGAAATCAAATGTCTCCACCATGAGAGTTGAATCAATATATTTGGATGACCTTGAAGAAATTGAGGTACCTACACCATTGTGTTTATTAGGGACAACAAAAAAAAGTGTCTAACTCTTCTTGAAAAGCTTCAAAATCATTACAAAATCTAGACAATCTAATTCACCATGTTTTGAAGTAAAATGTACTCTATAATAATCAAGCAAAGATACATCACTAAGATTTATATCAATTACATTTTTATTAAAGGATAACTCATTATTGTTGTTATTGTTTTTATTATTTTGGAACCTATTTGAAGGCCTATTGAATATTTGGAAAGAGAAGTTCTTGTTGGAATTTCCTCAGTATTAACAACTTGATTTTAAAACTAAAGGAAATCGGTGCTTAGATTTTGAACCATATTTAATATAGAGTCATTCTATTTCATACGTGCCTCATAATTTTAGACTTGAGTATTGTTATTGGCTATAGGCATCAAAGCTCTCTAGTCTTTTGGACTAGATCTAATAGTAGTATTATTCAAGAGTCCTAGGTTTTGGCCATGATGTGCATGTTTTAAAGGCAATTGGTTTAGATCTATAAGCTAATTTATGGTTGGGATATTTTTATTGGCATTGGGGATGACATTCAAAATAGGCAAATTTGGATTAATTTTAGGAATATTGTATGCCATTTGGCCTTGTGGTTGCATTTGATAATTAATGATCATAGCTTTAGCATAAGCTAAGTATAATGTATTAATGACTTGAGAAAATATTTTGAGAAAAATAGAAGTCATAAGATCTAAGGCATCCTTGTAAAACTCCAAGGCTAAAGCCTCATCAGGTTTGTAAGGAGATATGGTTCTACTGAACATTTTTGAGAATTTAGAATTGAAGGATCTTATGAGCTCATTTGAGTCTCTTTTGACTATGGTAAACTATTAGTATAGGAGACATGAACTAATGATTTTTCCAAACTGATCAATGAAGTCATTATTAAAACCATTCTAGATAGATATGTAGTTTTTAAGAAGGTTAATTAACCATTCATATGTAGCATATTTAAATGTAATTGGAAATAGTCTACATGCTAAATCTTTATGAACAATATTCAAAATTCTTAAAGTAGATTTGAAGATTTTAATGTGTTTTTTATTAATTATAACACCATTAGGACCAAAATTAGGCAAATACTTTTTAGGATTATGAGGAAGGTCATGTACCACACCTAGAACATTGATTGAAGAACCACCTAGCCAAACCATACCTTGAGAGGGATTGAACATAGGATCACCTTGAATTGTGTCAGGATCTAGAACACAAAGCTCTGATACCAGCTGTCAAGATCCTCCTTAGAGTACAATTGATTACTTTTGTATAAGCAACTAAACATGGAATTTAACCAAAAGTAACATGTAACTAGAATTCAGAAATAGCATAGAATATGAGATATGAGAAACAATACAATCTATATTAACACTCTTCTATAAGGAAATACAATGAAGAAATCACACTCTTCCCACACCTCTTGGGTGTATAGTAATTCTCCCTCAAGAGTTCTTTGTCTCAATCAATTACAACCAACTCAAACAAAGTTGTTCCCTCCACCAGTCAGTGACAATCAACCCAATGGTTGTTGTTGCCTACTACCAGTCCACCAAGTAGATCTCCTTGATCTTGCACCCTTGTAGATCTAACTGATCTTACTTACCATGTAGATCTCCCTGATCTTGCTACCTGTAGATCAACTGATCTTACACCCCTTGAGACAACCAACCCAATTGTTGTTCTTGCCTTCAAGTTGAGGATCTAATCCTTCTTAGTCATTTATTACAATACAACCCCATGGGTCTCTTAAATAGATCCTAAAATAAACAATAATTATAAACACAGACTCAAGACTAAAATTAGTCTTTACATGCAAACTCATTATTTGTCTAAAATTAGATCAGTTTTGGAAACACACAGGTGACCGACGTCGGTTCCTGTCTGACCGATGCCGGCTGACCATAACCAATGTCGGTTACTATGTACACTGAATATGACTGATGTTAGTTGGCCTGATCGACGTCAATTACTTTAACACTCAGAAACCTCTACCATTTACATAACAGTGAAGCTTTTAGCTCCATAACTTAACAATCTCCCACTTGGAGATAAATAACTGCACCTATACTTGTACCTGTACATCTTTTAATTTATTTATGGCTTGTATATCCATCTTCAAGTTCAATCTTGAAGACCAATAGAATTTGAATGAAGATTCAACTTCTCCTTTATCCCTGGCTTTTTTAATATTTTTGTAGGGTTCTTATCCTTGCTAGCCACCGTGACTACAACAACCTTTTGCAACTCTGAAATCTAGCTAACCACCATTCCACCAACAGTGAACACATATCCTATGGTGCTTCTCCTATCATCCATGTCACCTACCATATCTAAATCTACATACCCATGTAGAGAAATGCTTGACCCTGCATAGCATAAATACCTACTATTGGTCCCTCTCAGATATCTGAGAATCCACTGAACTGCTTTCCAGTGCTCCTTTCCTGGATTGGCCCTAAACCTGCTGACAACTCCCACTGCTTGGGCAATATTTTTTTTGGTACATAGCATTACATACATCAAGCTCCCAACTACTGAAGCATATGGAACATTTCTCATGTACTCAACCTCATCATGTGATTTAGGACACTGTTCATAACTCAACTTGAACTATCCAACCATAGATTTGCTTATCAGTTTTGCATCCTGCATATCAAACCTCTCCACAACCTTATTCACATAATCCTCTTGAGACAAAATCAACTTGTGATTTTTCCTGTCTCTAGAAATACTCATGCCAAGGATTTTTTCTCTTCCTAAATCCTTCTTGGCACATGTCTGAGCTACTTTTACCTTTAGCTCAGCAATTCCCTACATGTGTGACCCTATAACAAGCATATACACTACATACAGTATCAGGATAATGTAGCTAATATTATCCAACCTAGTAAAATAAACACAATGGTCACATTGACATTGACTAAAGCCATGCTTTATCATAAACTTGTCAAACCTCAAATACCACTATCTTGGAGCTTGCTCAAGACCATATAACCTGGCCTTCTATCTCACCTATCCATTCTCTCCTTTCTTTAACTTGTAAATCCATTCATCTTTCAGTGCTTTCTTTCTGGCTAGAAACTCTACCAAATCCCATGTTTGGTTCTCTTCCAAGGAATCAATTTCCTCATTCATGCCATGCTCCCATTGTTTCCTAGATTCTACCTGCATTGCCTCTTTAAAACTTCCTAGTTTTCCACCATTAGTGAGCAACAAGTATTATAAATAAGGGGAATAATGAATTTAAGGCTTACTTACCTTTTCAATCCTCCTCATGGGAATTTGAGACTCATTGATAGCTTGCTATCCACCCAAATTTCATTCTAACAGTGACCGATCTTGGTCATCTCTCAGTCTACACCTGACTAATGTCAGTTCCATGTGACTAACCTGATCAATGTCAGTTCTTACTTGACTGATGTTAGTTTCCAACTACCCAACATCACCAAATTTGGTCTCCACCAGACTGTCATCAATTTTTGCATGTTCAACATCAGTTCTCACCTGACCGACATTAGTATCTGTGTTTTCTTGTGAGTGATGATTTTTACCCACGAGCTCATTTTGCATCATAACCTTGTCCAAATCAACATTACCCTACTCAAAATTATTCAGCCTCTTGAGCTGATCTCTATCCATCATCTTCTCCTTGAAAACCATGGCTTTCCAGTTCTTAACATTTGACTTAAGAACATGCATTCCCTTCTCACTCATGTGACCAAGCCTATAGAGCCACATCTTTGCATCTACATCTGAAGTAGATAAAATAGAAGGAAAATCAATAATACAAGTAGATAGATAAAGTGTACCTACTTTCTTACCTCTTGCTAAAAAAAGTGCACCCTTGGAAACTTTCCAAGATTCCACTGTGAGAGTTACTGTGTAACCCTCATCACCCAACTTTCCTACAGAAATCAAATTCCACTTTAGGACTGGGACATGCATGACATCCTTCAACACCCATGTGTTGCCATTCTACAATTTCAGTTGCACTTCCCCTTTGCCAACAATTTGACAAGGCTCATCATCCCCTAAATAAACTTTTCCAAAATCTCCATGGACATAATTATGAAAAAAATCTCTATTTGGGGTTGCATGGAAAGAGGCACCAAAATCTAAAACCTAAGATTCTACTTTATCCAAGGAACATATAAGAGCATCTTGTGCAACAATACCTACATCATTTGCTTCTTTATTGCCTTCATGTTGATCTTCTACCAACCAACAATCTTTCTTTACATGCCCTTTCTTTCCACAATTCTAGTAGTTTATTCTTCCATTTCTAGATTTGGATCTTCTTCCCATTTTTGACCTTGATTTCCCTTGCTTGCCCTTCTCTCTTTGCCTTCCCCTACTTTCAAAACTTAAATCATTACCTAATGTTTCCCCTATGCTTTTCCTATGAATTTATTCATTCAAGATTACACTAACAACATCATCAACTTTCAAGATATTTGAAGCAGATGCAGTATTACTAACTGCCATTACCAAGCTATCCCAGCTTTCAAGTAAAGAGCATAAGAATAAGAGAGCCTTAATTTCATCATCAAAAGTTATTTTGAGTGAAACTAACTGATTTACTAATCCATGGAAATCACTAAGATGACTATATACTGATCCACCTTCCTGCATCTACAAATTAAATAATTGCTTCATAAGAAATACCTTATTTGAAGCTAAGGGTTTTTCATATAAATTTGCCAAAGATTCCATTAACTCTACCATTGTCTTTGCCTATGATAAGTTGGAAATCATAGATGATGTCAGGCTCACCCTTATAGCTCTAAGAGCCTTTCGATCAAGAACATTCCATTATTCATCTTTCATATTTGTGGGCTTTCTTAAAACCCCACCCAACAATAAGTACAGATCTTTCTGATATAGATAATCTTTTATTTGCATCTTCCATAATTGATAATTCTTGCCATTAAATTTCTCCATTCTTAGTTTACTTTCTTCTGCCATTACTTTACTCCCACTCAATCAGAAACCCCTGTGAGTGAATTCTGTAATCAACAAACACTAACATGCTCTGATGAACCTGCTCTGAACCAAGCTCTGATACCACTTGTCAGGATCTAGAACACAAAGCTCTTATACCAGCTGCCAGGATCCTCCTTAGAGTACAATTGATTACTTTTGTATAAGAAACTAAACATGGAATTTAACCAGAAGTAACATGTAACTAGAATTTAGAAATAACACATAATATGAGATATGAGAAACAATACAATCTGTATTAACACTCTTCTAGAAGGAAATACAATGAAGAAATCACACTCTTCCCACACCTCTTGGGTGTACAGTAATTCTCCCTCAAGATTTCTCTCTCTCAATCAATTACCACCAACTCAAACACAGAGTTGTTCCCTCCACCAGTCAGTGACAATCAACCCAATGGTTGTTGTTGCCTACTTCCACTCCACCAAGTAGATCTCCTTGATCTTGCACCCTTGTAGATCTAACTGATCTTTTTACCATGTAGATCTCCCTGATCTTGCTACCTGTAGATCAACTAATCTTACACCCCTTGAGACAATCAACCTAATTGTTGTTCTTGCCTTCAAGTTGAGGATCTAATCCTTCTTAGTCCTTTATTACAATACAACCCATGGGTCTCTTAAATAGATCCCAAAACAAACAATAATTAGAAATGCAGACTCAAGACTAAAATTAGTCTTTACATGCAAACTCACTATTCATCTAAAATTAGACCAATTTTGGAAACACACAGGGGACCGACGTCAGTTCCTGTCTGACGGATGCCGGTCAACCATAACTGATGATGGTTACTATGTACATTGAATATGACCAATGTCAATTGGCCTGACCAATGTCAGTTACTTTGACACTTAGAAACCTCCACCATTTTCATGATAGTGAAGTTTTTATCTCCAAAACTTAACAAATTGGTGAAATTGGTTGAGATTTTGAAAGTCTATACTTATCTTTATCTCACCTAGCTCTCATATGGACTTCTAATGAAAGAAAGGGAACCAATGTCTCTGAACATGACTTGGTCCTTATCCCTAGTAATTGTAGCTTTAGAGATTTGAACCCTATTTGAAATACAATGTGTAAGTCTTATCTTTACAAATAATGATGATCAAACTTGCACATTAAGCAAATTTTACACAAATATGTATAAATAACAACAAATGACATCAATTTTTAGCTGAATTAGCTCAAAGATGTGTCTAAATACATAAAGATGAATGCTCTTCACATGTTTCAAGATCAAATAAACTAAAATTTCTAGAGATCTAATCAATCATTAAACAAAACTACTATTAATAACCTCAAATGCCTTAGATTTGTAGATCTTAAACTATCTTCACCATAATTAAACATCAAACTTCAAAGAACACATATTTTTGTCTAAATAAGCATAAATTCTAGTCTAAAACCATTAAGATAAATTATATTTACACAAATATTCTAAAATAAACACAAATATACCAAGAATACATCGATCTTTGAATAGAATTCAACAAAATTAGCAAATATGTTGCAAATTTTCAAAGATTTATCTTGGCCCTCCTTCTAGCACTAATTTTTCCCCTTTTTAATGCACCTAGATGTATCAACAAGTTCATATAGTGTTTAAAAAACACTTCTCATTTCTAGATTCATAGAATCCATTACATGAGTTGTTGGTTGCAATAATCCTATTATCCTTGGTGGAATAGAGGTAAAATAGGTTAACTATTTCATAAATTTATATTAGTTGGTGGTTAAGAGCCACCATGGATTAATAGTTAATCTTTGATTTTTGAAGATGATCTATTCTATTTGAAGTTAATTATGATCAAAACTAAATCTAAAACTAGACTAAGATGAATATTCACAATGAAGCTAATCTAAGGTGAATTGATAAAAAGGGAGCAAAAGAAGGGTAGGGAAGAAAAGAAAGGTATTATTGATCTTTATTTCAAACATTATGACAAAGTTCCAATTTCATCTAAACATGCATTTAACAAATATGCAACATGAAGTATCATAATCTCAAATACTAACACACATTAGGCAAACATCTAAGAAAAGTATGAAAAGATGGAAATAAGAAAAAGGATTTACTTTAAGAATTTTTACCTTGTAAGAAAATAACATTAACCTAGATGCAAAAATAACAAAGAAAGATAAGTAAACCTAAGAAATTTAAACTAATCCAACATTAGCACAAATGAGAAACTCTACATTTAAAGATGCACATCTAAAATTCACAAGAACCATTCAAATCTAAAGATAAGATCAAACAAATGAAAGAGAAAACATGATAACAATTCACACAAGCAAATATGGACAAACTTTTTAGAAATCCTTACTTATATTAATTAGCTCAAAATTTACAAATAGTTTTTTGGATCCAAAAAATCTCTCCCTTTATAATTAGAAATACCTATTTATATATACAATTCATGAGGTATTGTAATATCCCCTACCAATAGGGAATATAGAAAGACAAAAGCTCTGATACCACTATAATATCCCCAACCAATAGGGACTATAGAAAGAAAAAATCTCTGATACCACTGTAATATCCCCTTTTTCCCTTCAATTCTAAAGCTGGATATTTTTCTAACTATTCCTCTGTATTTTGCTTTTTGATATTTTGCATGAATAAAGATACGATTTTGCAAGACAAATTCAAATAAACCATAGTAAATCTCTTAACTCACAAATCACTAATCTTATTATTCATCCAGTTGATTACAAATAAATTCCTCTGTCATGCATATCAAAGAATATTAAAAATACTATCTTAAAACCCTAGTCTTTTGCAAATCTAAAAACAAACCCTAAATCTGGAACAGCTCAGGTTTCTATGTCAAAACATAGTCGTTGACATCAATTATATTGCCATCATCGGTCGATATACTACTGACGTCAGTCTCAGTCGGTCAATCTGCTTTGCCATCATTGGTATTAATTTGATCGATGTCGGTCTCTAGACTGTCGATGTTAGTCTATGAGCTACTTGCAGCTCTGTATGACCTGATGCAAAACTATACAAAATTGCACGGATTGGTATAGATTCTATAAAAAAGTAAGATAATATGATGCGGCCTCTATGCTAGATACCAAATCTAAAGAAATATGGCACTAATATAAAAGATCTAATCTGGATAATTATTTAAATCAAAACATATGAAATAAATACCTGAAATACTATGATAGCTTTTGTATGAAGTTATCTCTCAAACCTATAAACCCCTGTAATAACTTTTGTATGAAGTTATCTCTCAAATTGGCAATAGATCGGCTAATCTCTCACAACCTCTGAATTGCACACACTGAAGAGTGGATGTTCTTCAATGTAAAATGGAATACTGGAACCCTTGGCTCAGTCTTCACAAAAGAATTCTTAGCAACAATAAATAATCAATAATCAATTCATTCCAACTCTCTCCCATGAGAAACCCTTATATCCTCAAAAAGATATGCTTGCCCTAATTAGGGTTTATTAATTAAAAATAGGCTAAATAAGTAATATTTAATTGAAATAATCAAATATTAATATCTCCCTAAATACATGTCGGATCATCGAACCATTTGAAGTTGGTGAACCAGGGAGTGATTCTGCACATGACCATACCAAAATAAGGGTGCTCTACTGCATGTCAAAAGTCCCTAAATAATAGGAGATCAAGCAAACGTGTCTGAAAGAGCCTAAATGAAAACCAACTGTAGAAATTTTGCTAATTGAAGCTAAGCCAAGCTCCACCATGACCCTCTATCCATCCTATCAGCCCATGAAGGTCACATGATATGTTAATCATCAAATTTGAGCGATGTCATCTAAAAAGGGGACATGACAATTTGCCCCTCTTGAAAATGCTTGTCCCCAAGCAATCACAGAATAATGAACCACTCGATCCACCTAGATCCCAAGGAAAAGGTTGTGTAACATACCTCATGTCACTAATCAACTCCTGTGAAGAAATCATTAGCATCAAAAGCATCAAAAGTACCAAAATCAGCAACTAAAAAAATGCACTCAACACCCAAATAACTGACATCACTGAAAAAATTATCTGAAGACCAACTGTAGATGTCATTAGAATAACCCACTTTGTCGAACTCAGGCCAACTAAAACATCAACTCTGTCAAAACTCAAGTCCCTGTCTAACTGACACTCACACCCAACTGCACCATGGATATGACAACCATAGGTACCTGAGTCACTGACACCAAATCCAATCTCTGATAAACTGTCCTTGGTGTGTCGATACTGCAGGCCGTATAACTTGTAACTACCAATTCCATCTACAAAAGATGGTGCCAATCCATCCCATAACTGATCCCTCTATAAAGGTGGCATGATCAACTGTACCACACTATCATCAATGTGAGAAGAATCAATCTAGAGACTCGACTCCACTGGTATGTCAAACTCATCAGGACCAGGTACTCCTAAATCTTGAACGTGTGTGTCAGCTCCAACAACATGTTCCTCAGCTACAACTATAGGAATGTACTCACCATTAACACTCAGTGTACTAACTTTTGAGTATACCTCCACACTCTGAATGCTAGCATCGAACTCATCCTCATCTAACTCTGAAGACGCTACTGCTGAAACTATCTCATCATCACCATCTCCTATCTCATGAGAATCATGGGACATGCTGCTGTCCTATCTAACTAATCTGTAGTGCTCTCTCCTCAGATTAACAAAGTGATTAAAAGACATCCTCTTCTAAACCTCAGGTTATAATAACTCCCAGTCCTCATTCACTACCATAAGTGTGTCAGCAAATAGGGGCTCTCCTGCCACCTCCTCTGCTAGAGCCTCTAGTTCCTCTTGAACAAATGTAGGCCGTGTAGGCCTATCAACTGTCCTAGAATGGGTCAGCAGTGGTTTTTGATTAACAATAGCACTCCTATTATCTCCTTTCTTTCTACTTTATGTTGTGGACCCTTTAATAATGGATGCAATACTCCATGTTAATTTTTATTTGAATGTAGGGTCTAAAAAAAATTCATTTAACCTCTTCAAACTTTGTTTTAGCTTCTCCATATCCTTGTCCCACTATTTTTGAGTACTTGAAGTACCCATGATTTACTAGTTGGTTCAATGTCCAAACTACCCAAACTACGCTCTAATTTTCCCAACAAGATGGCAGGAATTTGGCTTTGATCTACCCAACAGGATGGCAGGAATTAGCTCTGATCTACCCAACAGGATGGCAAGAATTTGGCTCTGATCTACCCAACAAGATGGCAGGAATTTGGCTCTGATCTACTCAATAAGATGGCAAGAATTTGGCTCTGATACCACTGTAATATCCCCTACCAATAGGGAATATATAAAGACAAAAGCTCTGATACCACTATAATATCCCCAACCAATAGGGACTATAGAAAGATAAAAGCTTTGATACCACTGTAATATCCCCTTTTTCCCTTCAATTTTAAATCTAGATATTTTTATGACTATTCCTCTATATTTTGCTTTTTGATATTTTGCATGAATAAAGATATGATTTTTCAAGATAAATTCAAATAAACCACAATAAATCTCTTAACTCGCAAATCACTAATCTTATTATTCATCCAGTTGATTACAAATAAAGTCCTCTGTCATGCATATCAAAGAATATTAAAAATATTATCTTAAAACCCTGGTCTTTTGTAAATCTAGAAACAAACCCTGAATCTAGAATGGCTTGGGTTTCTGTGTCAAAACATAGTCACTAATGTCAGTTATATTATCATCGTCAGTCGATATACTGCCAACATCGGTCTCAGTCGATCGATCTACTTTACCATCATTGGTATTAATTCAATCGATGTCAGTCTCTAGACTGTTGATGTCGGTCTATGAGCTACATGTGGCTCTATATGACCTGATGTAGAACTGTATGGAATTGCAAGGATTGGTATGGATTCTATAAAAAAGCAAGATAATATGATGTGGCCTCTATGTTGGATACTAGATCTGAATAAATACAGCACTAATACAAAATATCTAATCTGGATAATTATTTAAATCAAAACTTATGAAATAAATACCTGAAATACTGTGATAGCTTCTGTATGAAGTTATCTCTCAAACTTGTAAATCCTTATAATAAATTTTGTATGAAGTTATCTCTCAAATTGGCAATAGATCGGCTGATCTCTCATAACCTCTAAATTGCACACACTGAAGAGTGGACGTTCTTCAATGCAAATGGAATACTGGAACCCTTAGCTCAGTCTTCATAGAAGAATTCTTAGCAACAATCAATAATCAATTCATTCCAAATCTCTCCCATGAGAAACCCTTATACCCTCAAAAATATATGCTTGCCCTAATTAGGGTTTCATAATTAAGAATTAGGGTTTCTTAATTAAAAATAGGCTAAATAAGTAATATTTAATTGAAACAATCAAATATTAATATCTCCCTCAATACATGTCAGATCATCAAACCGTTTGAAGCTGGTGAACCAGGGAGTGATTCTACACATAACCATACCAAAATAAGGGTACTCCACTACATGTCAGAAGTCCCTAAATAATAAGAGCTCAGGCAAACATGTTTGAAAGAGCCTGAATGAAAACCAACTATAGAAATTCTGCTAATCAAAGCCAAGCCAAGCTCCACCATGACCCTCTATCCATCCTATCAGCCTACGAAGGTCACATGATAGGCTAATCATCAACTCTGAGCGATGTCACCTAAAAAGGGGACATGATAGGTATGTTGGTTAGTAATGACAAATTACATTTGTACATGTGTGTAGGATAGATGTCCTTTCTATTACATTCTAGAACAAATGACCTTTTCTAACATACTCACTTATAAGAAATGTACTTTACAAGATGTACATGCCTTTTAAACAAATAATATTCCTCTTACAAAATATACAATGCTAGTTACAAAATAATATTCCTAATCCAACTAACTTTTAGACCCTGGTGCCACTGCAGCCTTCTACCTTCCTTACAGGATCTTTATTCTATAATGTTTCTCATTGATCATCTAGAATTCAAAAATGAGTCTCATGAACAACTCTCTTTCTTGATTTCCAAGGTTATTGAGGTCCTTTTCAACTCTCTCCAAATCTTGATTTTCCCCTTGTTGATGCACCTAGATGTATCAACAGGTTCATATAGTGTTTAAAAAACACTTATCATATTTGGATTCATAAAATCCATTACATGAGTTTTCGGTTGTGATAAACCTATTATCCTTGGTGGAATAGAGGTAGAATAGGTTCACTATTTCACAAATTTATATTAGTTGGTGGTTGGGAGCCACCATGGATTAATAGTTAGTCTTTGATTTTTGAAGATGATCTATGCCATGTGAAGTTAATTATTGTCAAAATTATGTCTAAAACTAAACCAAAATGAATATTCATAATGAAGATAATATAAGGTGAATTGATAAAAAAGGGAGAAAAAGGAAGGGTATGGCATAAAAGGATTGTGTTTTTGATCTTTATTTCAAACATTATGACAAAGTTCCAATTTCATCTGAACATTCATTTAACCAATATGCAAGATGAATTAGTATAAACTCAAATCTTACCACACATTAGGCAAAAATCTAAGGCAAGTATGAAAATATTCAAATAAGAACAAGATTTACTTTAATAATTTTACCCTTGCAAGAAAATATCATTAGCCCAGATGCAAGAAGAGCAAATAAATTGAAGTAAACCTAATAACTTTGAATTAATCCAAAATTAACATAAATTGGTAACTCTGCATTTAAAGATGCACATCCATAATTTATAATAACCATTCAAATATGGAGATAAGATCAAACAAATGAGAGAGAAACCATGATATAAATTCACATAAGTAAATGTCAACAAACTTTGAAAAACTCTTTGCTTATATTAATTTTCTCAAAAGTTACAAATATTTTTTTTGATACAGAAACTCTTTCTCTTTACAATTGGAAATACCTTTTTATATAGACAATTTAGGAGGTTTGCCAATCAATAATGACAAATTACATTTATACATGTGTATAGGACAATTGTCCTTTATGTTATATTCTAGAAAAAATGACCTTTTCTAACATATTGACCTATAGGCAATGTACTTTACAAGTTGTACATGCCTTTTCAAAAAAGAATATTCCTTTTCCAAAATATATAATGCTAGTTACAAAAGAATATTATTAATCTAACTAACTTTGGGACCCTTGTGCTGTTATAACCTTCTACCTTACTTGCAAGATCTTCATTCTATAATGTTCCTCATTGATCAGCTAGTGGTCAACAATAAGTCTCATGAACATCTCTCTTTCTTGATTTCCTAGGTTATTAAAGTCCTTATCAGCTCTCTCCAAAGCTTGTTTGATTCCCTTGACATATTCTATCTTTTATTTATGATGATAAAAGTAGGACCATGACCCTTTTATTATCAGCTCCTATCTTTCCTTGACCTTGGTTTCTCACCTCCTACATGAATTTAGAAGTTATCTTCTTAAACTCCTCATCAATGATAAGGTCCAAAGGACTAAGTGACGTGGGCCCTTTGATTAAGTTGTCCAACATGTGTAGCATTCTATCTTCTTATTGTTTGATGTCCTTAGAAATTTCCTCCATCTGACTAGACTAACTATTAAGGGCTTTGATTTTGTTTACCAATATAGCCATAGCCATATCTAAATGGGATAAGATGATTATCCTAAATTAAAGAACTTAATTTTTGGTCAATGTTTTGATCAAGTCTTTCACTTGATATCTTGAAGCCTACCATTGGCCAGCTTGACCTATAGCCATGGAATTTTTCTTACTTTTTGCCTCTTGTTTGGTTTTGACTAACTTTAAATCAATCATGGTATGCTCATATAGCTTGAACCTATCTGATTTTATTGACAAGATGACTTTTGCTTTCAGATTTTATTCTATTACAAGATGCCCTTAATCATTTTAGTAGAGCCTCCTTATAGGCATGTTTTTCTTTTGTGATGGGTTTTGGTTCTTGATGGTCCAAAACAAGCTCAACCAATTATTCTCCCCTAAATTTAGAGTTGTGGAATCAAATTGTGTGTATTTTAAAGATCTCCCTTATGTATCTAAAGTCAAATATAACTCCACATCTCCCTTTGAAAAACCTTTTTGGTTTTCCTTAGTTTTGGGTTTCTCTAGATTGCTTGCTAAGGATTTGTAGTTTAATTATGGATTGAATCAGCTTTGCACAAGTGATAATTCAGCTTCTTTGGCTTAATTATAATGAGCACAAGTTTGAATCAAGGTTTATATATTTTAAGGGATTTCTTAAAGGTTTTTATAGTGTTTTAATGGTGGTATCTATTTAAAATTATGTGAGCTTCATGACGTAGATCCTAATTAGATTATGCACCTATACCTTTGCATTCCTTGAGTCTATAAACTCTTACACTTGGTATATTATACTTATGTGGCTATGATGTGGTATCACCATGGAATCTCTATGGCATCATCATAGCATTTTCACAACACTTTGCTTATTAATATTTAAAAAGTGACCATTACCTTTTGAAAATTCCACCTTGATCTCATACCATTGGATCATCCTTGTATAGATCAACATGGACTATTGATCTCAATATGAGAACTCAAACGATATTGGCTACTTACTACATTCCCCATGATACTGACTCTTGTCA
Source organism: Torreya grandis (assembly GCA_037957365.1). Classification (NCBI taxonomy): domain Eukaryota; kingdom Viridiplantae; phylum Streptophyta; class Pinopsida; order Cupressales; family Taxaceae; genus Torreya; species Torreya grandis. The sequence goes on along the minus strand of JARHVA010003560.1, from coordinate 1,121,947 downwards.
CTTCCACATTTTTATTTCAAAATGGACTCTAATGGTGCGAGATCAATGTTGACATCATGAAACCTTGGCATTGCCCATTCAAAATGGACTCCATTGGAGATGCAACCGAAAACATAAGGATATAATGTTATCAACTTTAGGCAAGTTTAAATTAGAATCATGAATGAATATTCTAACCAAACTAGTTTTGGGTGATCTTGAAATAAATAATTAACTACAAACATGCCAAAGGTACTCTGATCAAGTGAATTTTCAATTTTACGGTACAAATTTACATAATTTGAAACAAGGCTCCCCATTTTTTATAAATTGGGGTATGTTGAGCTCAACACATCCTTTATTATTATTTGGTATATTTATATTTTCATGCACTTTCCCTCTTCTATCTATTTGGCCTTTGTGTCTTTGTTATTCTTTGATAGCTTCTTTTTTTCACTTTTTATCTCTTAGTTTTTTTTGCATTGTGTATTTTGTAATTATTTAGTATCTTTACATTTTTTTCATCTTCCCAATTGGATTTATTTCATAATTTCATCCTTTTTTATTTTTTGGTAGCTTGTTTCTACATTCCTTCCCTCTTGAGTTTATTCGAACAGTGTGTCTTTTGAGAGTGTTGTGTAAATTATTTTTAAAGACTCTCTTTCTTTGTGTTCTTTGTGATTATTTTTTATTTTATCTTTTCTAGTATGTCTCCTCATGGGTTTATCTTCCCCTCTTTGGTTTATCCTTTCCCTCATGGTTTTTACCACTATCTTTTCTTGTGTTATACCTATCATAGGATTACTTGAGTTATCTAATGGAATTATTACCTTCATTGATATTACCTCCCCTTGTGAGATTATTCTTACATTTATACACTTTTTATGTGAGTTGACTTGTGTTTCAATGTACTTCCAAATACATTTATGCCTAGCATATCTAAAATAAAAAAATCCCCTCTTGTGTTAGATATTAACATATTTTCATTATACCACCTTATAGTTTGTGGACCTATCATGCCCAAACAATTATTCACAAAAACATAAATAAACATGGTAAAAAAATTATTAATTAATTAATTATTCATTTTTATAAACATATCTAAGAGGATACAAAAAAAAATTAAATAAGTGATTAATCTATCTATTTAACCCACAACAATACTTTCCATAATCATGATGTACAAACATATCTAAGATGATATTACGTTTAAAACTAGTTTCAAAAATTACCACACTACATGAATGTATTTTTTAAAATCTTGTTATCATATTTTTTATGAAGGAAAAACATATTAACTCTAGTAGGTATAGATAAGATATCCTAGCAAATCAGTCTCTTTTAATTATATATTATTATAATTTCCTTAAGTGTAAAAATAACTATAAATCCTCTAAGGTCAAACATATGAAATGAGAAATAATAGTAAACCTATGCTATGAGGTACATTTGATAGGCCTAGCACCATTTTGTTATCAAAGGAGATGTTCTTTACTATGGTACTAATCAAGCATCGCTCCTAGGGAACACACAACTAGGAAAGTTTACATTATTATATTTTTGTCAAAGGGAACAAATATCATTTATTAAAATCATAATAGAAGGGAAAAAATAATTATTACATAGATTATTCATAGTTATTTTATTAATTATTATACTAGCGATCCATCAAAAGTCTTAACATGATTGGAGATAAGACAACCCCAACCTAGTATAAGACCTAGGACCTAATGACACAACAACTTGGGAAGCTTGCCTACTCACTCTATATAATCAAGGTCAAATTTAGTTCTCTAATTGAAATTTTGAATAATATCCTCCATGATATCTCATCATTGCAATATGGTTGGAATTATAAACCATAAAATTAATGAAAACTATCACAACACAAACAAACTTATATAAACTGTAGACATGAACACTAGAAACATAAACCTTTATTTACATTAACCTTAGCATGATACAATACACTTTAACATATTAATCACATTGTGCTAACACAAAATCACTATACCATAATATTACATTCTAGTGTTGATATAAACATTAATTGAGCCTATATTTATTATCCTAATTAATTAAGAAGTTTCAATAATATTCAAAATCACGCTACTTGAACTAGGTCTATCTCTCAAGAGTGCATTCTTAGAAAACCAGGTCTAATTAGATATAACCATGTTTTTAAATTTACTCAACTAGTTGAATAATGTAGGTCACCACCTAGAAAATCAATTAGAACTGCATATTATATTCATATTTACATTCTATAAGGTGAGTAAATAGGAAAGTACACTTAAGTGTATAAGTAAAATTATTATAAAGGTTATAAATTAGTGTCTTTACTAACTTATTGAATTACCTACATATCCATTATGACCACATTCACAAGCAAAATTAGGACTAATTTTATTTTTCATACAAATACAACTAGCCTTCGTCACTCAACCTCACAACTTGTTTTGTCACAACTACACTTTTAGTTAACTCTACCACTAATACATAACCCATGTGTAGATTGGATTTCCCAAGGGTTAATAAAAAAAACTATTACATACATAAATAATTTTTTATAGACTTCCTAAGTCTTTTCAAAGTGATACATGTTTACTTTCCAGAGTACACCTACTCTACTACTAACTAATTGCTTACCTAGATCTAATGTGAAACAACTAAACCAATATTTAAATAAGTTATGTTTAGGTCCTTAATTTGGAATATTATTTTTAAGAATTTATTATGATAATAATAGTTTAAAATAGTCACTAACTATTTTTATTTTGATGTTCACAATAATTCTCAAAACAAATTACAATAACACTAATATTTTGTATATTTATTCTAGGCTAGGTAATTACAAAAGAAATGGTGTCTAATTAATTATCTAATAATAATAATAATAAAATAATAATTTTGTGATTAAAATTTTATTTTATTAATAACACTTCAAAATAAATAACCTACACATTTAATCTACAAATGAAAACAAGAAAAAACCATGGAAGAAAATAATAGTTTCAAAATGGTATTTTCACACCAATTTCAAGATGATAAATTGGGTACAAAAACACCCTTAAGTTAGTTCATGGAAAAAGTGATAAATTATTTAGATGGTTGAAATTTATTTTCTAAGATATATGAAATATGATTTTGGTATTAGATAAATTTTATGTAAAATTAAATTTAAAATTCACCTATCATTTTTAAATGGTTTTAACAAGCTAAAAAGTGCATCACCAAATTACGCTTGAAACTCGATTTAAAATATAAAAAACATATTTGTGAAAAACCAAAAAAAAATTATTTATCCATTGGTTTGTTGAATTTTAGTCATGTAAAAATTGTTTCAATGCTTGGATTTAATAAATCTTATTTTTTGATATTTATTTTATCTTCATTCTAAACCAACTTTGATGACTTAGAAAATCATCAATAATTTACTTGTAAAAATAACTTCCAAGACTGATCCATTTTTTTTGTAATTATTGGTAAAAAAAATTAATAAAATATTGATCTAATATTTCTTATTCATTTGAAAATTAATTTAAGTTACAAGTTTATAAAATTTCAACAATGGATATTTCTTTTCCTTTATTTCCAAATGGATTTTACTAGGCTAAAAGAGAGTGGTAAAACATTAAAACCTTAATTTTTTTAATTTTTGGATGAGTTTAAAGTTTTTCACTTCATTTATTTTAGTTTGAACATGTAACCCATTTCTTGAAAACTAATGAATTTAAATTAAAATGATTAATTTAAATTTGAAGACTTGGTCTTATGGAAAGATATCACTTTTATTCAAAATACCATATGGATACCATTTAAGTGTCATAGTTGTCTTCTAAGTTTATCTTAAATCTTATTTTTTACATGGAATCTAATAATTTTCATGGATAAACTAGGGTTTCATTCAAGTGTGGTTAAGTTAGCCAAGATGACCTCTATAAGTACATATTCATAAAATAACAATTTTTCCCTTGTGTAAGGGTGTATAATTTAAATATTGATTTAATTTTGCAACACTAAAATATTATTTTAATGAAATTTTTAGGGGACAATAGAATCATTATAACATCATACCAAATTTTTAAATTCAATTTTTAAAAAAAGAGATCAAATGGTCTTATTTGATTGATCCACTAAGCCTCCTAATGAAATGGTCAACTAATTTTAATTTCTAATTTATTTTTTTGTTGATATGGATATATTATTTATTAATTTTTGTTTTTAGGTTTGGGGTTTAGTGTTTTAATGTAGTAAGAATATATATATATATATATATATATATATATATATATATATATATATATATATATATATATATATATATATATATATATATATATATATATATCAATTACAAACTTTATATCAATTTGCAAACAACACACACACATTATTTTATACAACTAAAGAGTGTGTCTTCCTTATTTTATGGAAGAGAAGCATATTAATGTATGTGTAAAATATTCACATAAATTAAATATGAAAATTAATATAAGGTGGAATAATTTGACATACCCACCACCTTGGCTAACATTAAGGTCAAAATAAAATGAAAAAATAAAAACAAAGGAGTCACTCTATGAGAAGAAGATATTTCCTATTGCTAACACGTGTACAAAAATGAAAGGTGTAAAATAAAGGAAAACATTTGAATAAAATACCCCAAGGAGTAATAAAATATGGGAATTAAAAATGAAATAAGAAAATATGAAGACCAAATTAGCCATGTGATAGTTTTTATGTACCAAGATGACTAAGGAAATAGACAAGCTAAAGTCATAATTGATGTTCATCCAATCTAAAGGATCAAGCCTTCATGAAGGAGGAGTTGAAATAAAAGTGAATGATACTAAAAGGGATGGAAAACTATGAGATATTATCCCAATCAAAATAATAAAATATGAAAATAAAGTTGAATAGAAGAAAGAACAAACCAAGAAGAAGCCTAAGAAAGTGATTGATAAAACCTCAGATCAACTGAAGGAAAGTGAAGATGAAGACTTCACTCAAGGACAAAGCAATAGAACTCAATGTATCACCATAAAATAAGAAATAAATCAATAGTTTGGTCATTTACTTAGACTCAAAGGAGTCTTACCATTAATACTCTGATTTTCATTAGCCATGTCTTTATTTCTTGTTATTTATTTTCACTGATATTTAGTGGACTTTTCCCAATGGTTTACTATATTTTTGGATAAGTAAATACATTTTGTGTATTTTCCCATGGGGATCCTACTTTAATATTATTTTTTTTCTACTTGAGTATATTTTGACCCTTGTAATGGGTACACAACCATTTAATCCCATTTTTTTAACCTTATAAAATTAAAAAATGAATATGATATTGATATAAACTAAATCTAAATATGAATATGATATTCATATAAAATCTAAATGTGTGTGTGTGTGTGTGTGTGTGTGTGTGTGTGTGTGTGTGTGTGTGTGTGTGTGTGTGTGTGTGTGTGTGTGTGTGTGTGTGTGTGTGTGTGTGTTTGAAAATAAAAATATTGGATTGGCCTTTTGCTCATAGGCCAATTATATGACTATGCAATCTCACCACCATGGATAGTAGTAGGACTAAACACTCCCCACCACCATGGAAAATGCTACGAGATTACATTCATCATCTCATTATTTTGAGGGTTAATGGATGTCTATGCCTTTTTATCCCTTCAACAACCAAGGGGTGTCCAAATCCATGAAATACACACATTATTTTTAAAATAAATAATGTGTGTGTGTAATTTTATTTATTTATTTTATTTCACACACACATGTCATACTTATAAAACCAAACTCCATTCATTGGATTTGTATTTGGTTTATTCATATTGTAATGAGATATATCAACTATTTTTTATTTTTTATAACAAATTTTATCTATGTTAATGTTTATACATAGACTATATAAATTTTGGCTTTAAATTTAATGTGTAAGTAAAATATAGGAGCATATAAAAAATAAAAATGCTTATAACACAAGATCCAAACCAAAATGTTCTTTGGAGATGAGTACAAATTTAGGCATATAATATAAAATAATTATGAAGACAATATTTATGAAATTATAACCAAATTTTGGCAACAATTTTTTACTATAATTATGTGGGTTATAATTTAATTGCTTTCCTAACTAATTCCTTTTTATAAACACACTTAAAAAATAAAATATAAACATTCCATTTTGAGACAAATATTTTACAAGAGAGAGAGAGTGAGAAATAGAGAGAGAGAGAGAGGTAAGTTATTTATTTCTATTATTTTTCACTTGTCATAAAAAATTATATTGTAACACTATTGGCACATGTCACTATGACAATTTTTTTATCTTAACTAGCTAATAATCAAAATGAAGGTGGAAGAAGTTATTTTATTTTACACATTTAAAAAAATTAACATGATAAAAAGGCTTGAGTAGACAAGCCTACCTTTTTTCCATCACTTGTTTAAGTAAAATCCAAGTCTAAAAAACTCTAACAAGAATGCTTCTCCCAAAAAATCCCTCCATTTACTTCATCAAAAAGATCCAAAAAATGGGTGGTCAACTCTGAGACAATACAAATATTATTAATTAAATAATAAAATTATCCATAAAATCTATTCTAAATTTCATTAATGGAGGGAGTACTTTTCTTAAAAAATCATCTATTCCTTCTTACACACCCATGTTTTTCCTTACAATTTTATTGCATGCAATATAGGTTTCCTTACATAAGTAAACCCACCATTACACACTTCATACAAATTAATTAAGTTTCATTACAAGCCCCATACTTCTTCTTACATTCTTATTTAATTATCTTGCGTGTACCATGAGGGTTTACTTTCACATGTAAATCCACTTTCTTACACACACAATTAATTCCTTACATGCTTACGAGAGCTTCTTATAGTTAAATTAAATATATTACAAATTTACTTACATAATCTACCCACTTTCATAATCCACTACACCTAGGCTATAATCATAAATCCTATATGCTCCTTAGTATGCCTACTAGCAAGTGATCATATCATTCCTAGAAGGCCTATGCACCCACTCAGTTTTCATATTTTAATTTTTAAAATGAATTATGTTAGTTTAAATTATTTAAAATTGTTATTATTTAAATTAGTTTTATTTAAACACTCATATTATAAATGAAAATGTTTAATTATTTACACAAGGATGGGACTGAAGACCAAATCGGTCATGCAATATTTTCTATGTACCGAGATGACTAAGAAATAGACAAGCTAAAGTAATAATTGATGCTCATCCAATCTAAAGGTTCAAGCCTTCATTAATGAGGATTTGAAATAAAAGTGAATGATACTACAAGGGTTGGAAAAGTGTGGTAGATTTGTTGTACCTAACACACCCTCTTTTCCCATAGGGAAATGGGGACCCACTTTTTTAGACCTTGGTCTTGAATTTGAGCCCCTTCTATATGTTTATGAAAATATGATGATTTGGCCTTTTATACTTTGGAAAGATGGCATTGGTATTGTGTTTCCATAGACTAAATATTTTGTTCTATCAGGTTTATTATTGTGAGCTAATTATTGTGGACTTATGTTTTCTATCCTCTTAGGTCTTATTATTTTAGGACTTTTATCATGGATCTACCTACGTTGGGGAAATTATTATGGACAAATTGTCCATAGAAATTCCCCTGAAGGAATTAGGTCAATGGGCCCTTACCCAATGGAATTCGGGTTTCAAACAATTTACCTGATACACTTGATGCCCTATATACTTACCCTTGAGGGCTTTTGTCCTAGGCCTTTTTTCCTTTCGACTTACCCTTCAAATTTTTTGTCAAGGACACATACCCTTAAAGCTTTTGAAATTTCACTTTAGGAATTTTGTGGTTACCCTTCAGTAATTTGTGTCTCTAACATTTTGTTTGATGAAATTAGGGTCCCAACAATAGAAATCCCATGATAATTCTCCTGCAACAATTTCCCTAAAACAAAAACCATACTACCAAGTGGCACCTTTACTTACATAACATTTTAATTATGTCTTGATCTTTATTTAAGATTTTAGCCAAGGGTCCCAATTGTATTTTTATATGTTAGGTGATTGATATTAAACATAGGAGATCTTTTATAAATTCTTAGCCTAGGTCCAAATCGTAATTTACTAATACTAAGACCTTAGGCTAGAATATTCATGCAGGGTCATTTATACATATTTATAAAAGTATTATGCTAAGTCATTTTTTCTTATGTTTGCAAGATTAAGGAATCCTAAAGAAATGACATGTGTCAAGTTAATGAGATTAAATTTTCTAATCACGTGGAAATTAGTTGATGGTCATGATGATGTCATTTGATGATCATGTGAACATCAAATTTAACCTCAACAATGTTTCAAAATTACAAGATTAAATTTAAAAGTCATGTGGACATCATTTGATGATCATGAAGACATCATTTGATGGTCATGCAAATGTCAAATTTAACCTTGGTAATGGCCAATTTATGGAATAAAATTTGATAGTCATGCGTACATCATTTGATAGTCAAGAGGATGTCATTTGATGACCACATGAACATTAAATTTAACCTCATAAATTACCCATTTGGATTTAAAAGTGGACCCAATAGATTGATAGTTTGAATTCATCTATATAATTGATCTAATGGTATGATATTGATGGAGACTTTATAAAGGTCCAAAATTAAATAGAGAGTTTCCAAGTAGCATACCTACATGATTGAAGTATAAGTCAAAAGTTCTAAGCCAAGATATTATGGTGCATGCTCGCTTAGGCCCATTTGATTGAGTGATGTGAGAGTAAGTTTAAATGTTAAAACTCCATGAGAGTGACAAGTGTCACCATTGTAAGATCCCAATACATAAATCTAATGACCTATGGGAAAAAGTAGGGATCCCAATACATAGTGTTTAAGATCCTCGATTAGATGCCAAGTGGCACACATATGAAGCAAAGAAAAAAGGGGATGATAAGTTTCAAGCACATAAGATTAAATGAGCAAAAAAAAAGATCCAATGAGTTGCATTAAATCATTACATAAGGATCGATGGTGTGAGATCAATATAGACTTTTTCAAAGATCATGGAACCAACAAAGAGCTTCCAAGTAGCAAAAAAGTGTTCAAATCACATAGAGGCCTCATAGAGCTTCCAAGTGGCATGCTCATATTCCATCATGGGAAGGATCAATGGTGTCAGTCTTAGGTGGAATTTTCAAATATCTTGGGCTCAATCAAGTGTTGACATGTGTCACACCTTGTTAAAACTAGCAGGGTATTATGGACAAAATGCTTATATCATTGGACACTTGAACTATATCTATCAATAGACATTGGGTCTCAAACTGAAGCTAGAGTATGAACATGTATATCTTAATCTAAATAGTGAATATAAAGATCTAAATTCTATAAAAATCATGGGTGGGCATGAAACACATAGTTTAGATTCGTTACAACTAACAATAGTTACATTACTTCTAAAACATTGGTAAAGTGATTTTGGTCCTTCATGCATATGTCAAATTTTCATTTGAAGGTGACAAATCTGAAATATCAACATGCTTTTCTCATAACCTATAAAAAGGAGTCATGCACAATTTTGGTAGATGACATATATTATGAAGTTTGCATATAGTTAAATCTAAAATTGTAAAAAATTGCCTCTATCTTTATACACATACACATGTTGCATAGATTTAAAAAAGGTTACTTTAAACTTATATATGTAAGTAGACTCTTATATGGTTTTATACCAAAATTATAACTCATGTTCTAACTATCATGTGTAATGACCTTGCATGAACTTGGAGAATGAAGTGACCCCTTCCCCAAGTCTATATAAAATATTGTAATCCAACTTGGATTTTTGGGTTAGATATTTTTTGAATACATGAGCATCATCAGTTTTGATCGTCATCGAATGTGTTTTTGTATTTTCTTTCCAATTTTTATGTAATTAGTTGTTATTTTCGTTGGTCTTATGTTTGAATAATATTTATTATGTAAAAGATGTGAATGGATTATTGATTATTTTAAATAATGTACTAATCTATAGATGTGAAATAGTTTTTGAAAGGTTGGTAAATATATTGGTTAAGATAGTCAAGTTTAAATTGATTCATAATTATTATTATTAATGAGTGATATCTTGGATGTAGATTTTTTTGTGTAAAATAGCTACCTCAGATACTTCACTATCTTGAGCCATAATCTCATGGTTAATGGTATGCAACATCTACCCTAAAAAGAGCAACCTTTGTCTGATTCTTATGTATTTCCTACATCATTATTTCCTTAGATTTCTTAGTCATGTCTAACTATGTGTGTATAATTATTGCTAACAATAAGATTAGGTTCTAGAGCACTTGTCCATTTAAAAATTAACTAGGGGAGTAGTTCTTGAAAACCACATAAGATTTATTGTTTGCCTTACCCTTCCCTCATTTCTTGAGTTTGTTTTAAGATCTACCCACTCTAGATCAGAAACTAGCTACCCATATAACTGACATAGATATTTACTACACTTATTAGGAATCATAACTCCATATAAAAACCTTCTTAAAAACTTGTATGCCCTACCCACTATTCCACCAATAGGTTGTAATAGATCACATACCTCTAACTCGTGCCTTGGAATAGAGTTTACCTCCATTGAGATCCTAAAATGTTAGTGGATACCTCACTAAGGGTATGGTGTGCATAACACCTACAATAATAATCCTAGATTGGTGATAGAAGGAGGGATAATACCTCTAATCATACTAAAAGTTTTGAGAATGGATTGTATTGATAAAGGACCTATAGATTTCTTAGGTATTAAACATGATTTCCCCATTGAGCCATTCAAATACCTTTATAGGTTCCATTATAATCACCCAAGAGTTACTGAAGGGAATATTACTACTTACACATATGTTATACATGTTATGGATGTGAAATTTGAGGATGTAATCTATAGGTTACTTCCTTTGAGGTTGGGAGAAGAAATTCATGGTTTATTTATAGAGTTGGAACCTAGTTCTATTACTAGCTGGAGTGATCTCAAGGAATATTTTTTGATACATTTTGGTCCAAATATTGATGCTCATGATTTAAAAAATAATTTAACTCCTTCTATGGGGTTCTCTATAGATATCTTGGATACAAATTAAATAAAATCCATCCAAAGAAAATATTGTTACTATGCCCAAACCAAAATATAGTGGAAGGGTTTGCTTTTAATCTAGGAAATATACACAAGGAAGAATATATCCCAAATGGAGAGGATGATTAGATCATAAAAGAGGCAAAATAATGTATTATATGCATCAATGAATAAATTATAATGTTATAAGAGAAATCGAGATACCAACAACAAGAAGAGGAATTTTTCAAGCAATGAGAATTGGATCATGTTGATTCCACCCTGATATTTGATGAGATAATTAAAGAAAGAAAGGATGGTATTGAAGAAAGTGTCAATTTAAAGGAATATTTTCAACGTTTGTAGTATCTCTATGAGATAACGTATGCCAAGGTAGAGGATCAATTACTTTACCTTGCAAAATAGATACTAGCTTTGAATATGGTGTTGATAACTCTTATGACTATAAATTTGCATTAGAATCTCTATCAAAAGACTCATTTGATGATCGTATTCTTAATTATTCCCCTCTAATCATGAAAAATATAATATTTATATTTAAAATTATGTTATGCCTAAGGCATCTATGTATCTTTATCATGGGGAAAATGAAAAAGGTATGTTAGCTTCCCTCAATAATTTTGATTCTATTTATGATGTCCCTTCTAATGTAATTAATTCACATAGATTTTCATGCCTTGATTTGATAGATGCTAAATTAAACTTGGTGTCTTTCTCTAATGTGTAGGACACTATGGTTAATTAGGTGATTGACCAAGAATGCCCATGTGTGTGGACATTAACATTACTCAGCATTGAATCAAAGACCTTTAATTGCACATACGATGCCCATGAATTTTCATATCTTCTAGAGCATAAGTATTCAAGAGAATAATATAAAAAGGACCAAAAACATGAATTGGATGATATGAGCCCTATAATATTAATAGTTAATGAATATTTCACTCCTAAAATTAGAAATAGTGAGCCAAAGAGTAAATAGAAATTTTTTTCATGATTCTGAAAGTCAAGAGTTGATCATTCAAATGTTGAAGGTCACACTCAAAGTGGGAGTTTAGATGAAGTTTTTGGTGAATATATTGTTCATGATTAGACTTATGATTATGAATCTATCTTTGAGGACCTTTCCCATAATTATTTTAGAGAGGATGATGACTTTCAATACTGTAGGTTAGATCTAATATCCATCTCAATAGGTACTTGCAAGAATTATTTTCCTAAATTAGGTTCTCCTAAATACATGAGGAATAATGGTGAGCTTTTAGAATGTATGTATCATAGGGAAAAGCTATTTGTTTATTATGTCTGGTATGTCCCAATGAGTAACCCTAATTTTTTGTTCTAGAATATGAGGGAAAGGATCAAAATTCTACTAAATGAATACAAATATGCCCCTACCTATCTTAGTACTTTAATGTGGAAAACCTTGTTATTACCAAAGAGTGAGAACCATACCAAATAGAGTTTCCAAATCCATCCTCCATATTTTTAGGGTTTTATTTAGAGTAGGAGTAGGTTAGGTTTCTTGTTTTCTATCATTTTTTTTTCATTAAATTAATATTTCCTATTTCAATATTTTACTTTCATAGATTAGATTTCATGTTTTCTAGATTAAGTTTTAGTGATTTCTTAGATTAGTTATTTTTTGCTTTCTCTGATGATCAGAATTGTGTTTGTTTTGACTATAACCAAGCTAAAATCCAAACCAACTAAGCTTATGACTTGTGGAAAAGGGGAAAATTAAAATCTAAAATTTTTGGGACTAGTTTATAAATTAGGCATATTTTCATGTTTTTTTAGTCTTTAGGATGAAGGTAGGTAATCATGGATTATTATAAATGGTGACATAATTGAATAGTTTTACCAGGCATACAAAAGTTTCTCTCAGAATACTTCATACAAATTTATAAATTTTCTTGTTTTATTGGATCAAATACACTTATTAGTTATTAGAAGTGATAATTCTAGGTATAGGTGTAGCTAGTAGGGACGTTCTAGTTATGATTTGTTTTATAATGATTTTTTTTTATGATTTGTTTTATAATGATTTGTTTTATGATTTTTTTCTCACTAGGGTTCTAGCTCTTCTCTTTTTCATTCAAGAATAAAAGAAAAATAAAAGAAGAAGGAACCAATAGATTCAAAAGAGTAAAATAAAGTCTAAAGAAAATGAAAAGGATCACATGATGAAATAAGGTCAATGTACCATGGATCATGATAAAAATAAAATAATTCAATGAGAAGAGGATCCCAATGTATCTCTATGGGGGTTATGGACACCTAGCTAGTAGCAGATCAATACCTAAGCTTCCTTAATTTTTGAGCTTTAATAAATACTATAATGAAACCTATAGCCTCGTAAAAGCCTTTGTAAAATTCATGACAATAAGGGTTAAATAAATTACATGTTTTGACACACAAAGATCCAATAAATTAGAAGGAAAGTATGTTTTTTAAATTAACTTAGCAGTCTCTTTCATATTTTTGATTTAAGTATTTTTATGTGGCACACTTCATGATTAATTTAGGATTGCAAACCAGAGTCCTGAGTTCTTGAATACTCAGGATTATTCTCCCTATAAGTCACCATTTATTATACCTAACACACCCCCTTTTCCCATAAGGAAATGGGGACCCACTTATTTTAGAATATGGTCTTGACTTTGAGTCCCCTCTTCTCTATGTTTATGCAAATTTTGATAAAAGATCATGACTTGGCCTTCTATACTTTGGTAAGATGGCATTGGTATTATGTTTTCATAGACTAAATATTTTTTCTATCAAGTTTATTAATTTGAGATAATTGTTATGGATTTATGTTTTATATCCTATTGGGACTTATTTGTTTAGGACTTTTGTCATAGACCTACCTATGTCATGGAAATTATTGTAGATAAATTATCTAAAATAATTCCCTTGAAGGAATTTGATTTGTAGGCCCTTTCTCAATAAAATTTAGTTTTCAAACAATTTTCACGATACACATAATGCCCTACAGACTTACCCTTCAAGACTTTTATCCTAAGTATTTTTCCCTCTAAGTTACCCTTCAAAAGTTTTTTAAAGGACACATACCCTTCATCCTTATAAAATTTCCCTTCAATACTTTTGTGGTTACCCTGCAGGACTTTTGTAATTTCCCTTTTCCCTATGGAAATACCCTTCAAGACTTTCATCCTAGATCATTTTACCCTATGAAGTAGACCCTACGAGCATTTTTTCCATGAAGTAGACCCTTCATCCCTTCCACTTAACTTTGAGGACTTTTGTCTTAGATATTTTTTCCTCTAGGACTTATCCTTCAGGATTTTATTCTAAGCCCCTTCAACCTTTTGAAAAATACCCTTCAACTCCTTCTAAAGTGGCCACTTACCCTTCAAGACTTTGTCCTAGGCCCATTCCCTTCCAAGACTTGACCTTTAGGACTTTTGTCATGTGCCTTTTTTCCCTTCACACCAACCTTTCAGGATTTTTATCTTAGGACTTTATCCTTTGTCCAATTATTTTGGACACTTTTTCTAAGAGATTTTTCCCTTCAACCCCTTCCTTCAAATAGTTTGTTTGAGGGAATTTTGCCTTCACACATGCCCTTTGAGTCTTTTGTCTGATTGATTTTTCCTTATGAGCCTATCCTTCAGGAGTTTTTCCCCAGTCTAATTCCTTTAGACTTTATGTCTCAAACATTTTATCCAATGAAAAATCCCCAAAACAATTCCCCCAAGGGCACATGCCCTTCAGAATTTTTGAATCGACCCTTCAGACATTTTGAAAATGACCTTTCAACCCTTTTTAAAGTGACCACCTACCTTTTTGTTCTTTTATCTTGGGCCTTTTTCCTTTCAACCAGTTCCTTCTAAAATTTTGTCCAAAACATCAAGCCCTTAATCCCTTTTTATACCATCCCTTCAAGCTTTCCTTCAGATATTTTATCTAAGAGAATTGAGTCTTTTAGAGAATTATTGTAGACATTTTTCTAAAATAATTCCCAAATGGAATTCCTTTGGAATTTATGTCTCAAACATTTTATCTGATGAAATCAGGGTCCTAGTAATAGAAATCCCTTGACAAATCTCCCACAAAAATTTCCCCAAAATAAATACCATACTACCAAGTGGCACCCTTAGAGAACATTTTCATTATGTCTTGAGCTTGATTTAATATTTTATCCAAGGGTCCCAATCATATTTTTCTATGATAGGTCATAGAGATTAAACATAGAATCTCTTTTATATATTCTTAGACTAGGTCCAAATCATATTTTACTAATATTAAAACCTTAGGCTATAATATTCATGAAAGGTCCTTTATACATATTTCCCCAATTATCATGTTAAGTCATTTTTTTTCTTATTTTGGCAAGAGTAGGGAATCCCAAATAAATGACACATGTCAAGTTGATGAGATTAAGTTTGACAGTGACATGGATGTTAGTTGATGATCATGAGGATGTCATTTTATGGTCACATGAATGCAAAATTTAACCTTTAAAACATGTCAAACTTATGAGATTAAATTTCATAGTCACATGGATGTTATTTCATGGTCATGAAGACATCATTTGATGATCATGTGAATGTCAAATTTAACCTCAATAACAACTAATTTATAAAATTAAATTTGATAATCATGCAAATGTCATTTGATGATCATGAATAAATCATTTGATAGTCACATAAACATAAAATTTAACCTCATAAATTACCTATTTAGATTCAAAAGTGGACCCAGTATATCAATGGTTCACATTGATCCATATAGTTATTCTAATAGTGAAATATCAATAGAGACTTTTAAAGGTCCTAGATTAAATAAAGATTTTCCAAGTGGCATGCCTACATGATGAAAGTAAAATTCAAAAGGTCTACGCTAAAATCCTATGGTATGTATCTGCTCAGGCCCATTTGATTGAATGATACGAGAATGAGTTGAAATTTTAAAGCATTGTGAGAGTGACAAGTGTCACCATCATGAGATCTCATTACATAGAGTTTAGGAGCCCCAAAAAATTGCCAAGTGGCACACATATGAATCAAAGTAAAGTAGGGAATCACAAGTGTCAAGCACATAGGATTCAATGAGCCAAAAACACTAAGATCTACTGAACCATGTTAAACCAACACATAAGGATCGATGATGCAAGATCAACATGGAATTTTTAAAATATCCTATAACTAACAAAGAGTTACCAAGTGGCATAAAAACATTCAAAGAACACAAAAGCCTTGCAGAGCTACCAAGTGGAAACTCATGTTTCATCATAAGAAAGATTAATGGTATGAATCCTAAGTGGACTTTTTAAATATCCTAGACTCAATTAGGTGTTAACATGTGTCACACCTCATTAAAACTAGTAGGGAATTATGGATAGAATAATTGAATCTTTGGACACTTGAACTATATATATCAATAGAGATTGGGTCTCACAATTAAGCTAGAATATGAACATGTATATATTAATGTGAATAGCGAATATAAAGAACCATATTCTATAAAAAGTATAGGCAAGCATGAAATGCATAGTTCAGATTAGTCATAGATAATAGTAGTGCCACTACTTCTAAAATATTGGTAAAGTGACTTTGGTCCTTCATATACATGTCAAAATTCCATTTGAAGGTGGCTAATTTGAAAAATCAATAGGTTTTTTTCATAACTTTTTAAAAGAAGGCATGTACAGTTTTGGTAGATGGTGTATATTCTGAAGTTTGCATATAGTTCAATCTAAAATTGTAAAAAATTACCTCTATCTTTATACACATGCACATGCTACATAGCTTTGGCAAAGGCTAGTTTAAATTGATAACTATAAGTAGACTCTTATATGGTTTTAGACCATAGTTAGAACTCGTGTTTTAACTATCACATGTAATAACCTTGTATGAACTTGGAGGATGAGGTGACCCCTTCCCCAAGTCTATATAAATAATTGTAATCCAACATAAATTTTTGGGTCAGAGAATTTTTCAATATAAGATCAACATCAGTTTTGATTGATAATGAATGTGTTTGTGTATTTTATTTCCAATTTTTGTGTAATTAGTTGTTACTTTTGTTGGTTGTATATTTCAATAATCTTTAGTGTACAAAAGCTATTAATGGATTTTTGATTATTTTGATTAATGTACTAATTTGCAGATGTCTAACAACTATTAAAAGATTGGTAAATATATTGGTTAAGATAGTCAATTTTAAATTGATTCATAATTCTAATTATACATGAGTGCTTTATTCGACGTATTTTTATGTGTGTGTGTAACATCTACCTCAGATACATCACTAGCCTAAGCCATAATATCCTAATTAAAGATATGTAATAGCTACCCCAAAAGGAGCAAAATTTGTTTGAGGCTTATGTATTTCCTACATCATTATTTCCTTAGACATCTTAGCTGACTATGTGTGTGCAATTTATGCTATCAACAAGCATAGGTTCTGAGAGCACTTGTCCTTTTAAAAATCATCTAAGGGATTAGTTCTTGAAAACCATAAAATATTTCTTTTTTGCCTTACCCTTCCCTCCTTTTTAAGTTTGTTTTAATATCTACCCACTCTATATTAGTAACCAACCACCCCTCCAACTCACATAGAGATTCAATACCCTTATTAGGAACCACACTTCCATCCAAAAACTTTTTAAATAACCTACATGCCTCACCCACTATTCCATCAATATGTTGTAATAGACCATACCTATAACTTGTGCCCTGGAGTGGAGTTTACCTCCATTCAGATCCTAAAACGTTAGAGGATACCTTGTTAAGGCTATGGTGTGTATAAAACCTACATCAACAAGATTAATTTAATCAAAACCATAAAATAGGAAAAAAAAAGTTGAAGAGAAGCAAGAACAAGATAAGGACCCTAAGAAAGTGACTGATGAAACCTCAGATTGACTGAAGGAAAGTGAAACTAAAGACTTCACTCAAGGACCAAGTATTATAACTTGATGCCTCACTAAAAATAAGAAATAAATCAATAGGTTGGTTGTTTACTTAGACTCGAAGGAGTCTTACCATTAATACTCTAATTTTCATTATCCATGTCTTTACTTGTTATTTATTTTTGTTGATATTTAGTGGAATTTTCCAAATGGTTTATAATATTTTTGTATAAAGACATCCATGTTGTGTATTTTCCCATGGGGATCCTACTTTATGCTTATTTTTTTCTACTTATTGAATATCCTTCAACCCTTGTAATGCATACAAAACCCTCTAATCCAATTTTTTAACCTTATCAAATTAAAAAAATATGAATCTAGTATTGATATAAACTAAATATGAATATGAATATGATATTCATATAAAATATCAATGTGTTTATATGTGTGTGTGTGTGTGTGTGTGTGTGTGTGTGTGTGTGTGTGTGTACATATGTATATATGTATATATGTACATATGTGTGTATATATATATATATATGTACATATGTATATATATATATATGTACATATATATATATATGTATATATGTATATATATATATATATGTATATATATATACATATATATATATATATATATATACACATATACACATATATATATATGTACATATATATATATATATGTATATATGTACATATATATATACATATATATATGTATATATATATATATGTATATGTATACATATATATATATATATACATATATATATATATCTATGTATATGTATATGTGTGTGTGTATATATATATATATATATATATATATATATATATATATATATATATATATATATATATGTATGTATGTATGTATGTATGCGTGTATGCGTGTGTGCGTGTGTGCGTGTGTGCGCGTGTGCGCGCGCGCGCGCGCGTGTGTGTGTGTGTGTGTGTGTGTGTGTGTGTGTGTGTGTGTGTGTGTGTGTGTGTGTGTGTGTGTGTGTGTGTGATGCAAGGATACAAAGGGTCATGTGAGTTTGGTGCCATTTTCCATGAGGATTGAAGGGTCACAAAGGGTGAATGCCAAAGGTCATTTAGAAATATATAAATAAAGGCTTGAGAAGCCATTTGTAATATCCAAGAGAGTTCATGGTTTGTATTTGTTTTTAAAGAGAGAAAAGAAGGAGATATTATAGAGTTCTATCATTTATTAAGTAACATTGAGAGATAGTTGTGTTTTATACACAAGAGGGGTTGGTGTTCCTATGGGTTGGTGCTCAAAAATATTTGCAAGGGGTTTGTGCTCCCATGGGTTGGTACTCACAAATAGTTGATGTGTTGGTCTCAACAAAGGGATTGGTGCTCCTGAAAGTTAGTTCTTGTGAACTTTGTAATTTGAGTTGGTGCTCATTCATATACTTGAGATTGTACTCCATGGTCTTTTCCACTTTGAGTTTCCACATAAAAATATGGTGTGTCTCTCTCTTGTGTAGTGCATATTATTGTTTCATTTTTATTGCATATCTTGAATGTGTGATTAAGTGGTTAAAGAAAAAAAATTAGATTAAGTAAAATATATATAATATATTGATTCACCCCCCTCTCAGTATATTTTGTTCTTAACAATTAATATCAGAGCAGGTTCCTTTTGAAAAAGTTTCATAGCTTGAAGGTAGATCGGGAAATCACGATGCACATATCACATGAAGGTTTTTGTATAAATAAGGAACCTTTGTTTGATGGGACAAATTATAATTTTTGGAGCATAAGGATGAAGACTTATTTGATATCCCTTGGATTCGACATTTGACAAGCAGTGGTAGAGAAATATGAAGAGCCACAAACACTTGTAACTACTCTAGAAAAAAAAAGGTAAGTGAACATAATGCTAAAGCCTTAAATGCTATTTTATGTGGTTTATGTGAATCAAAATTTGTTAAAGTTATTCAATGTAAATTTGCTCATGAAACTTAGGTAAAACTTGAGAATATTTACAAAGGTGATGGAAAGGTTCTGCAAGCTAAGCTTCAGACTTTTAAAAGATAGTTTGAGAGTTTGAATATGGAAGAGGAAGAAAATATAACAAGTTATCTTTTGCAAGTTAATCAAATAGTTAATCAGATTTAAGGTCTTGGAGAAAAGTTAGAAGAATTAATTATGGTTCAAAAAAATTTGATATCTCTACCATTGAGATATGATGCAAAAGTTTTGGCAATTGAAGAGATGAATAATTTATCCAAGATAAAGATGGATGAGCTACATGGTATTCTTATGGCATATAAGATGCAGACTAAATAATAAAAACCCTCAAAAAGAGAAGCTGCTTTCAAGACATCAAAGAAAGAGAAGGCTAAGATTCAATAATCAAGTTATAGTTCTAGCGATGATGAAGATGACAACGGAGCTATATTCATTTGCAAGCCAAAAAAGGGCATAGGTAAATATGCAAGAAAATTACCTTTTAAATGTTTTAATTATGGAAAGATTGGACATTATGTAGATAAGTTCCTAGATAAGGGAAATGGTTAAAATGAAGAAGGAAAGTCTACATACAAGAATAATTTCAAAGGAAAATTTAATAAGGTATTTGAGAAGAAGAGTTTGTATTCTAAATATCGTAGCTCAGCCGAAGATAGTGGAGTCAGTGATTCAGAAGAAGAAGAGATTCTATTCATGGCCATACATGAAGATGACTTTATAAGCAAAAGTATAATGTATTAAGAAGAAGAACAAGATGAAGGTAAAGTAAATTTGGAAGGAGGACTCATTTTTACCTTAGAAGAGTTAAAATCTCTTGAAAAGAAGAATCAAAGATTAAAGCTCCAGATCGAGAAAAATAAAAAGGAGTCAAAGGAAATAATTGAAGATCTAAAAACACACTTTAAAGAAGCCAAGAATAATGAAGAAGATCTAATGACACAGTTACAAATAGTAAGTAAAGAATGTGAAAGGTATGTTATTGAGATTGCTTCTTTAAAAGTAGATCTTGAGAAAAAAATTAAGTAATCAATGATAGAGCAGCCAATGATTCAAAATTTGAGAATAGCACTAATATGTTGAATAAGATATTAAAAAATTAAAGATCAATGTTAGATAAGATAGGTATTGGATTTAAAAAAGAGAAAGGGGAGGCCAATACTTTCACAGACAAGGAAAAAGGAAAGAGCTATGCTAAAGCTATTACAAAAGAAGAAATAAAAAGGAAAGAAGTAAAGAATACATATGACATATCAAATAAAGAAGGCTGGAGGGAATAGAGATATGAAAAACAATTAGGTAAAAGATATAAAAATAGGTCCTATTTTTATGGTTACTATTTCTATTGTAATGGATATAGTCATAAGAAAATAGAATGTCAAAAAAGGGCTAACAATTTTAGAAATAAAGAGAAGGAAAGTCATGCAAAGTCAAGCAGAGGCCACAACTCTTTTGCTCCTCTGTCAGGCTTTAATGAAGAGGCCATAATATGTTACAAGTGAAATTAATTCATACACATAGCCTGGTACTATAGAAGCATGTTTGAGTCAATCAAGAAGGACTAGAGTTTCAAGGCTCCACTCATCAAGAAGAAAGTCAAATAGGTTCATGGCAGAAGAAACAACTTGAAAAATCTATTTTGGTACAGACAGATTTACATGCAAGAAATGAAGAAAATCCATGGTTCATTGACATTGGATGTTCAAGGTACATGATAGGATACAAAAACAAGTTTATAACCTTGAATAAGATCAATGGTGGCACAGTGAAATTCAAAGATAATACTACTACCAAAATTATTGAAAAAGGTACACTAAGTTAAGATAATGGTAGAACTAAAACTAAAAAAATTTTATATGTAGAAGGTATTAAGCATAATATTTAGAGTGTAATTCAAATGTGTGATTAGGGGCACACACTAAAGTTTTATGAAAAAAGTTGTGAAATTAGGAGAAAAGATTCAGATGTGTTGATTGTAGATGCTTAGAGAATAGGCAATAATTTGTATATGTTATCAGACATCAAAGGTCAAAGATGTTGTTTGAGTCAAATTGAAGAAATTTGGATATGGCATAGGAGAATGAGACATAAATTTTGAAAATCTTGTCAACATCAACAAAAAGTAAGCAGTCAAAAATATTCTAAAGATTACAAAGCCATTTGCCATGCTTTGTGAACCTTGTTAGCATGGGAATCAGGGTAGAAGACAGTTCAAAAAAAAGAATACTCAACCAATCAGATGTTAGAGCTTGTTCACATTGATCTATGTGGACCTATGAGAACTCAAATTACTCAAAGTGAAAAATATTTCATGTTGATTATTGATGATTTTTCATGTATGACTTGGGTAATGTTTTTAAAGAAAAAATTAGAAGCTTTCAGACATTTCAAAACATTAAAAACATTAGTTAAGTATGAAACCAATTTGAAGATTAAGTGTCTAAGATTAGATCAAGGAGGATAATTCATGTTAGATTAGTTTATTGAGTTTTTTGAAGACCATGGAATAAAGAGACATTATTCAACAACTAGAACTCCATAACAAAATGGAGTAGTTGAGCAGAGAAATAGAATAGTTCAGGGGATGGCGAGGACAATGCTAAATGAATCCAAGATACCATATAACTATTGGAGAGAGGCATTTTCTACAACAGTGCATATTTAGAATAGATCATTATTGAGAGTCAACAGTGATAAGTCTCCTTATGAGCTAGGGCTGCAGACCAATAGAATAAAATGGAGTATATCAATACTACAGAACAAATTTCATATATTTTCACAAATGAACTACCAAAAGACACATTTGAGTATCTATGGGAGAAGTAAGGAGTAATTTATTTTACTTCCTACCATTAAGGTTTAGCATCAATTGAGGGGGAGCTAAGTGTTAGCTCTAGGTAGGCCCTTTTCCATTGATGTCAAAGGGGGAGAATAATAGGTACAAGTATAGGTACACATGTAAAAATAGGTACAAGGAATATGTATAGGTTGCTACAGTAAGGGGGAGTTAATGTATATTTTTTAGATAGTAGTATGTGCAGGTTTTAGGATGTGGTAGTTTCAGTTTGAGGTTACCATCAATGACAAAGGGGGAGATTGTTGGAAATATTATCATTGATGTCAAAAGTCTAGCATTATTAGTGATAAAGGCTCTATTTCATTTAATGGTGTTTTTAATATTCATATCTTGGATAATGTGTGTTAATATTTATTTAATATTAATGACTATATTTTTTGGTTGCATATAAGTCAAAAGAGGGCCCATGGAGAAGTCAAAGAGTCATGGGGTAAAAGACAAAATAGGAATGGGACACATTTTCTCATGAAGAGTCATCTTAAGGAATTCCAAGAGTCACCATTTGAAGACAAAAGAGGGTATGAGACATTTTTCCATGAAGGGACATTTTGAGGAATATGAAAAGTCACCAAGATAAAGACAAAAGAGTTAAGGATGATTTTGATTATGAAGGGTCACCATATGAATTTTCAAATGAAAGGATATGAAGGGTCATGCAATTTTGGTGCCATTTTCCATGAGGATTGAAGGGTCACAAAGGGTGAATGCCAAAGGTCATTTGGAAAGATATAAATAAAGGATTGAGAAGCCATTTGTAATATGCAAGAGAGTGCATCATTTTTGTTTGTTTTCAAAGAGAAAAGAAAGAGATATTGTAGAGTTCTATCATTTATTGAGTAATAAAAATTAAGATATGGTTGTTTTTTATAAACAAGAGAGGTTAGTGCTCCTGTAGGTTGGTGCTCACAAATATTTGCAAGGGGTTGGTGCTCATGTGGGTTAGTGCTCACAAATAGTTACTATGTTGGTGCTTAGGAAAGGGGTTGGTGCTCCTACAAGTTGGTTATTACAAACTTTGTAATTTGAGTTGGTGCTCATTCATATACTTGAGATTGTTCTCCATGGTTTTTCCCACTTTGGGTTTCCACGTAAAAATTTGCTCTCTCTCTCTCTCTCTCTCTCTCTCTCTCTCTCTCTCTCTCTCTCTCTCTCTCTCTCTCTCTCTCTCTCTCTCTCTCTCTCTCTCTCTCTTTGTGGTGCATATTATTATTTCAATTTTATTCCATATCTTGAATTTGTGATTGAGTGGTTAAAGAAAAGAAATCAGATTAATTAAAAGATATATGATATACTAACTCAGCCCCCCTCTCAGTATATTTCATGATTAACAGATTATGCAATCTCACCACCATGGATGTGTGTGCGTGTGCGTGATAGAAAATAAAAATATTGGCTTGGCCCTTTGCTCATAGGCCAACTTTAGGATTGTGTAGTCTCACCACCATGGATAGTAGTAGGACTAAACACTCCCCACCAACATGGAAAATGTTATGGGATCGCATTCATCATCCCACCCTTTTGAGGGTTAAGGGATGTCTATGCCTTTTCATCTCTTCAACAACCAGGGGGTGTCCACATCCATGAAATACACAAATTAATTTTAAAATATATAATGTGTGTGTGTGTGCATGCACGTGCGCGCATGTGTGTGTGTGTGTGTGTGTGTGTGTGTGTGTGTGTGTGTGTGTGTGTGTGTGTGTGTGTGTGTGTGTGTGTGTGTGTGTGTGTGTGTGTGTGTGTGTGTGTGTGTGTGTGTGTGTGTGTGTGTGTGTGTGTGTGTGTGAAATTTATTAGTTTATTTTATTTCACACACACACACACATGTCATACATTTAAAACTAGAGTCCATTCATTGGATTTGTATTTGGTTTATTCATATTGTAATGAGATATATAAACTATGTTTTGTTTTTTATAACAAATTTTATCTATGTTAGTGTACATAAACTTTTATAACTTTTGGATTTAAATTTAATTTTTGAAAGTAAAATATAGTTGCATATAAAAACTAATGACTCTTATAAAACAATGTCCAAACCAAAATGTTCTTTGAACATGAGTAAAATTTTAGGCATACAATATAAAAAAACTATCAAGACAATATTTATGAAATTATAACCAAATTTTGTCAACAATTGTTTACTATAATTATGTGGGTTATAGTTCAATTACATTCTTAACTAATTATTTTTTTATAAATACCCTTACAAAAGAAAATACCAACATTCCATTTTGAGACAAATCTTTTAAAAGAGAGAGAGAGAGAGGGGCAAGTTATTTATTTCTATTATTTTCCACATGTCATAAACAATTAAATTTTAACATTCTTTGCACATGTCACTATGCTAATTTTTGATCTTACACTAGTTAATAATCAAAATGAAGGTGGAGGAAGTTATTTTATTTTACACATTTAAAATAAATTGACATGATAAAAAAATGCTTGAGTAAATAATCCTACCTTCTCTCCACCACTTGTTCAAGTAAAATCCAAGTCTCAAAAACTCCAACAAAAATGCTCCTCATAAAAAATCCTTCAATTTACTTCATAAACAAGCTCAAAAAAATGGATGGTCAACTCTAAAACAATACAAATATTATTAATTAAATAAGAAAATTATCCATAAAATCTCCACTAAATTTCATTCATGGAGGGAATACTTTTCTTACAAAATCATATATTCCTTCTTACACACCCATGTTTTTCCTTAAAATTTTCTTGCATGCCATGTAGGTTTACTTACACAAGTAAACCCACCCTTACACACTTACTAAAAATTATTTAAATTTTAGTACAATCACCGTACTTCTTCTTACATTCTTATTTAATTCTCTTTCATGTACCATGTGGGTTTACTTGCACATGTAAATCCACTTTCTTACATACATAATTAATTCCTTACATTCTTACATGAATTTCTTATAGTTAAATTTTATCTCTTACAAATTTACTTACACACTTTACCCACATTCATAATCCACTACACCTAGGATGTAATCCTAAGTCCTAAATGCTACTTAGTACGCCTACTAGCTAGTGATCATATCATTCCTAGAAGGCCTATGTACCCACTCAATTTTCATATTTTAATATTTAAATTTTTAAAAATAATTATGTTAGTGTACATTATTTAAAAATATTATTATTTAAATTAATTTTTTTTAAACACTCATAATATAAATGTAAATGTTTAATTTTTTACACAATTATGGGATATAGTTCAAATTTTCACATATGCCATGGGTTATTCAACATGACGAACATATCAAATTTGACTAGGGAATAGTAGATAAATATGAGGGGTATTAAATTATCTCCCTCTTATAAAATCATCATCCTTGATGCATTATAAAACATTGGGAATCAAAGGTAAATACACCTCTAAGAGGTAAAATGAATTATTTATATAATACTTTAACACTAAATAGACATATTTGAAACAACAAGTTTTTATTGTGTTCTAAATTCATGTGGTTAAATCATAGGATCAATTACTATTTTAACTAGCCTAAGTACTTTCAAAAAATATTAATTTTCTCTAGTTTTTTATGATATTTTTTATGTCATATCTTTTAATACCCAAATTCCTAATTTGATTTCAGAAATAGTAATGTTAAGCATAAAATTTTAAAATTTGGATATGATTTTTATTAGTAAGGAATTGTATCATTTATAAAAAAGTAGATTTTAATTATATATCAAATGTTTTTAATAAAATATTTTATTTTAACTTCATCCTTGGAACTCCCAATAAAAATCCTCCTTAGCCTTCCCATGAAAAATAAGGAAGTAATTACTTTATCTAGATCATGTATGAAACCACCACATCTAGTGGGTAGTAAGATGGTCTCAAGACTTGTCTTATAAGCTTCTAAAACCTATATAATTTATTATAATATGTCATATTCTCCTCCATAATCACATCACAACATATAGCTAACAAACATTTTAATTAATGAAAGGATATGTCAAAATAAATCAACATGATAATCAAAATAAATAAAGGGACAAATAGACACAAAATATTCCAAATTTGAAGTTGTAATAATTAAAATAATAAATGGTAAATAACCTAAACATTTCAACTCAAAATAAAATAGTGTTGGTTTCAAAATCAACATAAATTATCACTCAAACCAAAATAAAGTTCCAACATACCATAATATAAAGTTTTCACATCACATTACTATGTGGCTTAATTGTCTACCTAGAGGGATAAGGACATAAATAATAAAAAAATAATCATCCTCTTTATTCTTCCCAAAAAAATTTCATAAGACTTAACATAGAGTGTTCATCACAAGGTTATGATACAAAGATATGAATTACACTAATCAATAATTTCACATGGGTCTTATAGGCACAATGTGCATCACAATTATGTTAATATCCACATATGTACATACTATCCACACAACACAATTGAATGTTTATCACTTTATCATATAATTCGTGTTCATATGATAAAATAGTTATTTTAGAGGATGAGCTTGTTATAGTGGTTTTATACAAATACATGATCATGCTAGGGGTTAAAAAAGAGGTTTTACATACATGAATATTCATCAAGGTTAAGGAAACATATGAATAACTCATTCTACAATAGTCTAAATTTCCTCACAAATAATGGATATAAATGATATAAACTCATAACAACATAATAAAAATATGTACACTATAAATATACAAGGATCAAATGTCATTTCATCGACCCAAAATTATAATACACATGTTTTATCTATAACCTCAAATAATTAATCAATAAATGACCTCAACTAATATGAAAATGATTATTATCTAAGTGAACATCCCCATTAATAATAACATAATGCATCAAAATTATCATAAATATTTCATGATTAAACTCATCTTCATAAGGACCATACTGAATGTGTGCACCTGAGTTAGCTTAATGGTGAAGAATATGTACTCCCAAAATGGAGGTCATAGGTTTTAATCCATCAAGGGATAAGTTATGCACACATTAATGAAAAGTATCCACATGTAATGGGTTAACCAACTTGGTATTTAATGCAACAGGAGTCAATAAGTGGATTGAAACTTATGTTCAATGTGATGAGGCATTCCACAATCCATGGATAGGGATACTATTCACCATTGGTTTCTAAGTATAAAAATGTTAGCATCTAAAAATATAGTGAACCTGAGTTGGCCTAATGGTGTGCTCCCAAAAGGGAGGTAAAAGGTTCTAATCTAATAGTAGGTAAGGTATGCATACCTTCCTAAGAAGTATCCACATGCAATGGGCTAACCGGCTTGGTGTTTAATGCGATAGGGGTATGTAAGTGGATTGAAACTATGTTTAATGTGACAAGGCATTCCACAGTTCATGGCTATATATACTATTCACCATTGGTTTGGATATTCTAAGTATAAAAATGTTAGCAACCAAAACATTTTAATGTTTAATATGATGGGGGTCAGCAAGTGGCTTGAAACCTATGTTTAATACGATGAGGCAAGCCTATATTCCATAGCTAGGGATACTATTCACCACTAGTTTGGACATTTTAGGTATAAAAATGATAGCACCTAAAAATTTATCCCTAAGAGTTAGTTAGAGTGGATAGGATCAATGACTTCAATTTCCTAGGTCTCAAGTTCAATTCCTTCCAAACACTTTGTGACACATCAAGGCTTAGGGTAAGATACTTCATCTACATTTTGAAGTGGCCATGGGGATATCTTAAGCTAGGGGTCAAAATTCTCAATGTGTTTCATGTAGATCATAGTGGGGATATTTAGCTAAGGATAATTTCTTGGACATTAAGAACCCAAACCCACCCCCATTAAGCTTCAAATGTAGATTAATTTTTTTTATAAACATAATTAGTATAACAAGGTTAAATGGGTACTTTGTTATATAATTAATTTTTAGATGAAAAGGAAAAAGGCTAAAATGTATCAATTCATGTGATTGATTGTGAGAAGTGTTGATGGCACAAGTAAGGGAGTAATAAAATGAGGGCATGAAGGATAATGGTGGCATGAAGGAGTAGAAGAAGGGAGGATTGTGAGTAAAAAAGAGGATCATAGTGTTGCATCCTAGAGTGGGTCCCTTGTAGAGCCTCAAATTTATGAATGTGGGAGGTAAAACAAGGTTATTCAGGGTAAAAAATATCATGGGAAGGTTTTGGAGGAGGTGATAGATGAAGATAGAGAATGATGGGATGAAGAAGTGAACTTGAGAAAAATAGGTGCTAGCTAGAAATGTAAGCTTGTAGGGTTGTAAAAGAAGAACTTAGAGAAGAATGGGGGTCATAAGAAATCTTTATTTGTTAATGATGAAGCATTAAGGCTAGACCAAAGTTTTTTAAAGAGTTACAAAAGGTATTTGAGGGAGATCATTATTTAGAAAGTCTTGTAGATCAAAGGGGGGAATTTTTGGGGGATGGGGTGAAGATTGGAGAAACTAGGGTTTTGGAATGGTCTTCAGACTTTTTTATTTATAAAGTTTAACTTTTGATAGATTGTGCCCTAATTTTAAAATGTTCATGAAAATGGCCAATAATGGGAGCTATTGAGATTTGAATTAAGAACATTATAGTTTGTTAGTGGCGATGAGCTTTTTTCCCAAGGGTTTTTTTTATGGTCTTTGAAACCAAAAAAGAGAAAGAAAAGGTTTTCAATTTTAAATCTTGGTATTTGAATGGAATGGGTATTTAGATTTAAAATTTGATCCCTAAATTTTGATCCATTGAAAACTAGGAAGGGTAGTTATCTAGTGTGGATAAGATTCTATGGTCTTCTTTTAGAATATTGGAGTGAAGATTATCTAGCTACTTTGGGAGGCTTGTTGGGTCTGGTTGTGGAAATAGATGATTCCTTGCTTAACGATAGTAGAAAAACTTATGCTCATGTTAGGGTCAAGTTATATTTGGATCAAGATATTATAGAGTTTGTGATTATTTAGTTAAGGGGTCAGTCTTGGGATCAAAGAATTGATGTGGAAAATATTCCTTTTAGATGTTACAAATGTCACCAACTAGGCCATATTCAGAAGTTTTGTCAAAAAAATAGGAGATATTTTCAAACCAAAGAAGTTAAGATGATGCCTTAATGGAAATAAAAAAAAGGATCAAAAAGGGAGAAAGAGATGTCAAAAAGGATTGGAGAAATATGCATATCAAAGCAAGTAGGATGAGGAAGTTTGGAAATATCAATCTCAAAATATTAGAGAAATAAATAATTTGCTTGTTAATTTATGGACAATATAAGTAATCTCACCAACTTCATGATCAAAATATATGAATTCATTGAAAAATAATCTCACTCCATAAGAGATTTGGTCCTAAAAAATAGATGAATTCAGAGTCCTATGATGGTTTGAAAATTTTAGAGGAAATGACTCAGTAGGTTATAGGCTCTAATGAGGAGGGATCATATTTTGTAGAATATTTGGAAGAAGATTCAGAAGAGGATCTAAATTATAAGGAAATTATCTCTATTTATAATTCCCAAAGTAATATTTTGAATCAAAATTGGGGTACTACAAATAATTAGGGCATAAAATATTTAAAAATTTTCATTGTGGGAGAAGTCCTTGTAGGAAAATAGGGTACTTTATAAGAATTTCTGGATGTTGCAAAGATGGGGGGTGGAATGACCTCCTTTAGAATAATGAAGGGTATTTATTGGAATGTTAGGGATCTAAATTCCCATAAAAAAATATGCTTGATTAAGAATCTACTATGAATTAATAAATCATATATTATATTATTGAAAGAAACCAAACTCAATAGGGAGGAAGGGAAAAGATTTTTGAGTTTGTTTGGGCATTGTTGGCTAATTTTTTTT
The DNA here is from genome assembly GCA_037957365.1 of Torreya grandis. Lineage (NCBI taxonomy): Eukaryota > Viridiplantae > Streptophyta > Pinopsida > Cupressales > Taxaceae > Torreya > Torreya grandis. The sequence goes on along the minus strand of JARHVA010003560.1, from coordinate 1,091,293 downwards.
TTTTTGGAATAAATTGGAGAATTTGGTGGCTATCCATTCTTTTGTCCCCTTTTCTTCCAAAGTATATTTTTTGTCTTTAGGTTAAAATTGGCAAGTGGGTAGAATTTTGAGTTTCAAGTCTAATTTGTAGTTCCTTTTGTTTAACATTTATGGGCCTCAGGTAGCTTCATTGAAAACTTATATTTGGGTAGATATTTCATCATTTTTGAATTATTTTTTAGATTCAAAAGATTTTTTTAGGGTTGATTTCAATGTTATTTTGAGCCATAAGGATAAGCAAGGAGGAGTGTTTTGAAATTCTCAAGTGATTCAAGATTTTTGTTTATTTGTTGCTTAGAATGTTCTTGAAGATGTGGCACCAAATGTAGGTTGGTTTACATGGAACAATAGACATTTGGTAATGGAAAATATTTTGGAGAGATTAGATAGGTTTTTGATTTCCTCTATATAGAATCAAAGTAACATAAAATTGGATTGTTGGGTTTTGCCACAGACTAGATGAGATCATCAATCTATTATGTTGAATATATTCCCCCCAAAAGATGTTTGTTTAAGTTTGAATTGATGTGGCTTCAAGACCCTTCTTTATTTGAGAATGTTACATAATGGTGGATTCAAATTTTTATCCCTTAAGGCTCTAGAATTTTTTAGATGAACAAGATATTGAAATATCTAAAAGAAAAACTCAAGGTGTGGAATCGTGAGAATTTCAAGGATATTTATTAGGAAAAAGTAAGGATTGACACTAAGTTGAATAAGATAGATGATATAATATTAAAATGGGGGATGGATTTTCAAGCTTATTATATTGAAAACTATTTGGTCAGTGATTATAAAGAAATTATTTGCAGAGAATAAATATTTTGGAAGCAAAAATCAAGGGAGAATTGGCTCAAGGAAGGGGATAAAAATTCAGATTTTTTTCATCTATCGATTAAAGCTAAAAGGAAGGTAACCATGATTTCTCACACTTAATCTACACAAGGGGTGGTTTTAGACTCTCTAAAATATATTAATTTGTTATGTATCTGATACTTTCAAAAATTATTAAATGATGGAGATTTTTCTAACTTGAGATTGTAGAATGAATTTCTCCAACTCATTCCAGAAGTGATCTCTCAAGGTATGAATGAAAAGATGTTGACCCCATTTTATTTGGAAAAAATTAGGAGGGTGGTTTTTTCAATGGCCAAAGATAAATATCTTAGTTTATATAGTTTCCCTGTAACCTTTTTCTAATACTTCTGGGAGGTGGTAGTTATTGATGTATGGGAGATGGTGGAAGAATCTAGAAAGAAGAAGAAAGTTCTCCCAGAGCTGAATATAATTTTTTTATCTTTATTTTTGAAAGGTGATTATTAGTCTTCTTTCTTGGATTTCAAACCTATATCTTTGTGTAATACTATTTGTAAGATTATTTCAAAATCCATTACTAAGAGAATGAAACCTTTCCTTTATAAATTGATTTCTAGTGAGCAAGTGGGTTTTGTGAAGGGAAGAAGTATCTAAGAAAGAATTATTGTAGCTCATAAAATTATGCATTCACTAATCAATAATCATAAAAAATACATGTTCATAAAATGAGACATTATTAAATCTTATGATATGGTGAATTGGAGATTTTTATTGAAGATAATGTTGAAGTTTGGTTTTAACAAAGATTAGTGTGAGTGGGTGTTTAGTTATGTGTCGAATCCAAAATTATTAGTGTTAGTGAATGGATGCCTATCTAGTTTCTTCACTATCTCTAGAGGTTTAATGAAATGAGATCCATTATCCCATTTCCTTTTCATACTAATGGTAGATGATTTTAGAAGAGTAGTTAGAGAGGCACAAGATAGAGGAAAGTTGCATGGTCTTCAAATTATGGACAATTTCAAAATTTTCATGCATCGTCAATTTGTAGATGACACTTTTATTTTTGGAAAAGTTATGGTTGAATAATATTTGGAGTTTAAAAGGATTTGAGAATTTATGAATAAGATTTTAGGTAGAAAGTAAATGAAGGTAAGTCTGAAATATATTTTGTCAATTATTGTCCTAAGATAGAAGTCAATTTAAGCAGGATCCTAGCTTTTAATATTGAAAAACTTCTAAGCAAATATCTAGGGGTTCCTCTTTTCAAAGGTGTTATCTATTATGGATTTTTTAAAAATGTTCATGAGAGTTTTAAGGCACATCAGAGTTCTTGGAAAGGAAGATGGTTATCCTTGGTTAGTAGGATAACTCTTATTAAAGCTATTCCTAGTGCTTTTCTGACCTATTAATTTTATATTTTATGTCCTCTAGAGAAATTCATAAGTTCAATGAATAATATCATGAAGGAATTTATTTGGTAAGGTTGTGGTGTAGATAAGAAAATTCTATTGATGAAATGGGAGAGAATTTGTAAGAGGAAAAAGAAAGGTGGAGCGAGTACTAAGGATATCCATCTCCAAAATTTAGCTTTAGGATCTAAATTGGCATGGAAAATGGTTTTTGAATTAGAAATAATGTGGTGAAAACTTATTCAAGCTAAGTATCTTGATTCATACTCCCTGGAGTGTATGATATCAATTTTGAATCCCCTAGAGGATACCATGTGTGGATTTTCATGCTAAAATGTAGATCTATTATAACACAACCTATTTTATGGACTATTAATAATGGTAGGAAGGTATAATTTTGGTAACAATCTTAGAATTCTCATTTCCTATTAGTTGAGAAATTTAATTATAGTCATATTGAATCTCTTCTAGAAAATATATAAGGTCTGAAATTGAGTGACTATGTGGTTTTAGTTCCTAATTTGAGGAGAGTAGATTGCAGATGGAAAAGTATGATGGATCTTAAAATCCCATGAGAGGAGATTTTATCTTTATAGGTTTGTCTTAGTAAGAATAATATCTTTCTTAACAATCAAGAAAATCAACTCCACTAGATTGGTGCAAAAATGGGCTTGTATTTAGTGAGATTAGGATATCAGATGGTAGAAGAGGAAGATGATTATTTGTTTTGGGAGAGTTTTATTTGTTGGAGTAAAGAAATTTTACAAAAAGTAGGGACCTTCACATGGTTGGTAGTACATGGTCACACACTCTCTCAGGACCATTTGAATCAAATAGGGTCTATTTGGACTTATAGATGTTGCTTATGTGAGAAAGAGGACAAAAAAATTGACCATTTGTTATATAATTACTCCTTTGAAAATTGGTATTGGATTTGGATCTAAATCAAATTCAACTAGGATTGGTCATGTCCACCATCTCTCTTCTAGGACTTTACTTCTTAGTTGAAGGGTGATGTTAAGTATTAATTCTATAGTCTATGGATATGTATCACTGCCATATTAATATGGATGATTTGGAAAGAAAGGAATGCTCAAATCTTTGAAAATAAATCTTGACCATTGCATGTGGTCTTAAGAGAAATACAATTATCCATTTCTAAAGTTATTTCTTCACATTTTTAGAGGAAATAAGGAATGTTGATATAATGGGATATGTAAATGTGTGTGAATTAGAAACATATAAAACCTCCTCCTATTAAAGGGTCAATGATAAATAAGAAGGATAAGATAAGGAGAAAGGAGGTAATTTGGTCTCTTCCATAACTTGGTTAGTTTAAACTAAACTTTGATGAAACATGTAGAGGAAATCTTGGGGCATCTGGGGCAAATTGTGTGATAAAGGACTAGAGTGGTTCTCTTATTAGAATAATGTCATTGAAGCTTCTAGATGGAATAAATAATGAATATGAGGCCCAAGCTCTAACAACTAGTGTGGAGATGGATTTAGAGTGTGGGATCTCCTTTTTGGAAATTAAATGAGATTTTTAGGTAGTTATCAAGGCTCTGAGTGCTCAAAGGGCTAAATCATTGAAATTCGAGAATATTTTGGCTATAATCTCTCCAAAATTAAATCAGTTTGAGGACTAGATTTTTTCCCATTGCTTGATAAAAAGAAACAAAGTAGTAAATTTATTTGCTAATATAGGTATTGATCAAACCATATATAAGAGAGTGGATAATGTTATAATAAGCTAGGAAGATTGTAGGGGACTTGACCAGATTGACATGTAAGCTATATTTTGCTAGTTTTTAATTTTATTTTTAATCAAAAATTAATTATAAAAATCATTTAATCTTTTTGGTATAAGGTGATATCTATTTTGATAATATAAGGCTTATGTTTACATGGGATTTACTATGGTTGGTTATGGTAGTGGGTGGCTTTTTGGAATTTTAGGTGGTAGTCAAGCTTTGAATGTCTCATTATTTCCTTAATTGATATCATTAATTCAAATTTATCACTTTTGATTGATTTTTAAATGGAATGACAGGTCACATGTTTTTATTTAATATGGGTTTGGTAACTAGTTTTACGGCCTTATTGCATTTGCACTATCAAGATGGATTAGAACTATGTGGAATCTACTTGAGGGCCTTTAATCTTTAGCAAATATAAAACATGGGAGATGAGATTCTCGAGTGTTATATCTAGAATGTGCCTCTTTAACATATTTTGGATTCCCATGTTGGAAGTTGCAAAGGCCTTAAATAAATTCTTAGGGGTGGAGTTATTAGAATCAAGAAAATAAGTGTGCATGAATTCAAACTTGGCATCTTTGTTTGTGAGCAATATCTACATGGTTATGGTGGATGAAGAGAAAATTCTTTCTTTTGTTGATTTGTTTGTTTGGCATAAATATAAAGTGGGGTTAATGTTAAAAATGTATACCCTTATTCTAGGTCCTTTTCCAACCCTGATTTTCTATGGTTAGGATAATATGGGCTTCATTCCTCTATCTTTTTTTCATGTTTTGGAAACAAGGTTTTTGGATTTGGTGAATTTCACGTAGGAAATTGATGAGATGTGCTTAGGAGATCAGAAGAATGAAGTGAATAGAGGCATTATCATGCCTAAAATTTAAGAACTATTTAAGACAATTCCACTTATGGAGGAGTGGAGGGTGTAGAGGAGGAGGCCTAAATGTGTGCAAGCCATAAAATGGCTCACCAAGGGAGTTGTTAGGGGTGTTTTAAAGGCACCATCATGGTGGAAAGGGAAAGCTAAGATTTTGAAGGAACATGAAAGCAGTCAAATGAGATTGGTTTTTACATAGTTGTAAGAGGCAATTAGGTATTTGATAGGGAATTAGGTGGTGATAGTAGGTTCCATTTCTAAAGTGAAGGATCAAGAGGTGCATGCTGATAATTTTAAGAATCAAGTAAAATTTCTAGAGTTGGGTTAATTTCTAAAAAGCAATAGTAAGATGGTCGAGCTGATCATTTCGGAATAAGTATAATTTTATGGTTTTTTGGTGACTATTACGCAAGAGTTTATTGACTATCATTGTTATAGTGATTTTGTGGGATTAAGGTTAGATTTTTCCAAAACTTTTGATAGTTTATATGTGTTTTATATGGTCTAAATTCTTTAACAATTATGATTGTTAATGTAGACCATCTTTTTTGGATACAATATGTTATGTGGGTCAAGGACCCATAATCCTTACCATCAATCTTACAAAAATGACCATATTGAATGCTTATAAGAAATTTTTATGTTTGTTGCAGAAGATACTGAACCATCAAATTTGATTTACCTAAATTTCCTAGTGAGGAAGCCATGCTTTGATACCAAAATTTCATGCCAAAAATTGTTGTCCCAAAAATTGAATTAAACACTATAATATTTATTTTGATTAATTAATTAAATTATAATCAATTATTAATTATTTTTAATAATCAATAACATCACAAGAGGAAGTGTGACACAAAAAATGAATGAAGTGATTAATCAAAATTTTTATGTATTTAACCCATAATAGTACTTTTCATAATCATGACATAAAAACATATCTAAAATGGAATTAAGTTTCAAATTAGTTTTTAAAATTACCACACTACATGAGTGTCTATTTTAACATCTTATTAATATAATTCTTTATGAAGGAGAAACACACTAAAGGTATATTTAAATTATATGTTATTTTTACCTAAGTGTAAGAATATAAAATATAGTTCTTATAAGGTTAAACATACACTAGTAAAAACAATAATAAACCTAGGTTATGAGTATAGACACATAAATCTGGTCATAGGTACTTGACAATGCTAATTCCTAACAAATACTAAACCATATGACTTGTGCATAAGTACATGACTCTTATTCACCATTCCTATAATCCTTTTATTCATATATGGGATAAAAAATAATTACTATTATACCAAAATTCCAATGTCAAATGCTCAAGTTGTTTAAAATAACCTTGAGACTTCTCTAATAAAGGATAGTGTAGACACCAAAAATATGCACACCATAATTTTGAATGTTAAAGTTCCCCTTGACTACTTTAGGACCCCCTTGGGACCAATATAACCCTTTAACCCCTAACCAAGTCAATTTGACCAAACTAGATTAACCTTAGCTTTTACCCAATTTGACCCTTCACCCTCAACCATTGACGGTTAAGATGACCATCAATGGTCAGGGTCCACCTCCTTAACCACCAATATGCAAGCCACCCACCTTGCTTTTCTAAAAATATATTATCTTAATCTATGTGTAATCCCTTACATGAGTAACTTATAATTAGGAATCCAATTTCAAATCTTGTAAATATCTTGCCTTGCATATAATAAGAGAGGAACAAGGAGGTGAAAATCACCTACAATTGTTATCAAGAGATTGTGCATCTAGAATTATCTTTTTGTAGGTCAATCATCATCAACAATCTAGAAAACTCACCACTATGTCAGAGAGTCAAATTACCACCATAGCTCTACCAAATCACCAAGTGTTGTTACTATGTTAGAATCATGCTAGACCCCACCAATAGGTCAATCACCTCAAACATCCACCTGATTAGCTTTCTCTAAGATAAGTATTTATTTTTTGATATTCAATTACTTTGTTTGATTTTCACACTCATCCCAACACCAAGCCATATCCTATAATCTCACTTTGTGATCCCATAAATTAGCCATTCACCAACCTATATTTACACATAGTAATCATTGATGGTTGTCTCAATCATCGATGGTCTGTCCAACTGTTGACAAACACCCTGACTATTGATGGTCAGCCTGACCACCAACAGTCATTATGGTATAAAATTTTAATAATTTGTTTTCACCTACCTACCCCCAACCAAATTTAATTTTCTACACCCTTGCATGTTCACATACCCCTACCTAATTTTTTGAAGCAGACCCCAATCACCTAGCACTAGTATTAATTAGCTTATCACTATTTTAATAATTTCTAATCTATTCCTTAACAAGCATTCTTGTATTCAATTTTAGTACCTTTTGATTATTTATTCAAGTAACTACTATTATATTTATAAACTTAATTATTTAAAACATGTGGATTGATAGTCCTCAAGGAAGATCTCACTTTTGAGATCTAGTTATTGCTAGGCAATCTACTCAACTATATGTCTAACAAAATTTTTTGCTTTAGTGTTATTTTATATATAGGTAATCCTCCCAAGCCAAATAGGATTTCTTCATAATCTTATAATTTAATGTATGCACAATCAAATAGATTTTTCAACCATACCCGTACTTAGTTTCTTTTTTTTCCTTTCTAAAATACGAAGCCAAAATTCACTAAAACATTCTAGCACACCCAATGGGACCTTAAGTCTTTACTGTGGGTTTCCTTTATTTGCATCTATATGTTATTCTCTCTATCTATGCTAATTAACAAAATTGAAATCTCTTTTGGGTTTAAAATTAAGTGCATCCATTACTTGCTTATAATTTTATCTCACTTAGAATTAAGGAATAATAATGTTATTGTAGCATCACTTTTGTTGCACATACTAAGCCAAACCACTTTCATCAATTAAACATCAAATATACTTGAGACAAGTCCTAGATAATATTTAATCACATAATAATAACCTTACCCTTTCCTAGTGATCCTGATTGGAGGTCATTACCAAGGGGAGAACCAATTCATCTCTTTGGTTGAGTATAAACTCTAGAAATCAATATATATATATATATATATATATATATATATATATATATATATATATATATATATTATCTAAGCACCTAATACTCTTATCTTTGTAGTGTGTGAAGTGAGGGGGTAGGCATCAATACTAGGCCACATATTGATTCTAATACAGATATTTTTAAAGACTAAAACAAGCAAAAAACAACCATAGATTGCTTCTATAGTACATAATCTACAAGCTAAATTCTATCACACATTCTCATAACTTAAGGCATAATCCAAAAGTGAGATTAAAATTAACCACATGATTTTAAATTAATTTAGTGTGTGTTAAATTTCCTTGATCATTTTATTTCTTTCTCTCTATTTGAGTTGTAATATTATTTATGTTTCCCTCTCATCTTACTTGCATGGTTCTTACTCATCAATAACAAAGAGACTTACCAAGTCAGGTCCCATCTATAGATTATCTAGTCTCCTCTACCTCTTCATGCATGGAGTATATCTTAGATGTTGAGAGTTCTCCTCATCATTATAACACTTTTAGTGTGCCTTAGGTATTTTCCTAAGGTTACCTAGACTTTTTTACCTTTTTGGATAATAAATTGATAGCCTTGTAACATTACCTTAACATAGTATCTCACCATACACCCATTTTAGTAACATCTATCGATCTAATATATGGCATGACATTGGTATTTTTGGGTAGATAATTTGTTGCTAATATTGCCACCCAACCAGTAGATACTCAAGCACCTACCCCAACTGGCAACCCATCTAACACAACCATGTAGAACCAACCTATTCAACCTTATAACACCCAAACACTTCCTAGTCTAAATAACAACTCTTCTAACACAAGAACCACCCAAAATTTACCTACCCATACTCTAATTACTATTAGATTACCCACTACCAACATCACTACCATTCCTCTATTTACCTCCACTCTGCTTCAAAATGTAGTGGGACCCATACCTTTTCCCTTACCACCTATCACCACCAGAGATACCACTTATCCCTTACCTATGAGTCAACCACCCATGCACATGAAATAGTTCATGCTTTCTACCTAACCACCAGTGACCACATATTCATATGTGGCTTTGACCCAACCACTTGTGACCACTTACCCATATGTGGTAACTTCTCAACCTCTAGAAAATTACCAATATACCACTCAACTCCAACCATAGTATACACCTTATAACCCTTCAAGTGCACAACCCCAAATAGAATTAATAAAGATGCTTATAGATAATATGACCACCTTAAAGTCATCCATTTTGGGTTCTCACAACATCTTGTCATATGACCAAATATGTAATGAGTCCATCCATCCATCCATACCTATTAGGTCATATCCTCCCCAATAATAATTTCCCAAATTCTCTAAATTCCAAAGTAAGGAGGATCCCCAACAACACCTTAGGGAATTAGGCATGATTATTATCTGGTTACCTATGATGATTCCCTCCTTCTCCATACCTTCCCCATGTACCTAGCTAGTCTGAAAATGGATTGGTATAGTGCCATACCCAAACACTCCCTCTTCTCCTTCACCCAATTGGCTCAAAATTTATTGGACCACTTTTTGATAAATATCTCCAAGAATGTTTATATCATTAACCTCTACTCTATCTAGTAGTTTGAGGATGAATCCATTGCTGATTTTGTAGCTCGTTAGAGGATCTTAATTAACCAATTTTCCTTGTCCTTAACTCAACCAAAACTCATAGAGCTCTTTGCTTAGGCATGTGCTAAACATATCTCCTCTAAACTACATGTACAAAGCTTTTAAACCTTTGATGAATATTTTACCATGGCACATAATTTATAGAATATAGACATTGATGAAAAGAAGATAAAACTAAAAAACAAGAACTCTACCTATAAAATTCTTCTTCCAAACCAAACAACTAGTACAATACTAATACTAAGGGTAAGGGAAACATGAATACAATTATCCTTAAAGCCATCCCCACCATCTGTCAACCAACCAAATTCTATTATTTCCTCAAATCAAAACATGAGGAACCAAAACCATAGAAACTAGAAGTAATTCACTCTGCTTGGAGAATATTATACTTTAATCCTAGAGAAGTTATTAAATGCTAATACCATTCAAATTCTTCCTATCAAAGACTCTTAATTTTTTGATTCCTCTTATCCTACACCTATTTAGTACAATTATAATGATCCGTGTACCTTCCATCAAGTAATAAGACATGATGTTAGTAGGTAAAATACCTTCAAGAGCCTTGTACAATCCCTCATTGAAAAAGCAGATCTCACATGGAATAACCCCAATACACCATCAAACTGAGCCCTTGATATATATTTAGGTAACCTTTTCAAAAAAATGCTCCTACTAAGAATGATAGTAACTAGGTTAAGTGTTCTCATGATGCCCATATGGTCAATATGGTCCTTGATGTACTCATTACCCAACTACCTACTACCCAATCTTTCATTTTTTTGCTTCCTCCACTTACTAAGGTAGTGAAGTCACCTTCCCTTTATTCAAAAACCTAAACCAAGGAAATACCATCCTATTCCCCTCCACTTATTGAGGTAATGGAGTTATTAACCACTCTTTCCACTGATATACCAGAATAACCAACCATCACCACCTTACATTTACCTTTAACTACAAAGCAACTCACCCCTCCCTTATAAATCATTCCCATGGAAGAAGTCCCCATGTCCACTCCTCCCATGGAGGAGCCATTTATCTCAACCTTCATCCTTTAATTAAGGAATAGGATAAGGTTACATCTCTCTTTCCTAATCAATGGGTCTATCCTTTAAACCTACTACCCATGGAACTAAACCAATTACAAACCATTCTCTAGACTAGTCTAGAGATTGGATTTTGTTTCCAAACCCAAGTTAGATCAAGCTAACTTATGCTAGTATCTATGTCTCCCTTATATTACTAGACTAGAACCTCCAACCCTTCCTTTGGCAACCTAACCCACCACTTTTATTAACCAACCTATTATCATATCCACCCAATCAACCAAAACCTCTACCAAACCAACCAAACCTTAACCACCTAAGTCAACCAAGACCCAAATAACTGAACCCTCTTATATCACCTTGACCAAGACAACCAAAAGCCTTGGTAACTTCCCCACACCAAACCTTAGTCACCCATTTGTGAAAGTAGACTTAATTTATTTGAACCCACCAACCAAGTGCCAAACCAAAGCCACCCAAAAATTAAAACCACCAAAGGATTGAAGCCCCAAATTTTACCTCCCTTAACCTTTCCCTCCATTTTGGGTCCTCTTCCCTCTACCTTGAGTAGGAAGCCCATTTATCTCTACCAAAACCCCACCACCTCTTTTGGTTACACCTTCACAGTTACTTTTTGATGCACCTCTCTTCATCACACCAATAATACCTAGGATAACTACCTTGAAATATTCCACCTCTAGTTTATCATCCTCCTTATCTAAACCAAAGCCATCAATAAATCACACCACCTTACTTAAAGCACCTATCACCAAACCTACTTCCAAATAACATTCTACCTCAACAACCAAAACCAAGACCACTAAACCTTTACCACCCTTAGTTGAATCCTACTCAACCATTTTCCATAGGTCATTACAAACTTCTTATTTATCCTTACCTCCCATCAGACCCTTTAACCCTCTTGTTTCAAAACTTATTTGGTATAATGATCACCAAATGTGTTCTTATCATAGGACACCCAACCATGACATGGAGAACTATAAAGATCTCCAAACCATTATCTACCAACTTTATGATGACGATGATCTATTAATATATGAATGTCACATGAGCCCTATACTAATCCCACTAATAACTACATCTACCCAATGCTTACCCACTCCTCCACTCTCACCTCAGAGTGAATATGAGTCTACCCAATCTCCTACCCCAACTCCTCCCATCCATACTATCAACATGGTCACAATATCATAGTAGAAGGATAAGGGGAAGGATAAGGTGCCTATTCCTTAGACATATCCATCCTCCATCTCCAAACTAACTCAAACCTATCCATCTCCATCTCTAACCAAACTGAAGGTATTTATTTTACGTCCCTCCCAATCTAACCCCTAAAAATCCATCAAGAGAGTTATCCTCAAGTAACTTTACTCGACCCTGGTAAAAATGACCTTATATGAGTTGATAGCTACCTCCCCTCACCACCACCAAGAACTAATCAAGTATTTTCAATCCATAGAGGTCCAACCCAAATATCTACAACCTCTAGTAGCCTTTATTGGTTCCCTTCAAATTTCCAACCTTATTACCTTCAAGGATTTAGAAATACCCTCTATTCATATAGATAACTCAGATCCCCCTCTCTTTATTATTGCTTACATCAACCAAACCCACATGATATGGTTCATGATTGATGGGGGAGCTATTATTAACATCATCTCCTCCTATTCCTATAATTAACTCAACCTATCGGATAATGTCACATCTAAAATCTCAACCATCCTTCTATCATTTAATGATACCATGGTCACTACCTTGAGATATATTATCCTTCATATCTATCTAGGACCCCATACACTCCTTGAGCTCTTCTATGTAGTGGAAGGTGAATTCTAATACAATATTTTATTGAGATGACCCTGGATCTACTCCATGGGTTATATCCCCTCTACCTTTCACTATTGGATTAAGTTTGAGCATAAATCATAGGTCATCACCATCTAACCTATCTTAAGTATTTTCTTGACATGCAGCATGACCTATCACCCCAATTATGTCCTTATACCCCCATCCAGCACACCCTCAACAACCAAAAACCAACCTTCAACCACAAAAGTGGATGTCATATCCCCTTCCATCAATGAGGCATCCACAAATTCCTCTATCCCTTCAGACCAAATCCCCATCATGGACCTTTTTAAATTAATGTTTCATTACTTTTTAGTGGGGGAGTATCACCTTTTATCCCTTGATGTTTTCCCTACTCCTCACGAGTATAGGCAACTTACTATCCAATCAGGATATAACCCAAATATCAAAAATATTATTCCCTTTGGGCCTTCCTACTATCAAACACATTTTGTCTATGGGAGACTTAACAAACCCCTTGGTTCTTCTACAACCTCTTCTCCATATTGACCATTCACCACTAGTTTCTCTTACTTAGATTAAAAAAATCTTCACCAAGACATACCTCCATCAATGTGCTTGAAAAGGCTTTGGTCTTGGGTGGTATGAACATGTCCCATATAAGTTTGTCTCCATTAAGACTAGGAATCCCTAAGAGAATAATGGCCTTAGATTCATCTTACCCAAAAAGAAGAAACAAAATCCACCTACCATCACCATTACTGAGGAAGATACCCCTTCCTCACCAACCTCTCCTCTATCTGCATGGGAAGATGATGACATCATCCCACCTATTTTTTTTTCAACATGATCAACCTTAGACCCTTGACTTATCAAAAGGAAGGGGAGATCATAACCATCCCTTTGACCCATTCTAAGATAATAAGAGAAGACTCTCCTATCATTAACACTATTCAATGTCAGGATGATGATTCTATTTTCACCTACCTTGGTGCCCCAAATTCTTCCATCCATAAATCCTTTCCTCTCAAGACCTCAACCATGTTGAACAAATCCACTATGGATATCAACTTAGGCACTTTGAATAACCCCCACATTGTCAAAATTGGTAAATTGATAAATGTCGAGAAACATCCAGACTTCTCTTTCATCCAAGAAACAACATAGCCTTTGCTTGGTATTATAGAGACATGTCTGTAATTGACCCTACTATTTCTACCCATAATATAGTCACCCACCATAATGCCAATCTTATCAAGCAAAATCTTCAGTGTATGCACCCTTCCATAGCCCTTATCATCAAAAAAGAGCTTCAATGTCCTCTATTTATCAATTTTATTCAACCCATTGAATACCCCCAATGGGTCTCAAATGTCATACCTATCACCAAATCCATAAGGGGAACTACACATTTATGTGGACTTTCATGACCTCAACCTCACTTACCCCAAAGATGACTTTCCTCTACTAGGCATTGATTAGCTAATTGATATTATCACTGGCCACAAGATGTTATCTCTCATGTTATAATCAAATCATAATTACCCTCAAAGATCAACATAATACCACCTTTACCACCCCATGGGGAACCTTCTTCTATAGAGACATACTTTTTAGGTTAAACAATACTAGTGTAACTGACTAATATGCTATGACCTACATCTTTCATGACCTTATCCATAATATTTTCAAGGACTATTTGGATGACCTTCAAAAATCCAAACTTCAAAAATATCACTTGGTTATTCTTAAGATCATCTTTGAGTGCCTCATCCATTACCATGTTTTCCTTAACCCCAAGAAGTGTATTTTTAGGGTTTTGTCAGGAAATCTCCTTGGTCTTATTGTCTCCCTTCATAGAATTAAATTTTATCCTACCAAAATCAAATCTATCCTTGATATTCTTACTCCCATAAACCTTAAACAACTTCATAGCTTACAAGGGAAGATTCAATCCATTCATCATTTTATCTCTTATCTTTTGGACTGATGCCAACCCTTCCACCACATTTTGAAGAAGGATGTCTCTTTTAAATAGAATAGAGACTATAAAAAGGCCTTAGATTCACTCAAAAATTACCTTTTGTATCCACCTATCCTTACCCCTCTCAAGGATGGCCAACCCTTTTACCTATATATCTTTTCCATCAACCACTCCCTAGGGGAAATATTTTCTCATCAAGATGAGTAAAATAGAGAGCAAGTTGTCTACTACATTAGCTTCATTCTTGTAGAATATGAGACTCAATATACCCATATTGAAAAACTTTGCTTAGCTTTAGTCTTCATGGCCACCAAAATTTTTCACTACCTTATTAACCACAAAACCTATGTCATAAACAATACTAACCCACTTAAGTACATCCACTCCAAGCCATACCAAAATTTGTGTATGGCCAAATGGCTCATGATTTTATTAGATTTTGACCTTGAGTTACTTTAGCAAAAGTCAATTAAGGGGAAATTAATTTTTGGTTAATTGGCTGAGGCACCATTAGTAAACAACCATCTTCCTCCTCTTGAGTTCCCTAATGAGTCCATCATGACCCTCTCTTTGGTAGACGTCTCCTATCAAGTCACCATGTTCTTTGATGGATCAAAATGTATGTGTGGTGGTAGAGCTAGTATCATCTTTATCCCCTTTGATGGTGAGCCTATTCCTTTGTCTTTTAATCTCGATTTTGAATGTACCAACAATATGGTTGAGTACAAATCCCTAGTGATAGGCCTTCAGATTGCTTTAGCCCTAAGAGTCAAAATAATCAACATATTTGGTGACTCCCAACTTGTGGTCAATCAAATAAATGGATATTACCAATTTAATAATGATATTTTGCAATAGTAAAAACAACTAGTTGATGAACTCTTACCATCATTTGAACACTACTGCATCTAATAAACCCTATGATCTACTAACAAGTTTTATGACACCATGGCTTCCCTTGCCACTTAGATACCATCAGTACCCTTAGATTTTAAGCTATTTATTTTTATCTATAGACTCATCTAGCCTTCTTATGTCAAACTAGATTTTCCCACCATTTTTAATGTGGAAGAGACCCAACTTGACCTTTGGTATTAATAGACCTTCGACTACCTCAAACTTTCCATCAGTCCTTTTGGCCTTTCTAAGAATCCTTGAAAATAATTTATCTAGAGTACCTCTAATTATATAATTATGGGGGAAATTCTTTATAAAAATGGCTTTGATGGTCTCCTCTTTCGTTGCCTACATAGTCATAAAGCCTCTCACATTATCAAAGAAATACATGATGGCATCTATGGAAGACACTTCAGTGGCCTCACCATAGCTAATAACATCCTTTGCCTCAGCTATTAATAGCCTACCCTTAACCAAGACTACTATTATTATGTGAAAAAGTGTGTTAAGTGTCAACAATATGTCAATTTGCATCACGCACCTATCCATAGTCTTTGAGTTTTCACCAACTTATAGCCCTTCTAATAATGGGGTCTAGATCTTATTGGTGAAACTAAACTCCACTCCTTGTAGTGACACCATTATATCATCACTATGACCAAATATTCTACCAAGTGGTAGAGACTATCCCTCTAGTCTTAACCAAGGCAGAAAATATTGTCAATTTCATCAACCATCATATAATTTTCCATTTTAGTGTTCCTCATAATATTATCACCAAAAATGGTAAGTCTTTTAATAAAAATAAATTATAGGGTCTATGTGATGAATTCAACATTATTTTAAGCTTCTCCTCACCCTATCAGCCTCAAGTGAATGGATAGGTTGAGGCCTCTAACATAAATCTTAAAAACATGATAATTAAAAAGGTTAATGCATTTGGTCAGGATTGACATTTACACATCCCCTTCACCTTATGGGTATATCATACTAGCATTAGGATCCCTATAATTTATACCCTTTTCTCTTTTATATTTGGAGTGGAGGCCATCTTACCTCTTAAAGTCCAAATCCCATCTCTTTTCATATCTTTTCAAGAGCTTATTTTAGAAGATGATTGTCATTAATACCATTTATCTTAACTCGAGATACTTGAACATCATTTAGAAACCCTTACGCATTTTCACATATATTAGTAGCATGTCAAGCGTGCCTATAATAAACACCTCAAAGTGTGAGAATTCAACATCAGAGACCTCATTCTAAAGGAAAATCAACATGTCACCAATATGGAGAAAATCAAGTGAGGTAAGTTTTCTTTCAATTGGATCATACCCTATATCATAACCCATAAGTATGGATCAAGATCTTACCAATTTTCCTCTCTCGAAGGCAAAATAGAGCCTGAGCCCCTCAATGCTTTGTATCTACATCCATTCTTTTATTAATAATGATTAAGTTCACCTTTTATTTAACTTAAGCTCATAAATTTATATCCACCCACATTCTCTCTATCTCTTTTAGGGGAAACCAATTAAAAATAAATCATGTGATATTTTGTCACATCATTCCTTAAATATTAAATGATGGATACTAAAGCTCTAACCATTGCATGATTCTCATGGTACTTTTCACCCCTTTCATAGGATGGATTCCCATAATTGTTTTCACCTAAACCTCTTCACACCTAATCAACCTTCTTGCACTTTTAGTTTTGCCTTTATAAAGGTGAACCCCTAAGCCTATATAAGTGAGTCTATGTCAAGAAAAATAAAAAATTTAAAATTCCTATCACTAGAAATTATGGGTCAATCCTAGCATTCATAGACTACTCCCTTGAAGGACAACTATTGAAAATTCATTTGAAATTTCCAAATGTAAGGTGGACTATTCCCTTGAAGGATAGCTATAAAAAAGAATTGAAAAAATCAAATAAACTTAAACCACTCCCTTGAAGGATGACTGAGTAAAGCATTTTGTCAAAGCATAGAAATTACTTGGAAGCTTCTCACATTGATTAGCTTCCCATATATAGCAATAAAAAAAACACCCATTATCAAAATAAAATAAAATAAAACTCATTTTGAAAGCTATAATCAGCTCTCAAATAATAAAATAAGGTGGAAACCACAATCATATTTCACAAGTAGACTTCTCACATTGATTAGTATACACTTTACATGACATAGGTGTGTTTATACTAACTCCTTGAAAACCTATAGAAGAGGCATTCTAGTCTCCAAATAAGGTTCCATTTCCATCCATTCCCCCTTTATACTCTATAAGCAAGGGATTTTTGAGCTTACATAACATTGTGTGGCCAAGGCACTTTTTTAATCAACTAATGAATGTTAATGTGAAGCATTTGAAGGGATTATGTTAATTAAGCCAATCCAATTTTGGTTTTATTATTTAAGTCCTTGTCAAATAAGATGCATTGCTCCCTCTTCTTATCCTATCATGGATAAGTGATATTTTCATTATGATGTTTGTCCCTTGATTATATTTTCCCATCTAGTGTTGGTAGTTACCTTACCTCATGTGCTTTACCTTAAGCAAGATAAGAGAAAACATAATAATAACAAGCATATCCATGTGTGTCATAATTAAAATCATAATCATAATCACAACCATAACAAGCGTAATAAAACCATAACATCCATGAGCATTAAAACAATCAATCACTTTCCATCACATGTTTGAAATCTAAATAATGAAATTCAAATACTCATTAAATATTTAGCATGTCACAAGCAACCAAGAAGTATAACCATATATCAAAACCATCTCATGCCTAGCTAAGCCTATATCATTATCTAGAAACCATAACACAAGCATAATCTATTGTCAACATAACATCACATCATAAGAATTAAACATCAATGTAAACCATAAAACCATAAACATGAGTAATAAATAATGATCATATATAACTCATGAGTTAGATAATATAATGTATCAGCTCATAGGCCAAAATAATACATGTCTCTTTTAAAATACACATCTTAATATATCAGCTCATAAGACAAAATTAAAATGATATACAATAACATATAAAAGGTTTGAACTATGTCATGCCCCTATGGCACCACTATCTCTTGGCACACCACTAGATCCTGGTGCTTACCCTCTGCTATACCTATTGATCCCTTAAGTGTACCTATTTTTCCACTTATATATGTTTCCCACTGACTTGGTGTCACTACACTATCACCACCTACCAATTGGCTCTGTACTCACCCCATCAAGGCTTTTATAGACACTATGTCAACACTATGGCCTTAAATACCATAGCTCCTCAACTGTAGCTAGGTATCATATCATGGGGATGGAGCCTAGTGGTCATGTCTATGTTGCTATTCATCCTCCTCCATCTATAAACCTAGAATCATTTATATGTGCCCTTTTTGGTAACTCTTCATAATCTACCAAAGTAGGCATGGGATATGGATCTCGTAGTATAATCTCTATGTACTCTTGTCTGTACCTAGGGAATGCACCCAAAATACCCTATATAAGGCCAAACTATTTTTGTACCCTATTAAATGGGATGATATCCACCTCTCCATCCCTCTAGCCAAATATCCATGTATAGCTCTATAGGGAGAGTGTCTACCTACTATACCTAGGCTATGCTAAAAACTAAACATAGGGACTCTAGGTGATATCTATGATCACTAATACACTCATTACACCCCTAAACTAATCCACATCATGGGATCCTCCCCCTATACTTTATGTATCAACTTCACCCTTCCACCACATAAAGTTGACTAAAAACTCAATTTATGTGAACCCTACCCATGGTAATCCCACTAACCTTAGCACTTGAATGTACTCATAGTCCCAATAATGTAGAACCAAGGAAACATTGATACCATATCTCCTATAGGCCCTAAATCCCCATAACTCTCTATATATTTTGACCAATAGGATAAGTACCTAACTAAACATAGTCCACCCTATTAACAAATCCACCAATACCCCTAGTATCAAATATGGCAATCACTCACTACTTGAGTCAAGAAAATAAAAGCAAGAGATGGCTATCATAAGAATCTTCATGAGTTTCCTCTCACCTAGAGCCCTCTCATATAATATGTTATAGCTAAAGCCACCAGCATGACATCAAGCATGATCACTATCATCTCCATATAAAAGCTCTAGGAGCTCTCCTCTCACTCTATATGATAGATTGGATCACCCTAGAGTAGAATCCATGTGATCCTATGCACATCTTTGGGCAAGATCATCATCTCATTGGTCAAAAATAATAAGTGTTCATTATGGAATCCCATCTCTTAATGAGCACTATGACCATGTATTTATCATGAGGCACATGTTGATAATGACTCATCACCACCACCCAACCTCCTCTTATGAACCCAATTGATTGCGATCATCCCATACTAGATCTCTATGAAGATATGAAACACCTAATTATGCATCTATATCTTCTCCCTAGCCTACACCAATTTGTAAATGTGGATCAATCACCTACACCAATATTGTCTTCCTACCCTACCTTACCCTTTAATAAACTGACCTATTTCCTTATCCATATTACCCATCTACCTAGTTACTCACAACATTTACCCTCAAAGCCTACAAGGTGTACCTACCTAGAAATTACCACCTCTTTTGCCTTACACTTTTTCAAAACTTATAAAACACCCTCTTTTTCTTAATTGACCACCGATGGTCATGGTGACTGTTGATGGTTAGGCATTTATTTTTCTATGGATGTTAACCATCAACATCGATGGTCACTATAGGTGTTTTATGAATGGAACACCCAAACCTTACCCTACCTTAAAACTACCTCAAATGCATTTAAACTTCCTACTTTACTCCTCAAATGTGCTTACCATCCCTATCTCACCTAACCACATAATCAATTTCTAATTTAACCTACATATTTACTTGAATTCCCTAAAACCCTACCTAGGGATAATAGTTCAAACCCACCCATTTCAACTCTACCCTAATTCTAATGGACTTGAAAATTTAATATAGGCTATCAAATTTAGTACCACCCCCTAAATCATTTAATGACCATCATTATGGAGTTAGTTGTATGCCTACTCATCCTCATCTACATCTGTGTGCTCCCTGCATCTTGAATAGTCACCTTGGTCTACGTCAATAACTCTCACCCACTAATAAACAAGCTATCAACACTCACTTTCACCATAACATGACAAGCACTAGAGATCTAATTCAACACAAGAAAAAGTAAAAATGAGTGAAAGTTGATTCAAATTTCACTTTTACCCCATAGAATTTTATGGTTTTTACCCTGACCATCGATGGTTAGGGTGAATGTGGATGGTTACCCCACTTTTTTGATCTTATCTTGATCAACCTTCTTTAATAAAAATCACTTCAACTCACCCAGCAATGGAGACTACCTTCTCCACCCACCTTGACCACCTCATCACCTTATTGTTGGTCTATTTTGGCCCAACTAGTGCACATTTTATGACACTATTTGCTTGATCCTTTAACCATAGTGATAACATTTCCATGTTGTCTTATACCACCTTGTACTTACCTAACCCACTTGTGTCTTCTCAAAAACACTTATTGCCTTGGATACCTATGACACTTGACCCATTTGTGTTTTCATTGGGAGCACTTCCTACCTAGGATACCCATCACAACATGAACATTATCTAAAATACTTGATAAGAATAACTTGACCAGCTATGGCTAATGCTATAGATTGATTACCCCATCACCACTCTTTCTAGATCTTACCTTTATTTTTACCAACTTGGAAACTTAGTCTATGCATGATCTTGGCTATCATACTTTTTTGTCATACTTTGCATGTTATTTTATGCTTTAGTACCCAAATTTTCACTCACATTCATGATTTTTGCCTTAATCTCCACCATCATTGACCTTTCAATGTGTCACTTGATTTTATCTTACCTCATCGACTCTTGGTTTGAGGGGGAACACCTCATCCCATATTTAGGGAAATCATACCTTTGACTATTAATCCATTTTTATTTTGAAATTGGTCAATTCAAGACATATAACAAAAAAGGGCAAAATATAGACACTAAAAATCCACACACCATGATTCTAAATGTTAAAGTTCCCCTAGACCACCTTAGGAACCCCCTATGACCAATCTGACCCTTTAACCCTGACCAAACTTAACCTAAATTAGTTTAACCAAACTAGATTAACCTTATCTTCTACCCAATTTGACCTTTCAACCTTGATCATCGATGGTCAAGATGATTGCTAATGGTTAGGGTCCACCTCCTTAACCCCCAACATGTAAGCCACCTACCTTGATTTTCAAAAAATAGCTTGTCTTAATCCATGTGCAAGCTATTTCATGAGTGAGTTATAATTAGGAAGCCCATTTCACATATTTTTTCAAATATTTTACCTTGCCTAAAATAATAGAGGAATAAGGAGGTGAAAATCATCTACAATTATTATCAAGAGCTTGTGCATCTAGAATTATCTTTTTATAGGTCAATAATCATTAGCAATCTAATGAACTAGTTACTATGTTAGAGAGCCAACTTACCATCATATATCCACTAAAGTTCTAAGTGTTGTTACTCTATCAGAATCATGCCAGACTCCACCAATAGGTCAATCACCTCAAACATCCACCTGATCAATGTTTTGAAAGATAAGTATTTGTTTTCTAATATTTAATTACTTTTTTACCTTTCATACTTAGCCCAACACCAACCCATCTCCCATAATCTCACTTTGTGATCTCATCAATTAGCCATTCACCAACCTAGATCTATACATAGTAACCACTGATAATTGTCTCAAACATTGATGGTGTATCCAATTACTGATAGTCACCTTGACTATCAAAAATCATCTTAATTGTCGATGGTCAACCTAACCACTAATGGTCACTATGGTATTAAATTATAACAAGCCATTTTCACCTACATACCCCCAACCAAATATAATTTTTGTCCCTACCTATTCATAGACCTCTACCTAATTTTTTGAAAAAGACCCTAATCACCTAGTACTAGTATTAATTAGCTTATCACTATTTTAATCATTTCTAGTTTATTACATAGCAAACATTCTTATGTTCAATTTTAGTACCTTTTAATTATTGATGCAAGTAATTTTTATTATTTTTATAAACTTAATTTTTTAAAACATGTGGATTGACATCCCTCAAGGAAGTTCTCTCTTCCAAGATCTAGTTATAGCTAGACAATCCACTCAACTATTTATTTATCAAACAAATTTGATTTAATAATTTCATATCTATAGGTCATCCTCCAAAGCTAAAGAGGATTTATTTACAATCTTTTGATTTAATGCATGCACAATCAAATAGGTTTTTCAACCATACCCATACTTAGTTTCTTCTTTTCTTTTTTGAAATAATAAGTAGAAATTCGTTGAAATATATAGTTATAATTTACCCTTATGGATAAGTCTTAAATAGGTATATAGGAACACTTTATGCTCCTATCTACTTACAATGGTCACATCTAATGCCAAAAAATGGCTAGATTCCAAATTTTAAAATATTATTTTGGGTCTTCCTGTACATTTGACATGGTTAGCTAAATAAATTTTACAAAAGGTTTTAAGAATAAATAAACATCAAAGTTAATTCATCTTCCCCATTTTTTATTTACTTGGTTCAAAATTTTAAAATTATTGACATAGATCAAATCTTATCTATTCTTTAAAAATTCAAGATCACTCACACGAAGAATTAATAAGTTAAATCAAGAGCCTTTTAAAGTAATTTAATATCTATCATTGTTAAGTATCGAATCCATCTTCTAGATACATATGTATTATAAAATGAGCATAATTTCACATTCACTCAAGGTGGGATAACTATGTGGGTTTGATTTCTTTCCTTAGACTATTGGATACATAGGTAGTGGTCAATCATCAAGGGGGTGATTAAGGTAAACTCAACCCATTACATTTCCCTCTTTTCTTTCAATTTTTAAATCTATAAAAGTCCCCTTAGGGTTTCAAAGACAAGAGACGACAAATAATGAATTTTGTGTGGTAGAACCCTAATTTTGATATCTCATATTACTCAGCATGCACAAGTGCATAAGGTATAGAAATCCATTATTTTTCATATTCAATCAAGATAATTCCTTAATCAGTGAATCTGAGATCATTGTGTTCTAGTCCTCCTACAGCGGTCACATCTAGAGATACTTTTTGATCCTATTTCTTATTTGTCATTTCTAGAATTTATATTTCTCTATCATTTCTTGTTGGTCACATGTCGTATTCCACTGAGTCAAGGCTATAGTCAATGGGATCTAACACACTACACTATAATTTACTTATATAATACCTTTCCAAATTATATTTTATATGATGTGCATGTTCTTAAACTTGTATAATCATATTTTTCATTGATTTTCACTATCATAAAGCTATAATAATCAACATAAATTTATGTGCAAGCCAAATATACCTATTTATAGTACTTTCTAAAAATCCATATTTAGTATTTGTTAAAATCATAATTATTAAATATGTTAAATCTTTAACAACATGATATTATATAGTTTTACACTTATACTCAAATAAAAGTTATTGTGTTTTATCAAACATAGAGTGAAACATATTGGTGAACTTGTACATTTTTTAGCATTATTTTTCTAATTTTATCCTAAGGTTTCAAATTAGCTTTTGATTTTATTACATAATAATATTTTCTTGTCATTGGTTTTCAATTTTTTCATCTTTATTTTTCTGTAAACTTTATTCTATTAGTTTTATAAATCATATGGATTTTCATTCTAGGAAAGCAATCTTTAATTTCACCTGAGCAATGGTGTATTGGGTATTGTCCCAATACTCAAGCCATTAAATAACATTATATATATATATATATATAATGCTATTTTATGGCTTGAGTATTTTCTTAGGGTTTTGTTTTCATCCATAGCAAGCCTTTGACAATTTTTTATTGTAGTGCACTAGTAATAAGTTAACATTAGGAAGTTAATATCAACGTACCCTAGAGATAGGATAATACATATATAGGGATGGTAGAATCCTCTATAGTTATTTCATTCACAACCTTATTCACTATTTATAACTAAGACTATTATATCTAATATCCTACAAAGCAAACACACCCTTGACTAGATTCACCCTTTTTATTTGTTGCAAAATTTTAAAAGTTTCAATTCAGTAATAATGAAAGCGTATTTTTATCTTCTTTTGATTATCAGTATTAATTTCCAAGCTATTATTCATTATATATATTCCTTGATAAAATTAAAACATCATACCAAGGATAATATAAATAATGTATAATCTCAAGCCTTCATTAACCCACAATTACATTTTAGACAAATCTTTTTAAATTTTAGAATGACTATCAAACAAGAACAATCATACATTCATAATGTTATAAGGCATACCACAGACCCTATTTATGGACTCATCATGAATATTGAGACAAATAAAGATAATATAGATCAATAATATGAAGTTAATGATAAAAAATCATTCACATATCTTAGTACTAACCCACATCAGAATGATGCATGCCTATACATTGAAAAATAAACTAGTTTTCATTTCCACTTCCAATTTAGATACTCTAATTACTATTATTATTTATATTCATATATCAAACCTTATAATTACATATGTGGAAACATATTTAGGCATGTTGGAATCACTTGGTTTAAAATAGATTAGCATGCATATTTATATGCATCATACATACCTCACTTGATTAACAAACAAGGTCCATTTAAAATGTTGCCTAATGCATCCTCTCTTGAGAAAATTTTTCTAGTGATACATGCTAAAATATTACAAATAGAGCAAGGTGTATCTAAAATCAGTCACTCAAAGGAATCTCATGCTCTAATTAAAAATAATTTAGCACCATAGATAACCTCTTACCCATTAATATCATGTTTCATACCTCCCAAGCTACAATTTTATGAGGGTAAAGGTGATCTTGAGTAACATATTCATTCATTATATGTAGAATGCTTGAACTACATCTATAATGTAAAATTATTCCCAAATCTCTTTTCATGATTATATGATATCCATCTTCAATAATATAGAGAATTCAACCCATTGGTAGATGAGTTCCTAACATGATTCTCAATCAACATTAGTGAAAATCTATCTTAAGCAAAAATTTCTAAAAAGAAGCAAGGGTCAAATGAAAAAATCAATGAATATGTTATATGGTACAAGACTATGTTAGTTAAGATGATAAATTTTATGGAATATAACTAATTACAATGTATTTTCACACAAATCTTGCTAGCACCACTCCACTAGTCCATAATGTTTGATAAATTTAAATCCTTTGATGAGTTATGCCATATAGTCAAAGATAGAGAAGTCAAGATCATAACATTTAACAAGATAAGGTACACACCAAGTGTTCCATCTACTTCCAATATTAAGTATCAATGAAAGATAAATTACAAGGTCAAATGTAATGAAATAAAAAAATAAGAAAATTTAACAATTAATGTAATAGCACAACCATTAAACAAGCTTAAATTGATAAATCCCTCGAGTAAATTCACAAGGTTACCAAAATATCCTCATATATTATTATAAAACTAATTGACTATTATCTCATATGTCTACCTCCTCCATTTGAGATTGATTTGACTAATCCTCTACCTATAGGCTTCAATGACAATACATATTATGACTAGCATAGATGCATTTCACATTCTATAAATAAGTGTTATAGGCTAAGTCATAAAATATAATATCTTATCAATGATAATACTATTGAGTTAAACACACCCATAGATAAATTTAGACCATTACAAAATGATAATGGAAAGTTAAAAATATTCTATAATCCATTTCCAAATCACAGTACACCATAAAATGTAAATAATTTAGAAGTACATCATGTGTACAATGTGCATCATCCTCATAAGATATATGGTCATCCATTATATGTAATTATTGGTACATTTATAGGCACATTAGAATAATTTCCATTGATCACATTTGATGATCGTAAAATTTATAATGATGGTTCAAATAGGCATGCACCCTTTCTGAGAACTTACATTAACAATAAACCTATACATAATGCTATTATTGATAACCGATCAAGAAAAATGCATGTAAAATGACACTTCTTCACAATATTTCATACACATCATAAGATCTACAAGATACACTAGGAGTATCAAAATCATATGATGGTCATACATAAGACACTTTGGGATATATAGTGCTACCTATCTAAGCTAGTTTAGAAAAAATGGCTACTCCATTTATAATATTAACAAGCACATATATATTTAATATGATGTTATAACACCCTTGGATACATAATATTTATACAATACCGTCTATAGTGTATAGATGCCTCAAGTATAAACATTGTAATTAAGTGGTTAGAGTTCAAGGAATTTCATATGTGTACCTTCTACAATCAATAGTAACTACCCCTCCTCCACCCACCACCAAAGTTTATTGTGGAACTTATTCAAGAGCACCATAAAATCCAATTAGTGCATCTAATCCAAAGTGAAATACAATCATAGTCAGTTCACCCATTCAAGATCATAATTAGAATCAATTATTTCACATATATAAAATCTTTCTATACAACCAGTTCAAGGGGAAAAGGCATACATTCCTAAGTATCAGGCCTCATTTTAAATATTTATTAAGGGCTCATATAAGTCTAAATTTATTATAGTACATCCTAAGGTATTATCTTAAATAGTTTAATGTATTCCAAAACAAATACAGGTAGTTATACAACAAACATCACCAAGTCTTGTACCTTCTTGAGCTTCACCTTAAATAAAATATTCTATGAGCAATGATCATAATAGTTATGTTATGGCACTTGATACCTTTTCATATTTAGATATATCCACATGTAGCACTTTTCATCCATTGAATGTCACCCTTCAACTCTATGATCCAAACACACAATATGTTCCTCCCATTGATGGGATCATAGGCTACTTTATTTCCCAAAATGTCAAAAAATGCAATCAAATATTTTTAAAATGAAAAAAAATTAATAAAACTCATATATTTCATAAATCCAAAGAAACCAAATATTGTAAAAATCCAAAAACATTCAAAATATTCTCAAAAAATAAAAAATCAAGACCTGTGCTTGACATGAGATGTTAATTACTTATTTAAATATGTTATTTATCATATGTTTTGGTATATAACATATTCATTTTGAATACATACATGCTTTTCATGAAGTATATGAGTGTGATGTAAGACATACATTGTATTTGCATTCTTATATGTTAGAATCCGTTCTATCCAATGGCCATGTCTATGCTAGGGGAATCTTATTCTATAGGTTACATATACCTATGACCTGAAATGTAATAATGAACTACATATCTTAAAATTGCCTTATTATTCACTCATATGGAACAAACTAGTTTCACTTGTTTTATGCTTTATTATTGTTTACTTTATTACATGATAGGCTAGGCATTATGTTGATATGTCTTTTAACATGAAACCAAAAATTAGGTGAGGTTTTTTATTCCATTCCTCTCTTAAAATGAGGGATTTATTTCAAGAAGAAAACTTTACTGAAGGTTTTGGTTACTAGGTCTTGGTATGTAGGGTGACCCAATCAGCTCATTATGACCATACCATGTCAAGGGTCTTCGATGTGTATTTTAAACAATTTGATATGAATTGAAAATGAGGAACCTATGCCTATATAACTAGTAAAATGTCTATCTATGAATAAATTGCTGATTCAAACTAAAAACATCTATTACATGGATTCAATTGTACATATGCAATAATAAATAAGAACATGTTATCAAGATAAACATTAAAATCAAATTACAACTCACAAACTAAGCTAAACCAATATAACACTCTCATAAAAAAGATAAAAAGAGAGAAGGATAAGGAGAAAAGAGAAGAAAATCCCACTTTCTAATGTCAATTATCTTGGTTCTATTGAGCAATAAAATCCTAGGTTGGGAAGTCCTTAGTTAAGCTAGACCTAGCACAACTCCAATTAATGATGGTGTAGGAGTCTATGGAGTGAAGTATTATAACTAAATAGGAAAATTGACTCACCATATCCATGTGAAAACTAAGTCTATCACATTGAAAAGCTTTTAGATTATTTATATTAAGGATCATATGGGACTCATTAAATATATAGTGAGCTACAAACTTAGCTTCTAAATATCCTTGACTCAAAAAAACAATCTACAAATCAAGGAAAATGCATGAAAGGAAATGATTGATCTACTTAACAAGGGAGAACTAGATAATATGGTCCTTTATTCTATTGTTAAAACTAAAAAGATACAACCCTTATTACAATGCAAGAATTTATCCTAGATAGTTATGCAAGCATGTGGAGTTTAAATGCATATTCAAATTTAAATTCCTCTTATGAGATAGTTTTAGGAATATTTGACATAGCTATCCCACTTGAGGGTCTTTATTAATGTTTCTCATTCAATTTCATCTTATGGATAGCTATAAACATGTTGGATTGAATCAAGAACAAATGCATGTGAGGATTTAATTGGGATTGTACTAAGATCATCAATTATCCACATCTTATATAGTTGTAGCCACACTTATTTAAGGAATATTGTTGGTTGTTCATGCTTCATGATTTTTACTTATGTGTAGGCCATGTTAATGATTTTTGCCTTACTCATAATTCAATTGGGCCAAGATTTGATTCTGTGAAACAAATTAGATACATGGTTCATTCATAGTTTTTGATAATTTTAATGATTAAACATGTCAAATTTAAGGTATTTCCTTGTTGGTTTTTCAACCAATGTTTTCTTCATTCTGACAGGTTCCATGCCACATGGATCTCTATCAGTGTATCTATGTTTTTCCCTTGATACACACTTAGGTTTTGCTTTTATGGGACCCAGTTGATACTTGATAGCTCATTAACACCCCTAATCTTCATATTTATTTGTTTACCTTCATATTCATCTTGGCCACTTGGCCTCTTTTCATTCACTTGATATCTTAATATCTCAACCCCTTCACTACCATGTGTTGATTTCTCATCCCATATATATTTTTTCTTTTTCACCACAAATGGTCTTGCCTCTAGGATCATGGGCTCTAGGATGTTTCCACATGGTGTAATCCCACTCACCCACTCACTCAAGGCTCTAACATCTCTCTTAATCTACATGAAAATCATTGTGTTAGCAGGGTAGTGGGATTACTCCAGGTGGAATCATCATGCTAACCCACTAACCTAGAGGATTTGCATATATATGGACATCCTTGGTATAGTAAAACAATGGAATTATTCCATATGACATCATCTTACTAACCCACTAGCTTAGAACATGGTTGATGTCATCTCCTTATAGGGAAACTTTGATGAAAATAAAATGAGTGTTGAAAGGCATTTCAAATGGGCTCAGGACGACTAAGAAATAGACATGTGGCACTAAGAGTCATCCTATCAAATCAACCAAGTCCTTTGTAGTGGTAAAAAAGTAATATGTGGATCTAGACAACTTTTGTGAAATTAGCTAAGTGCTAAAAGTTTATTTTCGGTGGGCCAGAGCCATTGGGAGCTATGGAATGTCATTGTGTGGTGCCATGATTCTGATGCATGGAAGAACCTACAAAAAGTCATGGAAATGACTAAGTATATGATTTGAAAATCAATGAATATGAACATTCAAATTTAAATTAATATTTGTAAGGATTAAAATAATGACTAAGTATAGAATGAATTAATGCATAGACTTATCTAATTTGTTTGATTTAAAAGAAAAATTCATCCATTTACATGAAAAGTGACTAAGTTAAGAGGCAAAATGTTAAAAGAATTTTATTCATTCGAAATTAAAATAAAATATCAATGGATAAAATAACTCGAGAGAATGAGAAAAAAACTCTACAATAGTTATATAATTTGTGAAAATCCAAGGTGAAATTGCCTAAAAATAAGATGTAAAATGTATTTTATAACACAAGAAAACAAGCAAACTAAGACTTATCAAATTGATGAAAATTTAAATATTAGAATGATTGCATTTTTAAATGAAAACTTGGAATGAATTTAAGAAATACAAAGACATTAAACTAAACACATTTAATAATTTGTAACTTAATCATTTAGTGAATTGCTAATAAGGTCAATTCAAACCATCAACCATAATGAACTCCTAAAAGGCATTAAACTAGACTCCAAATTAAAATAGGGTCACCATTTTTTGACTAAAAATGGGGAGTATTATGCAAGCAACAACAAATGGTGACTCTTGCTAGAAAATACTCTTGAGTATTTCAATAATCCATAATCGTTTATTTTATAAAAAAAACATTAGCTACAAGATATTACTCAGAATAAAAGAAAATTCAATAGGTACTAAATTTTATAATAACCAGAGACATACTAAGCTATGATCCCATCAAAACCATCTATGTGTGTGACTAAGTGATTTATTCTTTTCTTTTGTATTCACACATAGTGATTTAGATTTACATAAGGCCAAAACCACTAAAGGAAATGATTTTACAATTCAACCTAATGGGGAATTGGTTTGGGAATTGTTATAGTGCTAGTTAGGCATTCATACCCCAATAGAGATACCTCTTGTCCCTTTCAAAGGCCTTGCTCCACTGCCAACTAGGTTAGAAATCCTATGGTGGAGGCTACTATGATCACCCTTTCAAGGAGAATTTTAGATCATACTTTTTAAATTGAATATTTTAAAAGGAGGCTTTATAATTCATCCATAAAGGTTTTAGGACTAAACCAAGGGTACAATTAAATCATCAAGTTCATGACAACTCAATACAAACTAGAATTGAAGTAATGCTACATTTTTCCTTAGATATTTCATTGTGTTAGATAGATTCAAATAAGAAGATAGATATTATAAAATTCACAAGTCATCGTATAAATCATTGACCTTTAGAACTGAGGAAATGATCAAATCAATAACAATAGTTTCACATATAATTTTCAAGTAAAATCTATAATTAGGCTCTCAAAATGCTATTTTTTTAATATTTACAACAACTTAGCACTTCATTCATGTGATTAGCAAGGGGAACATAAGGGAAAAAAGTTGGGGCAAACCCAAAAATGAAGATAAAAAATAAAATAAAGAAAACCTAACCTAATAGCAAGGGACAAGAAGGAAAAGGAGAAAGTTAATAAAAAGGAAATATACATTATTTATAGAGGTTCTCAAGCTAATGTATGCTTGAATCAGTTACACACCTAATTATTCAATATTTTGAGAAGGGTAGAGGGAAAAACCACTTTCTTCTATGTTTCCCCTCTAATGGAAAACATTATCCCATAAAGATTTATCAATGTTTAGTTCATGCAATCCAAACAAACTAGAAATATATTTTTTTTTCCATTATGTTTGCACTAAAATTGTAGAAATCATGAGCGATGGGTTAAATAAAATACCTTAGCCCCTACCTTGGATTTCAATGAGGGATATGGATGGGTGTTCATACATACTAGATTGACTAGAAGATCAAACCTAAAAGTGGCATGTTCTTCATGGTAGCAAGCAAATGAGTCACTTGGTGGTTGTTCTTCAATGTAAATAGATGCCTACATTACATCCCCTTTATTGTCCTTTGCATCCAAAAGGTATGGGAGTGTTTTATATTCTTCCCATATCAAAGACCTTATAAATTTTCCATTAGTGGTTAAAGTATGTAGAAAGCTAGGATGAATAAGGTCGTTCTCAGTTTATACTTCCATTGGTATGACTTCTTCATTCATGCCACTATGTTCAAGACTTCCCATTTTGATTGCCTTTATTATTGATATCATCACTTGGGTACCATAAACTATTATGAAGGTGGGACTAAACTGAGGAGATAGGCCATCAACTTTGGAATCCTTTAGATTTTCCTCCTTATAGGTATAACCACCCCTTTCTTGGTTTTCTTCCTTGTGCAAGTAGATTAACTCAGCATTACTTTCTCCTTTTGTTCCATCCTCTTCAAATGATAAAGGGTAATATAAACTACTAGTAATGGGTTTTTAACCACATTGGATCATTTTTATAAAATTAGTAGTAGCTGAGGGTAAGAATGATTCAGATGCATAGTATGCATATTTTTCATTTAATAACTCTAACTCCTATAGTTTTTATTTTGACTAACCCCAAGAGAGGTTGGTTTGTTCATTTTGAGTGTGAAAAATCTCATAAATTAAATTTTAAATCATGAGGATACCTCTTACAATGGTTTATTCCTCATCTTTAGAGTCATCATGATTACCTTTGTAGCCTTAAAATAATGGATCAATCTTATGAGATGGGATGGACTCAATATGCATGATGATCTCTACATTAGTAGTGTATCTTGATTCATACACTCTAGATAATGCATTAAAGTATGCATCTTAAAATATTAGATTCCACATTACCTCATGATTATCTCCTACAATAGATAACATTTGATTAGTAACAACACCAAAATATACATAATTACTAACATCATAAGAAGTAACTTGTTGATTTTACATAGGATTAACTAAGTCATATGCATTAAATAAATAATAAGGGATCTTGTTTGTCATAAGTAGGTTTGGTTGGGTAAAGGCTTGGGGTAATGCTTGATAGTGAGGTAAAAATTGATCCATGAGCTGACTTACATGCATGTAACTATTAGTGTAGGTTTTTATGTTTCCCTATTTATTAATTAGGGAATATTATATATTTGTGCATACATGGAGTTTTCCTACATTCATGGGATAGGCTAGCTTATGTGGAGATTATGTGTCATATTTGTGTCATAAGGTGTCATAAGAATGTCATAAGTGACTCCTTTGACTGGCTATTCTGGGTATGGGAGTTACTTCTCTATTCTTAGCACCTTGTCACCACCTTTTTTGGAGGAGTTTATTCTTGGGGTGCTTTGACCACCTTATGTGGAGGGTTCTATTATTGGGGTGCTTTGACCACCATTTATGGAGGAGTTACTAACTCTCCTATATGTATTCTTCATTTTGGCCATTTCATGTTAATAAAATTTTGGTTTTCTCCATTTTATCTTGTGAATTTCTCTTATTGTGTTATTTTCAAATTGCTTTGGCATTTATGTGGTGTGAACTTGTTCATCTTGTGTGATCATGTCTCCATTACACTCACATTATCCAAATTCTGGCAACAACTCTGATATGGTATCAGAGCTAACCCAATAATCTTGTGTGTGGTTATGCTTTTAGCTTATTTTGAAATCAAGAGGAGTGTTCTCTTTATTTATTTAATTCTAGATTTGGTCTAAAATTTAAAAAAAAATCTTTCAAAATCATTTCTGGTTAGTTTCCTTGGGATCCTTGCATTTGGGTTTCTTGGCTATCTTCAGGTGCTAGTTTTGCTTGTGTTCTTAGGTGCCATTTTTGTGTGGAGTAGCAGAGGGAGGAGCAGCAGTCAGCACTCCTCACAGTCAGCTCTTCTGGTCAGCAACTTCTAGTCCAAGCGTCAAACTTTAGTTCTGCGCCAAGCTTCCATCCTTCAACAAAATCAGCTTTTGCACCTAGCTTCAGCACTCCTTCAGGTGGCCACATGCCAACTTCAGTGCCAACAAGGTGTTAATCAACAAGCAGTCATTTGTACGGTACCCAGGCTACTATTTTTTTGTTTTTTACAAAAAAAAATAGAACTATGCCCTTTTTGCATGCCACTTGCTTTGTTTGCTATCCAGCTCCAGCATTGTGCCTCATTTTTTGTGAAGTCTTTTTTCCAACAATAGTTCTAGCGAAGCCTTCAACTATACGGTGCTAAGTAGCAGGTCTGCATTTAGTTTTTTGTCTATTCTGAATCAAAATTTTGGACTATTTGATTTTAGATGCCCCTTCGTACTTGGCATCCAATGTGGCACCCCTTGGACACTTGCAATCCTTCAATTCTATCTTTTATTTAATATTTTTAGTTAAATTTGACTTGTTAAAACAAAAATCAGTCAATTTGACTAAGTATTTAATTTTTTAGACAGTTTTGTAATTTGGGGGTTTTTAATTAAAACTTGTATCTTCGACCTACGAAGACGAAGGGTGAGGCTCAAGTTGGCAAGAGGCTAATTTCCCCTCAAAAATACCTCCTTTGGATTCCTCATTCCATGCCTAATCCAATAAGTGGTTGGAAGGCCACTTTCTCTCCCCATAATAGACATTTTTTTAATGTTTTAGTGTTTTTTTGCAAAAACACTAGTTTATGGGAAAACTGTAACTTTAATATCTTGAAAATGGTAGCTCGGTTTTGGGTGCCATTTTTTGAAAAAGTGTTTTTAATTCAATTTTCCACAGTGTAGACCTATTAACTGTCAAAAATGCACTAGTTTATAAAGTGCCAAAATTTGGGTCTCTCGGGACACATTTTTGGCTAAGTTCGACGTCCTGTTTGCTTTAGTCTTGCACTGATTGCTCTAAGATGCATTTTCAGCTAAGTCAAACATATTTTGGTCATGCACTTGCATATTTGGGGGGGTCAATATTTTAGGGGGGGTGTGATTGCTTTTCACAACTTGCTTTCATTTTCCTTTCTTCATAAATTCACAACTTGCAATCAACACAACTTCACCTAAATTCAGCTAAAAATGGATTCTTTTCAACTTAAACCCCTAACACCCTTCAACTATCATGAATGTAAAATTAAAATTTCAATCATTCTTAGAAGCAAAGGGTTGTATAGGACCACTATGGGAACTGAAGTAGAACCCAACACTGATGCTGAAAAGATCAAGTGGTACAACCATAGTGATGAAGCCTATGGATTACTGAGTTTGTTTGTGTCTCCATAACTTCTCTTCCACTTAAAATGCTCCCAAACTCCTAATGACATATGGGACACCTTAGAAAATTTGTTTGGGAAGCTTGATGAGATGAGAGGTCATGAGCTCAAAAATAAACTCATAAGTCTAAGTCCTAGCAACCTTGACTCCCTACAGGACTTCTTTACTAAGTTTAAGGCCCTTAGATTGCAATTGAAAGAGTGAAGGATAGAGAAGAAAGATGATCAACTCATTCTTTCTATTCTCACAAAGTTAGATCCAAGCTATTCAGTCTTTGTCTCCACTTTCCATGCCACAAAAAGTGCCCTTGGCACTACATGGAAAATGCTTTCATTGGATTCATTCATTGCTAACTTGACTAGGGAGCAAGATAAGCTAATTCATATGGGCACAATGAAGTCTACTCAACCCCAAGCTTTGATAGCTATAAATGGTAAGGATAAGACATCAATAAAGGAGAAGAAGAAAAAGAACAAGGACCAAGAGAAGAAGAAAGAAAACAACAATCTTGCCAAAAACAACACTGAGTCTTCATCCTCCAATGCTAAGCCTAAGAAGGAGAAGGTTAAGTGTGCCTATTGTAAAAAGATAGGGCATGATGAACACAAATTCATGAAGAAACAAATAGATCACCTAACTCATCTTCTAGAGAAGAACAACATAGGTGTTTATGAGTCCATCAAGCAGAATTCATCTACCCAAGATTCTACTAAGGTAAAAGGCAAGGGTAAGTAGAAAGAAAAGGGCAAGGCCCTTGTAGCAATTTCAGCTTCTACAACATCATGGGTAATTTATTTGGGTGATTCTCACCACATGGGCTCTTCACTAGTTGAGTTTTCATCTTTAGAGCCTTGTAGCATGACTTCAATTAGTTTGGGTGATGACACATCAGTTTCCATTGTAGGGAGAGGGTCAGTTGAAATGGAAGGAGGAACATTCAACAATTTTCTAAGTGTTCCTTCTCTTTCAACCAATCTCCTATCAATGTACCAAATCACTCACATTGGTTGGGGCATGAGAGTTGAGTTTTCACCAAATTTAGTGTCTATCAGGGAGTTGCATAGTGATACTACAGTGGTAGTGGGTAGGGCATATCACCAAGCCAGGTTATATACCTTCTCACATTTTGCATTAGATTCTTCTCCAATAGCATTGCTGACTCATTCAAATGGAGTTAAAAAATTATGACATGAGCGGTTTGGCCACCTTAACTACTACTACCTTGAGCAACTTTGCAAACATGACATGGTCATTGGCTTGCCTCGTGTCCAATTCTCAAAAGGACTTTGTGAGGGGTGCTCCCTTGGGAAGTATCCCAAAGCAAAATTTGACAAAGTCAAAGCTTAGAAGGCTTCACAACCTTTGGATTTAGTTCACAGTGATGTATCGAGACCCTTTCCTAGACCATCTTTCACAAGGGGCAAGTACATCCTCAATTTCATTGATGATTTCTCTAGGTGCACTTGGATATATTTTCTCAAACAAAACTCTGAAGTGTTTGAAAAATTTCTAGACTTCAAGGCTCTTTTTGAGAAATAGAGTGAGAAATCCATCAAGGTTCTTCAAACTGATAATGGAGGGGAGTATGTCAGCATCAGGTTTGAGTAGTTTTTCACCACAGAGGGGATTGATTTACAATGCATAGTCACTTATAGTCCTTCACAGAATGGGGTTGCAGAATGCAAGAATAGGTTCTTAAAAGAGATGGGTAGCTATATGATTCACTCCAAATCCTTAGCACCATAGTACTAGGCTGAAGCAATCAATTATGCTTGCTACATTCAAAATAGGGTTCCTCACAAAGCTTTAAAAGGGATAACACCCTTTGAAGCTTGGCATAAAAGAAAACTTGATGTTGAGCACCTTAGAGTTTTTAGATCCCCAGCCATGGCTTGCATTCTGAAGAAGAAATGCAAAGCTATGGAATGTCAATCCAAGCCTTGTATCTTTATAGGATATCTGAATGGTATTAAGGGATATCACCTTCTATATCCCATCACTCATGAGTTGTTCATCGAGAGAAGTGTCCATTTTCAAGAGAGTCCTGGAGACTCAACACTTGACACTTCTTCTCCCTCATCGGATCTACTTCTTCATGATGATTCCTCATCAGATTCAAATCAACCACAGTAGGTTCTTGAGCCAGAGACACCTTCTTCTTTGAGTTTAGATAGTAAGGACAGTGATGTAGAGTCATCCACCTCTAGTCAGTTAGAGGATGAGGAGTTAACACCTGACTCACCCACTTTTGGGCCACTTTAGGCTAGATAGACACTTGAGAGTGTTGGCACTTGGGTAGGAGATCTCGCAGATGATAGATGTACTAAGGGGATTTTTAGAGAGATCCACATGCCTTCTTTGCTATAGTTTCATATCCATAGACTTTTTGAGAGGCGTCGGGGGTACCTGAGTGGGATAGTGCTATGGAGGAAGAATATCCTTAATCAAAAATCACACTTGGGATTTGACTTCACTTCCTATGGGAAGAAAGATGGTTTGACGTAGGTGGATATATTGGACCAAGTTTGCAGCTGATGGGTCGGTTGATAAGTACAAGGCACGATTGGTCACCAAAGGTTTCTCACAGGTGGCAAGCATTGACTACTCAGAGACCTTTGCACCCATTGCAAAGATGACTTCTATCCAACTCACCTTGGCTATTGCTACAGCACATGGTTTGTATGTGCATCAGATGGATGTGAAGAGTGCCTTTCTTCATGGAGACTTAGAGGAGGAGATCTACATGGAGCAGCCACTAGGATTTGTTCAATATTCTTCCTTAGTATGTAGACTTAGGAAATCTATCTATGGCCTCAAACAGGCCCCTCAAGCTTGGTATGCCAAGATGGATTCCTTCCTTCTCATAGTGGGTTTCACTAGGTGCCATTCTAATCCTAATGTCTACTTCTTGCAGTAGGATGATTCACTCTTAATTTTGGTTCTATATGTTGATGACCTTTTGATCACCGGGAGTTCTTCATTAGCTATTGCAGTAGTGAAGGCATCTCTCCAAGATAGATTTGACATGATAGACTTAGGTTTGTTGCACTACTTCCTTGGCATTGAGATCTCACAGTGAGATTCAAGGATTTCTCTTGCACAGCCTAAGTATGTTCTTGACTTATTGGCTTGGTTTCACATGGATGATTGCAAGCCATCTCTGACTCCCTTTCTATTATGAGTCAAGCTTGAGGTTGATTTTTATTCACCATTGGTTGATGCCACTCGGTATCAACAACTTGTTGGTAGTCTCATTTACTTGACTCACACCAGGCCCAACATATCATATTCAGTGGGACTTATCTCCAGATTCATGTAGGAACCCCATGAGCTACATTAGAAAGTAGCTAAGAGGATCTTGCATTACATACAGGGTTCACATAGATATGGGATTCATTATAGATTTGGCACAGAGGTTGACTTGGTTGGATATACAGATTCAGATTGGGCTTGCAATTCACAGACTCGCAAGTCTACTTCTAGTTATAGTTTCTCTCTAGGTTCAAGCCCTGTCAGTTGGTATAGCAAGAAGAAGAATGTTATTGTTATATCATCCATAAAGGTAGAGTACAGGGGAGCTATTAATGTAGCTACTAAGGCTATTTGGCTTTAGGGGATTCTTTTTGAGTTTGGCATTCCTATCAGGCAGCCCACCATCATTTATTGTGATAACCAAAGTACCATTCAGATTTGTAGGAATCCGGTTCAACACCAGTGGACCAAGCACATAGAGATTCACATGCATTTCATTTGGGATCTTATTCATAGTCAAGTCATTAACTTGATATTTTGCCAATCTTTGGAGCAGGTTACAGACATCTTCACCAAACCTTTCACTGAGAGCAAGTTCATTCATCTATAAGCTCTTATTGGGGTGTAGTCTACATCTACAGTAGCATCATCTTTAGGGGGACCTTCTAGCCTCTTCTTTTCTTTTATGTCCCTCTTTTTTTTTGGGGGGGGGGGAGTTTTTTCCAATGGCTTTTCTCCTTTTCTCTATCTTATGGGAGATTGCATTTATACATGGGTACCTCATCAAGCCTAGTTTCTGGGACCCATTTTTTATTTCCACACTGCCCACCTAAGCTGCACTTATGGGGGGGTATTAGTGTAGGTTTTTATTTTTCCCTATTTATTAATTAGGGAATATTATATATTTGTGCATACATGGAGTTTTTCTACATCCGTGGGATAGGCTAGCTTATGTGGAGATTGTGTGTCATATTTGTGTCATAAGGTGTCATAAGAATGTCATAAGTGACTCCTTTGACTGACTATTTCGGGTATGGGAGTTACTTCTCTATTCTTAGCACCTTGTCACCACCTTTTTTGGAGGAGTCTATTCTTGGGGTGCTTTGACCACCTTTTGTGGAGGAGTCTATTCTTGGGGTGCTTTGACCACCTTTTGTGGAGGAGTCTATTCTTGGGGTGTTTGACCACCATTTGTGGAGGAGTTACTTACTAACTCTCCTATATGTATTCTTCAATTTGGCCATTCCATTTTGTCTTGTGTAATTTTTCTTGTGTTATTTTTAAATTGCTTTGGCATCTATGTGGTGTGCACTTGTTCATCTTGTGTGATCACATCTCCATTGCACTCACATTATCCAGATTCTGGCAACAACTCCGATAGTAACTTGAAGGACTTTGGGTATAAATACCATAAGTCATTAGTTTTTATGATATATTGATAGAATCTTGGTAGATCAACATTATTGAGGTGAGAGTATAGGGGTTAATTTTGATGAACATGGAATCTAAAGGATCCATGTCATTGGGATATAATCCCATGGTTGTATCATATGATTTTAGAAAAGGATCCTTTAACCTAGTGTATAACTGATGAAATATATGGTTGAATACACTAGTTATCTCATTAGCCTCTTTACAGGCTATGGAAAATTAGTATAAAAATTTAAAAGGTCAATGGGCATGATAAAATGGTTAAGGAATAGATTCTCAAAGATGGTCCATTTCATGATGCCCCCTTATGGTAGACCAAGGTACCAATAATAAGTAGTTTGATCCAATGAAAATGGAAATAAGTGATAAGGACACATCATAATGTTGAATTTGTTCCTTATAAGGGCTTCTCTAAAATCATGTATGTGTTCCTTAGTATTTTAACTCCCACCATGGATATACTTTTCACAAAAATTATGAGGGTTTTTGGGCAAGTCATGGGAAGGTCCTAGAATGTCCATATGACAACTCAATATTCCTATCCAATCTAAAGACATTATAAGAATCAAATAAAATAGTTTCC
The DNA here is from genome assembly GCA_037957365.1 of Torreya grandis. Taxonomy (NCBI): domain Eukaryota; kingdom Viridiplantae; phylum Streptophyta; class Pinopsida; order Cupressales; family Taxaceae; genus Torreya; species Torreya grandis. The sequence goes on along the minus strand of JARHVA010003560.1, from coordinate 1,050,840 downwards.
AATATAATAACCTAGAAAAAAACTAAATATTATAAAAAATAAAACAAGTCTAGAATACACCATTTAGGCCCTACTTATAGCACCAAAACATGTTGATGTTTTGTTTGACATGAAAAAAACAATTAATTGGGGGTTTTTAGTCCCTTCATATCATAAAAGGAGGGATTTATTTCAAGAAGAAAACCTTTCCCAAGGTCTTGGTATGTAGGGCAACCTAGTCAGCTCATTGTGACCATACCATGTCAAGGTTATTTGGTGTGTATTTCAGACAAGTCAATATCCATTAAAATGAGGAGTTTATGCCTAGCAAGCTAACATAATGATATATCTATGAATAAATAGTCTATTCAAAATTTAAATGTATATTACATGGATTCAATAGTTCATATGAAATAATAAACAAGAGAATGTAATATATATATATATATATTAGATTAAAACTTTGAAACTAAGCTAAACTAATCTAACACACTGATAAAAAAAAGAAAAATAGAGAAGGGTAGGGAGAAAATTAAAGAAGAGACCACTTTATAATGTTGACCAAGTTATATTGAGTATAAAAATCTTGGGTTGACTAGACCTAGCACAAATCCAACTAAGGATGGTGTAGGAGTCTTTATAATAAAGTAAAATAACCAAAAAGGAAAATAGGGTCACCATATGCATGCGCAGACTAAGTCTATCAAATGACAAAGATTTAAACTCAAATATGTATTTATTAAGGATCATGTGGGACTCATAAAATGATTAATGAGCTATAGACTCATATTCTAAACAACCTTGACTCAAAAAACTAATCTAGAAAGCATGGAAAATGCAAGGAAGGAAATGGTTGATTTTTTTTACTAAGGAGAACCAACCAATCTATTCCGCTATTCTATTGGTAAAACTAAAAGGATTCATCCCTTATTACAATGCAAGATTTGATATTAAATAGGTAGGTATTCCTATGAAGTTCAAATGTAAATTCAAATTCATCTCATGAGGTAGTTGCATGAGTGGTCAACATGCCTAGCCCACTTAAGGCTCATTGGGAATGAGCCCCATTCAATTGCATCATGAGGATAACTAGATGTGTTGGACCAAATCAAGCAAAAATGAAAATAAAGAATTTGATTAGGATTACACTGAGATCATCTGCTATCCATGTCTTGTATAGCTAGATTCATGCCTCTTTAAGGCATATTCTTGGTTGTTTATGCTACATGATTGATCCTTATACATAGGCCATGTGAATGATTCATGCCTTATTCATAATTCAATTGAGATAAGATTTGATTCTATGAATAAAATTAGATGTTTTGTTCATTATCATTCTTTTATGGTTTCAATGACAATATGGGACATCAAATTTAAGATAGTGCCTTATCGATTGCATAACCAATGTGTTATTCATTCTGATGGGTTCCCTACCATGTGGATATCTCTACTTTTCCCTTATTTCACACTCAAGTTCTACTTATGTGGGCCCAAATTGACACTTAATATCTCATAATTTCCCCTAGGATTCATCTTTCATTGTTCAACTTCATCCTCTTCTCATCCATGTGGCCTATTTTCATTCACCTTAGATCTTAAGCTCTCATCCCCTTCACTTCCATGTGTCACTTTTTTGGCCTATTAGGCCTTTGCCTTTGTCACTGTAAATGAGATTCCCTTTCATATCATGAGATATAATATGTTTCCATGTGGTGTAATCCTACTCACCTAATTTATTGAGACTCTAAAATTGTTCTTGGCTTACTAAAAATATTTGGGTTAGTGAGGTAGTGGGATTATGCCACCCAGCATCATCCTACTAACCTACTAGACTGGATGATTTGTGTAGGTATGGACATCACATGGATATTGGAAAATAAATATTATGCCATGTGGAATCATCTTGCTAGCTTTCTAGCTCAAAACATAATTAACATCATTACCCCACTGAGAAACTTTAAATAAAATTGACTAACTATTGAAAGGCATTTCAAATAGGCCTAGGATTGCCAAGAGATCAACACATGGAATTGAGAATCATCCTATAGAATAAAATAATTAATTTTAAGTGGAAATAAGTAACACATGTCTCTAGGCAAATTTTGTGATATTGACTAAGTGTTCAAATTTCCTTTTTGGTGGGTTGGACTTCCAAGAGCTGCAAAAAGTCACCATGTGGTGCCAAGATTTTGACACATGGAATAACCTATGAAAAATAATAGAAATGACTAAGTATATGATTTGAAAATTAATGAATATGAACATTACAATTAAAATTAAAATGACTAAGTTTGAAGCTTAAAAAATGAATAAGTATGGAACAAACCAATGCATAGACTTAGCCATTTAGTTTGATTTAAAATCAACTTTCATCCATTTACATGAAAAGCAACTACGTTAAGAGGTAAAATGATGTAAATATTTATTCATTATAAACTTAAATAAGATATAAATGGATAAAATCACTTAGGAAAATGATCAATAAAATATATTATATTTAGATAATTTATGCAAATATAAGGTGAAATGGCTTGAAAAGAAGTTGTAAAATGTGGTTTATAACACAAGAAAACAAGAAAACTAAGACTTATTAGATCGATGTAAATTCAAATATTAAAATGAATGCATTTATAAATTAAATATTTGACTAAATTAAAGAGATACGAATACATTAAACTAAACTAATTCAATAACTTGTACCTTAATCATTTAGTGAATTAGTGAATCTTCAAGAAGATCAATTCAACCCATCAACCACAGTGGACTCCTAAAAGGTATAGACTAGAATCTAAATCAAAATAGGGTTCTCATTTTTTTACTAAGAATGGGGGATGTTATGAAAACAAAAATACATGGCTCATTGTGTGTAGACCTTGGCCCTTGTGTGCAAAAAATGTTTGAACATATCTATGATATTATACTTGGTGTGTGTGAAATTTGAACATATCTATCACATGTTCCCCCTAGGGCTTATGTTTTTAGTATTTTATTATGTGACATTTTAAAATGTCCCTTGTGTGTGGACCTTGGCCTTATTATATGAAATTATGTGATTTTACATGAGATTTTGTATTGTGCTTTTTGTGCTTGATTATTAGTGTCATGATACATATTGTGCACTTTTACATATGGTTACCTTAATTCATGCCTAATTACTAAATATATCTATAAATAATAATTGTATGTATCATATTAAATATATTACATACATGATACAATAAAAATTATAATTTATATGATGACATACCCTCCAAAATGATGACATAATAACATATGATCACATCTTTATCACATAATTCACTTAACACTTATTTTGAGATTAATGAATTGAAAGATAAATCCCTCACCTCAAAATTGGGGATTAATGGTGATATTACCTTAGATATTCAATCCTTCATAATAAAAAATTAGATTTAGTATAGAGTATGGGTTTTAAATATTCAAAATAATGCAAAATTAGATTCTATAATAGAGTACAATTTCTTTATGTATTTAAATTAATTTAAAAAAATAGATACATGATAAAAATTGGCACATTAGTATATATTTTGGGATCATATTACATGAATATTCCATCACTTTTCAAATACATAAATTACATAAGCATACACACTTGAATTCATGTGTATGGGCATATGCAAAATAGTTACAAGATCAAAGTAACATGTTACAAATACAATTAAAATTGAGCATATAGGTGTGTAACATTATATATCATTGACATAAACTCAAGGAGAATGACAATCATTCATGTTCATGTTTATTCAAAATTAAAAATTAAAAGTTTAAAGTTCAAAGTTGTAAGTTTAAAGTTTCAAGTTCATAGTTCAAAGTTCAAAGTTACTAGTTCAAAGGCAAAATACTCATTTCAATTCAAGTCCATGAGGAATGTTTTAATAATGAGGGAATTAATATTTTTAATTCTCTATTGATCATGCAAAATATAATCTATATATATATATATATATATATATACAATAGTGTTATTTTAATCTTTATAGGTAATGTACATTTAAATTTAGTGATGCACAATGGCTATGACATTGCTTCTATCAAACTGATTGTTTGGTTCCATATTTTATGTGGGTGAAGTACGTTCAAGTCTAATGACAGTCAACAACCTTGGTATCATTTCCTAACAAAACCATTATGGTTACACATTTTTGGATTATTACATTGAGTATTAATCCCTATTCATCAGAGTTAGAATAATGTATCTTTCTAACTCGAGATTTATTAGTTATTCAAATTGGGACAATTTTTTTCTTTGTGAAAGGGTGTACAATTTAAGCTTGATTTAATTTTACAACACTAAAATATTATTTTAGCTAATTTTTTAGGGCATAAAATTATTAATAAAAGGGTTAAGAGGATCACTATTACATTATACCAAATTTTGAAGTCAAGTTTAGAATAAATGGAATAAATGGTCATAATTGATAGATCCACTAAGCCTCCTAATGTAGTGGTAAACTAATTTTGATTTGTAATTTGGTTTTCTATCAATATGGCTTGATTATTTCTCAAAATTTTAATAGGTTTGATTTTTAATATCATAACATAGGAAGAGGATATATATATATATATATATATATATATATATATATATATATATATATATATATATATATATATACAAACAACAAATATATATTGTTTTGTAAACCTAAGAGTGTATGTTCCTTATTTTAGGGTTAGACGAATAAACTCATGCATGTGTAAATTAATCATACAAACTTAATATTAATATTAATATTAATATATATTTGTGTGTGTGTAATGTTAAAAAATAAAATAAATTGACGTTACTCTCTGCCAGCCTATTAACTACAAAACTATGTAGTCTAGCCATCATGGAAAAAACTAGGGGATGATAGTCATCATCCCACTCTTTCAAGGGTTAAGGGAAATCTTTTCCATCCCATATCTTGAATAGTTGTGAGGGTGATAGGAATTTTTTCAGCCCTTAGGCCAATCCCACCTCCCCTCAATATATATATATATGATTGTTTACACACACACACACACACACACGCACACACACACACACACACACACACACACACACACACACACACACACACACACACACACACACACACACACACACACACACACACACACACACACACACACACACACACACACACACACACACACACACACACACACACACACACACACACACACACACACTCATACATACATACATACATACATACATATATATATATATATAACACAAACATGTCCTACTTAGAAAAATGAAGTTCATTCATTGGATTTATATTTTATTTAGTCATCTTGTAATATTATTTATTAATTTATTTTGGTTTAAAATTAGTTTTATTTATTTAAATTTTTATACATAAAATTTAAAATCCAAATTTATTTCATGTAACGAAAATATAGGAACTATAAAAAATTATGAATTTTCTAACACACTATCCCAACCATTATTTTATTTGAACTTGAATTCAATTTTAGGCAATCATTATGAATTTATAACCAAATTTTGGAAATAATATATTTATGTTAGTTATATTTCAATTACTTGCCTAACTAATTTCATTTTTATTAAAAAAATTCCAAAAGAAAAGACCAATCTTTCATTGAGAGAGAGAGAGAGAGAGAGAGAGACAGAGAGAGAGAGAGAGAGAGAGAGAGAGAGAGAGAGAGAGAGAGAGAGAGAGAGAGAGAGAGAGAGAGAGAGAGAGAGAGAGAGAGAGAGAGTCTAAAATTCTAACAAGAAATATCCTCACAAAAAATATCTCAATATCATTCCTCAATAATCTCCCAACAATGGATGTTCAACTTCCAAACAAGCCTTATATTGGAAATACAATAGGAAAATTATAGACTAAATTTTCAATCAATTTCATTAATGGACTGAGTACTTTTTTAAAAATTCATTCACTCCTTATTATACACCCATGATTTTCCTTAAAATATTCTCACATTCCCATGTGGGTTTACTTGTATAAATAAATCCACCCTTACACACTTCTTACAAAGTAATTAAATTTACTTATAAGCCCCATACTTCTCCTTACATTCTTATTATATTATATTACATGTATAATGTGAGTTTAATTACACAAGTAAATATAATTTATTTAAAGAACAATTAATTACTTGCATGCTCACATTGGATTATTAAAATTCAATTAATTTGATTAAAAATTTACTTACACACTCTACTCACTTGCACAATCCATCTACCTAGGCTAGAATCCTAGGTCCTATAAGCTATCCAACAAGCTTACAAGTTAGTGATAATAACCTTCCTATAGGGCCCATATACCCACTCAATTTGCATAGTTTAATTTTTAAAAATATAATTATAATTGTATTATTATAAATTATCTAAAATTGATCTTAATTAAATTAAATTTATTTAAAAAATCTTAGTATAAATGGAAATGTTTAATTACTTACTCAAAGAGGGAATGTAATTTGAGTTTAAACATACACTAGGGGTCATCAAACATGACAAATATATCAAGCTCAACTAGGGAATAGTAGATTAATATGAGGGGTGTTACAAGATCCATCATACCAACTTTTTATTTCCTATATTTCACTTGAGACCATATTTTCCTTTCCCTATTTGATTTGAGGCACACTTCGGTGAAATATGAGATTACACTCTCTTCTTAAGTATAGTTATATGAGTACCTAAGAGTATTTGTCCATAAGTTATATTTTCTAGTGTATAGTGTAAGCTCTCTTGTGTTATTCATCTTAAGACCTCATTGTTGGTATTATAAATCCATATGGAGGAGGAAAATATAAAAATATAAAAGAGTTAAAATCTAATATATCAAAGAAAAAAGGATAAATTTATTTTTGAAGTAAAAATCACCATAAGATGTGATCATAACATTAGCATGGCCCCTATCCTAGTTGAATCTTAAACTCCATAGTTGGCCTCATAGATAATATTGTGGTCCATTTAAGTGTAGTAGGCTGATAAATTAGGGTATGGTGCTTTGTATATATTATTAATGTAACTTAAATTTTTGTCCATGTATCTGTTGAGGTTAACATAACCCCAATTTTTTAAATTGGGACACTTAAGATATTTTGAAGCTTAGCCCTAAAAGCATGGTTTGTTTTGAATATTATTAGAATTTGAAGATCATCCACTTTGATAAAATTAGCTTACTGAGTTATGTTTTGCTTTAATCTTGCCTAACATTGCTAATAATTGGTATTCATGTCTTTAAGTTACATGTTTCATGGAGTCATTGCTAAAATATTCCTATTTTGAAACCTTGGTATAAACCCTTAGTTAAAATTCAAATTTGGTGGGAACATTTTAAATATGTTTTGGACTTAAGCCTAATATTTATGTTAAGGTCTAGTCATCTTTTTAACATACCCAAACCTTATTTAAATTATGTTTGGTCCACTTTTATTTTCCCTTTGTTACTTTTTATTTTTAGTTTAAATCTATGCTAAGGGTCCTTTTTGATTTTCCTAGTAGAATTCCTTTTATAAGCATGATCCTCTTTATTCTAGATCTAGCCTAAATCCTTAACCCTAAGACCCTATTTGTGTTTATTAACACAGTCATGACCTTAGTCTTAATGTATTAGCCTAGGTTTTTATCTCATGAGCCTAATATTCATGTTTGTAGGATCCTCTTATGTTTAAACCATGGTTCCCTTTATTATTTTGTACTTAGCCTAAAGCTTTAATGTTAAGTCCCTATTTGTCTTTGTTAATACAAATTAAACCTTAGCCTAAAATTCCTTAGTATAAGTTTTATTTAGTCCCAAGTTCTAACTTAATTTACTTTCTTCTCATAGGATCTAATGACTCGTGCTTCATCATGGAGCATAATCCAATGGAGGGAACAAGGCCCAGGTCTTAACTTCAAAAAAACATATAACTCACAAGATCCAATGATTCATGCTTCCTAATGGTCTTTTGATTAAATTATGCAAAGAAATATCAACAAAGTTAAGAACTTAGTCCTTCAAACCAATCATGTTCAAAAACTTAGATCATGATCAATGGTTTTCTCTTCATAACAAACCAAATATTGGATGAAGGGAAGACATCATTAAAATGTCAAAATCCTAGGAGCTCTACAGAGTTTCCATGTGGCACTCTCATGTTTTAATATTAAAAGTAAAGGGGCTTGCATGTTAGAAGGGGCCAATCATGATTAAGCTCTTAAATCATGATCATATGGCTCTTATTTCATCATGATTCTTTATATAATAAAGAAAATTAGGTTCAAGATCTTGGGAGGCCCATAGAGGTGCCAAGTGGCACTCTCACATTGGGACATTGAAATTTGAGGAGATTAAATTTGACATTCATACAACCATCATTTGACACTCGTAAGGACATGTCTGACATATACATGATCATCAAATTTAATCCCATCAAAACTAAAAAATTCAAGAGCCTAAATTTAAAATTTACATGACTGTGATTTGATGTTTATGAGGATGTATTTGATGTCTTTGAGACCATCAAATTTAATTTGATTAACTATTTTTCTTATGACTAATATAGACTCCAAAGGCTTGATAAAGGGCTTATAAACTACTTTGTAGATGATTGAGAACCTTTAGAGGATGTTCAAACACTTGAAATCTTAGAACTACAAATGTTGAAATAGTCTCATAGTCTAAATATATGCAAAAATGAAATTAGTCTAAGTCTATACTGTAAGGTCCCCATTGCATTTGTTTGAATGTTGTGAACCTTAGGCTAGAGGCTTATACTAAGTCTTATTTTAAAAGGATCTTTGTGACATGAAACTTGGCTCAAATGCTTTTAATAAAAGGTTTTTATTATGTTTATTAATACAATAAATGTTTATGTTAAAATTTATTATTTTGTCCTTATATCACATTCCCCCTTTGGACATGTTCTATAAGATTAACATAATTATTTTGGCCACACTCCCCTTATGCATAATTCCTAGAAAACTTAGGTCTAAAAACTTTAACCTAAATTTAAATTCTTGATTAATAAACATAGAATGAACCTTAGCCTAAAAATGTTAACCCTATGTCCCCACATAAGCCCTTTGGTTTAAAACTTGGCATAAAATGTTTTAACCTATGTTTATTTATGTTCATTAATATGACATAGACATAGGTAAAAACATTTTAGCATAATTTCTATTTATATGTATGCATTGAGTTAAGGCCCATGCATCTTTGAAGATCCTATGGATTGTACTTCATCATGGAAGGATGATAAAACATTACAAGGGAGCTAATGACTTTTAAACAAAGCATCAAGATCCTATAGGTTTAATGTGTGGCCAATGTACATTCAACATATAACTAACAAAGGTTCCAAGTGGCATGACCATAGGAGTTAGTATAAAGGGAACCAATAATAATCAATAACCTATATCATAATTGATGGCTCACACTAATCTATGATCTTGATCTAATAATGCAAAACAAAATGGCATTTTTAAATGCTAATGGCTATTGATTCAAAAGGTATTTATGAAAAATTCCATGAAAGGTTCTAGTTTAATGCCACATAAGTGCCACATAAGTAGAAAGTGATAAAAGAAGAGATCTTGTGTGCCTAAGAATGCAAACATATAAAGGTAAAGGTCCAAATAAAATCTGAATCACGTAAGAGTCAAATTCCAAATGAGCTACCACCATTAAAGCTTCAAAGCCTTAACTTGTATAAAAAGACCCTAAGTAAACTTGGATTAATTACAAAGAATTTAAGATAAGTTCAATTATGTTTTGAGAATGAAAGATCTAACTAGAGACCATTTGTAATATAGTTGTGAAAATTTTGTAATCTCATAAGTCATGGCATCTCAGATCCAACAATTGAGAGATGATATGGAGTTTTACCTATCTATAGAGAATGAAGGAAAGGAATTTAAAAAAATTGAGTTGGATGTTTCAGCCCTAAACAATGACAATAAGAATTGGTCTGAACTCTTCTAGACCATAGAGTAGATGAAGCCCATCAACAAAGAAGAAAAAATGATTTCCATATTTAACATGAGATACTATGACCTAGTCATAGTTCAAATGGTTGGCCTTCACCATGCTACTGCCAGACTAGAGGTACTTCATTACATTGACATCCTTGCTCCAATTTTTAATGATTATAGAATTGATAGTGATTAGATTATCCATGAGGAAAGCTATATGAGAGTTGATTGCATTACCCCACTAGCCTTTGAGAAATACTACAAGCTCCTAAAACCCCATGTGGACCTACCCATAATAAAAGGATAGACAAGTTAGAATGACCTAGATATTATAATCAGGCCATTATTTCTCCAAGGGAACCATGTGCTCCATGAATTTGAGGGAATAATCCAAATTGTCCATTTTAGGGAGGGAATTAAGGTAATAATGACCCTATTATAATCCCCTATAACTACATATGTCAATAAGAGCTTGGTATATTATGTTTACTTTATAGTAGAGAAAGAGCTCATTCTTCTAATAAGGGATATGATAGGTGTCTTCCTAGGAAAAAAAATTACTACCATCAAGAGGAAGAAAAGTAAGTAGTTCTACATGATGTCTTATCTACTAGATTCCCTGCTAGCTTCCACCAAGGTCCATAACATAAAAAATTGGTCTTCTAAGGGTAGAACCATAATTTCCCACCATTACTAAAAATTACATATCTTCAATTATAAACACCACATGAAACTCATATATGACCATGTCTATCCTACTTTGGTATAAGCCATCACTGGGATTACCATGGCTAGGATTCCTGCTTTGATTCATAAGTATGTGGAGCTGATGGGAGACATCTAGGTTTACCCATATTACATTATTATGAGAATTGAGGGAATTTTGTCTAAATAATATAAGTTTCCTATCTACTTTCCTCCCAAGATATTATAATAAGAAATTGGATCTCAACTCCTTCATGGTGTTGATGGGGTCTGTAAAGAGAAAAGGAAGGGTTTCCTCCATCCCTTTACTTCTATAATTGGAAGAATAGTTCTATAAGATTGGAAGTAGGTATACACCATATATAGGCATAGGGATTCTTTTATGTTTCAATTAAATGATATCAGGTAGTGGGACCCTAATAAGATGGTAGGAAATAATTTAAAGAGAAAATAACTACTAAAGATAATCTATGAGCATCAACTAGGCCCTCACAATAACCTATATATAAAGGCCAGATTTTTTTAAGAAGTGTTGGAAAGATTTAAGAAAACCAACCTTAAACTTATGTATAGATTAATTAGTGATGAAAATATAGGGGACATATGGTAAATGCATCCCCTTTAGTACCATTTATTGCCTAGAACTTCTAGGCCACCTTAGAAACAACCCCAATAGAAGTACCATAGCCCCCAATGCAAATCATACAAGTCACTAGTAAGGAGAAGTTAGAGGAGAGACTTGGTGAGGGACCTTCATCCTCAACTCCCCCTTAGAGACCATCATCCCTAGTGAAACATTTGAATATGATTTCCCTTGAGCCTAATTAAATAGTAGAGGATGCCCTCAAGGCCCTTATTGAAGCTTATGATTCCAATCAAGAAGAAGCACAAGCTGAAGAAGCTTAGGTTCAAGTAGAATGAACTGAGCAAGGAGATAAGGGGAAGGAAGTTTCCTTGGACCTAGTCCTAGTGGTACAACTAAAGGAGAGAAAAGTAGAAATATAAATTTTCCCTATTGGATAAAATAAGCCAAATTTGACTCTTACTCATCCCATAAGTGAAATAAACTTATTCAGTGAAGAGTTCCCCATTCATAGACCAATCATTCCTAATTGGTTCATGTATGAAAGGGTGTAGAAGATATCTTCATACTCCCACTCATGGGCCTTGACAAAGGCTATCAACATTGATGTTCATGAAGATATCAAGCCATGGATAAGGGCTTTAATGAAATAACAAGAGGAAATAAGAATAGTGACGACTACAGGGCCATAGAGAAAACAAGTGGATGCTCTAGGAACATCAAGAAATATAAGAGTAGACATCCCAAAACCTCCAAAACACATAGAATCATCTACTACTATGTAGTTTAATATAGAGAAATCTATATTAGAGAGGGTCACAACTAGAAATACCATGGTGGGAATTCAATAGTTCACATTCCAAAAGGTGGAACCCTTCACAGGGTTAACTCCAGTTGGAAGGCAATAGCTTGGTGAACTACCCATGCATGAAGAGGATATTGAGAGCCTATCTAAGGCTCACTTAGCTCAATTTAGAGCTGGTATTAGAGGAATGAAATATAGGATTCACAATTTGAAAAAATAAAAGGATAACTTAAAGACACAAGCCATTTTATCAGTGCCTACTACTATAATTTATATGTTTGAAGCATCCTTTTTTGATATGTATGATTCCTTAAAATCAGTTTTTTGAGACAAGATGCATTGAACCTATAGAGTGAGGTGGCTAAAGGAATAATAATAGGATGGTAGGATGTAGAGACCAAAGTAAGGGAGCTTGTTAATATATTGACTAGGAATAATATTCTTAAGTTCATAACTATTAGCCTAGCCCACGTAAATGTTGTATTAGGGATATTATTGGATAAGATCCAAAGTTTAATTACTTGGTCAGTAGGCTTGGATAGACTCTTTAAGGATGATGAAGATTTGATTACCTAGATCAAGCAAATCCTTGGCACCATGTTGGAAAATCCCACCAAGACTATAACCCTAGGGATTATTGATGATGTAGAGTATAAACATAAAATCACTTTAGTGATGAAGGAAGTAAAGGGAAAAATCTAGGGAAAATCAAGCATTGACAATAAAAGGGTTTTGGGCATGATCTTCACTATTGAAGAAAATATTGTAGAATATAGAAGCATCAAAGAAATAATGGCAAGGGATGATAGATATTCTGAGGACTTAACAAACAAAGAAGATGCCTCCCTCCTAAAACTAGTTATGGACTTGAAGCTTGTCAAAGAACAACATCAAAAGGCTATGGAGATTCTGTAGGAGCAACAAGGGGACCTTTCAACAATGGGCCCACCTAATTTATATTTCTTTTTTGTAAAAACATTTTAATATTTGAATTGGGAATATTCTTTTGTAAAGGCATATGCTAGTCTATTAGAATGTTTGCCTCTAGGTCAGTCTAGTGTAAAAAATCAAATGTATTATAAAACTTTCTAGAAAAGGATAGTTGTCCTTATATTTTTGTATATTTTGTATATTTTTGTATATTTTGTAGATGACTGGTATACTACCTAATATTTCTATAAAAGGCATGTATCACCATCTTGTAAAAGAGAGATTTTTGAGCAAAATTTATATACTTGGATAAATTAATACAGTCAAGAGATTCTACAAAGATTTTCTAAATTTGATGTGTCAATTATTAATATAAATTTCTCTTAATTTTTGGTTCTAAAGCTTGAATTTGAATATTTTCTTTGAATTTTGTATTTGCATTTGTGATACAGGGTTGCTAATTTATGTTTATAATAAATTGGTGGAAGGATATTGAATTTGATTTGTTTCATTTATTCTATATTCAGATGTGTTATGCCATTTGAGTTTAGTAATAATTATTTAAATAAAAATCTAGTTCTTACTTGTATAATTCCATATTACCCTTCAAAATCCCCCTAGTATGTGGTGAGATCTAAGCTTATGCTATTTTAAACCATATATTGGTTAAATGTAGGTTCATTTGTAATTGAAACTTTGTCATGATATTTGAGTCAAGGATCAAAAATCACTTGTTTATTTCTACCTTACCCTTCCCTTTTTATTATTTTTAACTAGATCATTATAGCTTAAATTTCATTATAAATAGTCTTTTAGATTAGTCTATAGCTTAAGTTCTGATCATAATTCACTAAATTATTAGCATAAGATACCTGTAATTTACAAAGAATTAGACCATGATGGCTCTCAACCATCAATTAATATAAATTTGTGTGGATATTTAAACATTGCTTTGCTGCTATTTCACCATAGGTAATATTAAGTTTCAAAACCTGATACTAATGCTCTAGATTCCTAAAATTCTAAAATGATAAGTATTCTTGAACACTAAGGGAATTTGTGGTACACATAAAGGCATCAATAGTACCCAATCATCGTAGTTGGTTGATGGATTTTTTGGGGTCTTGAAGAATAGGAAGAACATTTTGGGAAGGTATGATTGATTTAATTTTCATGTATATAGACTTAATGAAATTACCTTTATACATCATATTTTTTCCCAAGCTTTATTATTTCTAGGTGTGGTTCTTTAGATCTTTGTTGTTGAAAACTTTGAGTCTTGATCATTTGATTAGAATATATTTCCCTTGTTAAGGAATTTCGCATCACTTTCACACTCTTTTGTTCCCTCCAAAAATATATGCATGACAAACTATTACAATAAACAAAGTGAAAAGGACATGGATTGATACTTAGACCCATTCTAAACACAAAACATGAGTCTATAATTTTCCATAAAGCTTTCAATAGATCCACACCACAATTCATCTTTATTTATATTCAATCCATTTACCTAAATTATTTTTACATAATTAACATAAATACAACCATCAAAATTGACCTAGGCCTCTATAAACATATTAGGGTAACATGTGGTGACTTCAAGTCTTCACTAGACTAAGATACTAAGGGCTTTAAACATGCCATGTGTCAAAGTTACAGCCCATGGGTCTATTATAAACATTCTAAACCTTGATATTATACCAAATGGTAGCTCCTCGGATCTTTAGAGTGTGGAATAATTGGGGAATAAGCTCTAAATAACTCAATACTTATACAAATTTGAGATTCTATAACACTACCACTTGGCATTTCCTCATGACTTTAAGAAAAGTTCTATGTGTCAATAATTTGATAACTCATTGCCCTATCATTCTATAGGATAAAATGGATTCCTTAGGGCTATGAAGTAGTGGGATTATACCATGTAATAGTATCCCACTATCCCATTATACCATGAACTTCACTTTAATATAGATCCCCTGGGATAGTGGGTCATCAAGATGATGCCATGTGGTAACATTTCATGATCCCATTTGTCTAAAAACTTTACAAACTACACAAATACCTTCAAGATAGTGGGTCATTGGGATGATTCCATATGGTAGCATCCCATTATTTTTTTGGCTTGCATACAATCATCATTAGTATTATGGGTTGTCAACATGTGTCTCCCTCCAAGCCACTCACAAAAATTTGTGAAAATGACTAAGGTAGAGAAGGAAGAACAAACTAAAACCTATATAAAACCACTCGTCAAGGCTAAGATTATACACCTAAGGAAAATCACAATAAGAATATAAGGATGGATTTTGAAACTAATCAAATCAATTAAAATAAGACTAAGTCTAAATTGACATAGTCAAACCTAAAATTCATCCTCTAAGAAAGCTCATCCTAGCCAAACACACTTTTCCTAACTAGATTTATTATGAAATGTGCAACTACTTATACTACACAACTTGTGACTAACCTACTTGTAACATGTGAACATATAGAATATGTATCTTTTTTATATCTTTAGTTGAAGGACATGAAGGTTAAAAACTTAAAAACATTACATTAAGTCTTTTACAAAAGACTTAGTCCTTTTCTCAAACTAGGAAAGGAAACACAAGACTCCAAAAAATAAACATATGATGAAAGGTTGACTTGAATAAGCTAAGTCAAGAAGCCTTATACCTACCAAATATTTTAGATTGAATAAGATTAGCATAGGTGATATATCTAAAATAAATTTCATCATTTTTATTGGCAATCTAGATGATGGAAAGACATAAAATAGGCAACAAACTCAATTAAAGAAGCTAATAAAATCTTTCATAGACATCTTATTAAAACACAACATCACCAACTAATTAAATGAATAATCTATATGGTTATTCTAAATAAAAATCCAAGACTCCATAATTACATTCAATTTAGTCTTTGCCTATGCTCAATCGAATTAAATTACCCTTGATAAATATAAAAGAGGCAAATGCATAAATGAGGAACTATTTTTAGCAAGATTAAATCAATTATCCCATTTATATTTTATAATAAAATCCATAAGGCTAAGAGAATATTTCCTCTATGTACAAATTCCTTCCCAAAGGTCTAAATCCACTCCAACATAACCTGAATACCTTAATGGTTAGTTCATTGACATGTTATACTATTATTACCAATAGTAATATTATAACTCCTATCTAAGTTCCATTCTACTTAACTAAATTTAGTTTCAAGATTCCTTATATTCCATTTGATAGAGATGCATAATACTTAAATATAATTCACTCATAACAAGGTTTTAAGCACGAAAATCAAATTTTCAACTTTATTAGAAGAAGCCTCAAAGGTTATACACTTACACTTTTGATGAAAACATGACTCTTCCTAAGGTCCTATGAATAAAATATTGATATCATTTACATCTCAGTTTAATAGTGAGGATTCAATAAATAGATAAAGATGTCTTGACCCATATCAAAAAAATTATCAAGCCTTATCGTTTGAAATATTATAATAAGTAGGTAGGTTGTTATATCCTTAGCAATACATTAGCTTCAAATGAGTAAAAATTTAAGTTATCTTTAAATATTGATGGAGTGGGAAGACTACTTGTATGCCTTCATACTAAGATGTGTCCTCCACAAATCAAATTTTCAACTTTATTAGAAGAAGCCTCAAAGGTTATACACTTTTGATGAAAACATGACTCTTCCTAAGGTCCTATGAATAAAATATTGATATCATTTACATCTTAGTTTAATAGTGAGGATTCAATAAATAGATAAAGATGTCTTAACCCATATCAAAAAAATTATCAAGCCCTATCCTTTGAAATATTATAATAAGTAGGTAGGTTGTTATATCCTTAGCAATACATTAGCTTCAAATGAGTAAAAATTTAAGTTATCTTTAAATATTGATGGAGTGGGAAGACTACTTGTATGCCTTCATACTAAGATGTGTCCTCCACAAATCAAATTTTCAACTTTATTATAAGAAGCCTCAAAGGTTATACACTTTTGATGAAAACATGACTCTTCCTAAGGCCCTATGAATAAAATATTGATATCATTTACATCTCAATTTAATAGTGAGCATTCAATAAATAGATAAAGATGTCTTGACCCATATCAAAAAAATTATCAAGCCCTATCCTTTGAAATATTATAATAAGTAGGTAGGTTGTTATATCTTTAGCAATAAATTAGCTTCAAATAAGTCAAAATTTAAGTTATCTTTAAATATTGATGGAGTGGGAAGACTACTTGTATGCCTTCATACTAAGATGTGTCCTCCAACTTGAAATCAACTAGACTAGAGATATTACACTAGCTCAAGATAAAATGCACAGAGTAACCATATAATATTCAACTAAATATGTAATATATGTATTAAGGCCATTAACTTGGCCAAACTTAGTCATGAATATGCAAGCCTACACAAGGATTCCATTTTTAACAAGGATCCATCCCAATGAGGTCTATTAATCATATAAACTAGGTAAACTATAAAATAGTTATTTATAGTAATAATCAATACATTTAGATAGAAAAATTAATAATAATAGTGGCTCACACTTGGCCCATAATCAATCATTAGAATAAAAATATAATAAGTTTAGCTGAGAAAAATTAATTCCTTGGCATTTAGCTAGTTATTAAAAGTAATAAAGCATAAGTAGTCAATTTTTGAAGATAATATCCTCTTCAATCCAAGTGTAAATTCAACCAATAGAAGGTGGGCTCACCTCTTAACATTATACCATCATCACGTGACTACTCTAGGCACCCCCAAGTAGGATTCCTAGCTCCAATAATGTTCACATCATGTTGAAAATTAAATAATGCAAAAAGAAATCAATATATATTGGGGTCAAGGAGATATATACTCATAAGGTGACAACCAAGCATATCAAATTTAAGACGTTACCCACCCTATGATATTTTTACATATCATAAAATCATAATAAGGCACACTTATAGGTTGAAACAAATAGGCATATAACTAATGAGGTATAAATTCTATAAGTAGTCATGAGAGGGCTTAGTAAATGTGCCAACATGTCTTGCATGATAATCCTAACCCTTTATCCATCATGAATAATGTGACCTTTCAAGGCATCAAAGTTTTTACATGATGAAATCATAATTTACATGTAATCATAATTACCATAGTCAATTCTATCATGGAGGAATATATCTACTCTAAACTCCCACACAAGGTTGATAACATTATGGAAAAAACAAAGTACAACCATAGAGAAATAAACAAAGAGAAGTAATAAAAATGCCCTTACTCCACTCAAACACAATAATAATTCTAGAATACCATAAACTTCATTTAGTTAGACAACATTATATTCTAGTTGATAGGGTACCTACAATACAATCTAGGCCCTTCCATGGATCTTTTTTGTAGGTTACTACCAATCAAGGCTCTCCCTCTCTCAGATCTCTTCTTGTTCTTCCTTCATCTTTTTAGTTGGTCCCCAAAATCTCCTAATATTTAAAGTTTAGAGAACATAACCATTTTATAATAGATCCACCTTCCTCAAATAGGTATTTTCCCCTTCTTTAAACCTAATCAGAACATAAAATGTGTCTATTATTTCTTTAGATTCGTCCATCCACTTCTACTAGTTAGACCATGCCTTCTTAATGGCAATCTCTTTCATCAACCCATGAAGGTGCATGATAGATTTACTAGATATATACAATGTATTCTAGGACAATCCACCTCCCTATGTAAGCTCAAGGCAAAGGAAATCAATGGACAAATCCATAATTTTTCCATAAGTCAATCTATATGTTGGTTCACTTTGTCCTCATGCATTAAAGTTGACAAGCTCAAAGGTGGTTTGACCAACCTAATAAAGATTACAATTAAAGACTATAGAGAAATCTTAAAGGCATATAAGTCATTTAATTTGAATCAAGCAACTTTTAAGACAAGATCTGGGTTAGAATCACACATGATGTGATAATGCATAGTGTAATCATTTTTACCTTTATTGGCAATGACCTATTCCAGCTATATAAACCCAAGTCTAGAGACAAATAGCTCTTTATTAGTCTTCAGAATGATACCTACCAAACATTTCAAATTAAGCCTAAGAATCAATGAACATACCAATTTTGTTTGTGTATCATTCATCAATTCTTATAATCATTTTGAGGCATCTCTATTTAGGGTATTATACCATATGTAGTAATAACCCAATAAGAATGGAACTTTAACAATTATCAAAAGAGATAGAATGCTAATCAAAATGAATCATCTAATTAAACAAGATTAAATTCTTAGTTTAATTATCCATTTATAATTAATAAGTATTTAAAAATGAAAATTCCAAAAATCAAAATATCAAGCCTTTTCATCATTACCTTTATGAGTTGTCAATCTCTTTCAAAATATCTCAATATATCTAATTCAAGATCTATGCTTAGAAATTGAAAATAATAATAATAATAATAATAATAATAATAATAATAATAATAATAATAATAATAATAATCTCCAAGGAAGGTAAAATGATGATTTATTTTGTGTTCTAGTTGTGTTCTAATTTTTAAGTTTGTTAACCATCCTCTCCCTAGTTTTTAGGATATAAGTGTTAAGTGTTTAGTGTGTTATTTTTATTTTGTTTTATTGTAATAACACTAGACTAACCTCCCCTTTATGTATTCCTTGTTTACATGATCACATGCTTGGTGGGACCCATACCATATAAAAGTTATTCCCAAAGAATTTTAGGACATCCTCATAAAAAATTTCATGTCAAAATCCAAAATTGTTAACCAAAAAAGTGTAAATTGAAGGCTCACATACGTTTTAAAGGAAATCGTAAATTTACTCTATGTAGTCATGCTTTTCATCTTTATAATCATGATATTGCATCAATATCATGACTTTACAGTCACGATATCACCTTAACTTATGTGATATTATGGTAATTATGGTAATATTATCTTAAACCATAAAAGTTTTCTAGTTGATTATTTTATGTTATAGGTAAAATTAGGATATTATAATATCATGAATTTTAAGTCTCGTTATCATCTTTACAGTTGCAATATCACCCTAACTTCTACAATATTTCACAAACAACAATAGTATTACCTTTAATCATGATGGTTTGATACTAACAATGTTGTTTGTAGGAAAAGTTGTATTATTACAATGATTTATATGATATTCTCTATATTTTTATGATATTTCTATAAAAGTCTCAATTTTGTTTTAACACTCTATTTTTTAAGAATAGTGATATTATGCTAATAGTTTTGTTTTCGAAAGTAAAGTGGTGATATTGCTCTGTTTCTATGGTTTTGCACTCTATGTAATTTTTTTGAAACTTGAGAGTTAAAACACAAAATTCATTACCAACTTATGTTTTTATTCTAAGAACAAAGACCCCCTAACATCTTTTGTAAGAATTGAAGGCTCATAAAAGACATTTTTAAACACTCTAAGTTGAAAAAATCACATTTAAATTTGGTGTTTTAAAATATTTTTTGTTTAGTTTTTTTTTTAAGTTTTCAAAACAACACCAAGGGGCTAAACTTCATAACATACTTCATTTGGTGTTATAAAAATGAACTCTCACTTTAGTTAAATACTCATAAGATTTTTGATTTTTATGTTTGTGGCTTGAGTGTTTGTTTCGTAGGTCAAGTGTCACATGTATGTTATCCCCCTATCTCCTTTAAGGAACTTTGGTGATAAAAAACACTCACTTTTGTAAATTTTGTCCAAAAAAACATGGAAGTAAAGTCACTAAGGCCCTCCCAAAAATTTGAGTGATTTGGGTGACCTCAAAATGACCCTAAAGTCCTTCCACTTTCTTTAATTCATGCATTTTAACTTGTGGGTAGGAGTTCATCACCTCCCCATGGGTTCTCTGGGAAGTGTTGACCTAGGAATTTATCTCTTAACATCACTTAAAACCCACTTCATGCTAGGGGTATAAAAATTAAATTCAACGTATTTGGATTCTTGTTTTAGTGGTTAATTGAGCTCTATTAGTAAGAGACTTCTTCATAATATATTATTAACATGGACATCAAAATACACTAAACAATTGATGGATGTAGTTGTTGTGAAAAGGACAAGACCTTTTCAAAAAAATCTAGTTAACACATGTCCAAATGGCATGTTTCTCCCTAGTGTTAGCCACACATATGGGACCATTTAGAAAAAATTAAAATTGATAGTTTAGACAACCTTACTTGTTATGGACATACTGTCAATGCAGGGTGATTATCCCAAAGTTCTAGGTCATCATATAAACTCTTGACAAAAGAGGGGGTTTAAAACCCTACTTTTCATGTGTTTTTATTTTTTTATTAAAAACTTAAAATCTTCTCAAGAGTAATTATATAGACAAATTTTGATAGTACGATGCTACCCTATTAGTTTTAGGATTCAGGATGTTACACTTAGGTGTTTTGTCATTTTTCCCTATTAATTTCATGGTCTTGAGTCAAAACTATTTATTTTTCATACCACATCTAAAATGAGTCATGTTTTCAAATAACTCATTTATTTTAAGATCCATCATGTTATTCATTTGTCTTAGTTTTTTTGTAAAACTTTTATGTGATTGTCACTTGTTTGAAAGTGGCATCATTACATTGTCCATTTCAATCTAAGTATTATGCCTTAGAATATTTAAAACAAACCATTTTTCACACATTTATAGAAACATAAAATTATTACACTTCTCTAATTATTTCTAAGACTTATTGCCTTGTGTCTAATTACAGTTCTAAATCACATAAGCCATCTTGGTCTATAATTAGTACCATTATGCCATTCATTATTGTCTAACTTATTATCTATTTTAATAACCTAGCCTTCTAAATCAAATTTAAAAGTGGTCTTGATAATTTTAGATTCAAACATTTATTGTTTTATGCCTAATTTTAGCCTAGACATTTATCTTTTGCTTTTGAATGGTGAAACTTAGACTAATTCCTTGCTCAATTTAAAAACTATTTTTATGCCTAAGTTTCAGAAGTGGTCTATATTCCATGTTCCTAAGGTTAAATGTATTTTTAAAAATGATCAAGTGTGTGTTTAAATATGAATTCCTAGTTTATGTCTAAGTGTTTCAAATTTGTTAGATTAAATATTTTGCCTTTTTAGACCTAGTGTTGTTTCAAAGTATAGCTTGTGTGCCTTGTTCCCAAAAGACATAGCAATTTCCCTTTCATTTTGTTTCAAGTCTATATTTTGTGACTTGTTCTCAAAATGCCTAGCAATTTACCTTTTTTTTTTCAAGTCTATATTTTTTGCATTATTTCCAAAATTCCTAGCATCTTACCAATTTTTTTAGAGCTAGTTGTTTTGAGGCTAGCTTTTGTGCCTTATTCCCAAAAGACATAACAACATTTTTCATCTTTTAGACCTAGTTTAAGATTATTTGAAACACTTTTTACCTAATTTTTGAATTTATTTTTACCCATCTTCTTGACCATTTGTATAATAAATTTGATATTAGACTATTTTAGCTCAAGTTTATTATTGACCAGTTTGGAAAAGCAGCTCCATCCCTAGACTAAGTTTTTTGACCACATTTCTAGACCAAATTAGACCAAGTTTAGACCATTTGTCCTTTGGACCTTATTTTTAAGATTTTATATAACTATATACCTATATTATTAAAATGTTAGTAATTAAGTTAGATATGTATCATTACACTCATAGCATATCCATGTACAATTCAGGTTATGATAACATAGTCATGAATGATGAATTTGTTTAAGACCCCTATAGTGACAATGTAGTTTGTGAGATGGATGCTTATATTCCTTAAAATTTTAAATCTAAGGAACAAAGCCAAGATCATTTATCCCATTATTTGGTTAGCATACCTCCCTATTTATAACAATACCAAGAGCAAGCCATGTAATATCTTGTTAGCATACCATCAATTATAGAATAAGATCAATAACAACTATATTACATTACTATACCAGCGGAATATGATCCTTACTTATTTGATCATCACCTTATTCAAAATAAGGACACAGTTTTATTTATATCCAAAAATGTAGGGGCCATGTTTCTAATAGACTTCCCTTATGAAAATTTGCCTAGCCTAGTTAGAGTGCCTCTCAACATACCTTATAACCAACCCATTGAGTAGGCCTCTACTAGCCATACTCAAATGCTTATCTCGATGTCGTATCAAGACCCAAATATGATTTTAAAATGAAAGGGCCTCATGGAGGACCACTTTATACAAATGTACCAAGGATATCAAGCTTATTTAAAACTAGAACATAATTTTAATGCCATGGCTATGTCAAATGCTCTAATCATAGAGATAGATCCTTTAATATGAGTATTAATTGAAATTATAGGTCAAGATAATTTGGGTATAGACCCATTTATGTAAATCACTTTAGTTAGTGACATGTATAATGTCTCATCTATTGAAGAGGTGACTATGGATTCTATGCCAAATAATGTGCCAAACATGGTGGATAACATGCCAATGTCTTCCAACCTAATCCAAAGTGGTTTAACTACACCAATAAATAGTTTGTAATAACAAGTGCCTTTAGTTAATACCACAAGTGGTTAACAATAGTAGGGGACAATAAATCCTATGTCCCAACCATAACAAGTTACTTTTAACCCTCAACGAGCTACTTCATCAATCATGTAACCATAAGGATTAATTAATCAAGCATCGACTAATGCCTTAACTCAAAAACAAGTGATAAATGTTACTCCACCTCAATAAGTGATGACTAGCATTACATAAAAATAGGCACAGTATAATCTACCATTGTAATAGAGGAATAACATTCCACCACCTCAATAGGGGGGAACAAATGTTTCACCTCAATAGGTAATGGAAAGTGTACCTCAATAGTTATAGACTAATATACCTTTATGATTGAAAAAAAATTCTAATCAATAATGTGTCTCCATTTGTGAAAGATAAATTTCAAACACCCAACAAGCATATACTTCACAACATGTGTTTAAAAAAAGAGGTACCATTATCCAACAAGTATTTATTAGGTATCAATTACCTTTTATTACACATGTGCCATAGAGTCAATGATAGGGCCATGGTTCAAAACAAATTACCCTTATTCATCTAGGTTTGACTAGTCAATATTAAGTCCCTACTTAGCCTCAATAATCATAGTACTTTACCCCAAGCCATATCCTTCCATCGTAGCCAAAATTCACTTAAACCCAAGGCTATATACTTAATCCAAACCAAAATATCACATCGTAATGCATGTAATTTAAACAACCTTATCCCAATATGAAAATTAATATTCTTAGTTGGTTCACTCATCAAGACAACATTCCATAACAAACCATACCTCTATTATATCCTGGTTAAGGTAGTCCACATTTGATTTCCCAACCACCACCTCGGCTAAATATTCCATCCAATTTCTTGGCCCAAGAACTACAGTAAATGAAGGATGAAATTATTTCCATTCACTTAGGTAAGAAGACCAAGAATTTGAAGTTATATGGTGTGTGTTCATACCCATTCAAGATGGAGAATCTACAAATACTATTTCCTCAAGGGTATGAACCACCAAAATTTGATAAATACAAGGGTAAATGAGACCCTAAGACACATCTCATAGAATTATTTATTACTTTCTAGATAGTGGCTTACAATGACATTTAATTACTCCTCTTATTTCCTCTAAGTTTATCATGATATGATTTGGATTAAATACTCAAATTACCAAAGAATTCTATATCTAATTTTGATGACCTTTTAGACAAATTTGTGAAATATTTCTCTTATAATATCCAACATGAGATTTCATTGGTAGATTTGACTCAAGCCAAGTATAAATTTTGTGAAATATTCACAAGCTATCTACTAAGATAGAGAGTGCTT
Source organism: Torreya grandis (assembly GCA_037957365.1). NCBI lineage: Eukaryota > Viridiplantae > Streptophyta > Pinopsida > Cupressales > Taxaceae > Torreya > Torreya grandis. Next base: position 1,026,014 of record JARHVA010003560.1, on the reverse strand, counting down.
TCTAGTCACTTCACCCATAACTTACCAAACAAATAATTGGCCACTGTGTTTACTAAAAAATTACATAGTGAGATATCCTATCATCTAGAGTTTTAGTGTGTGCATACCTTAAAAGAGATCATTTATAAAGTATTTCTAATAAAAAGTCCCTTATTAACAAAGGGATTATCAAGTTAACCTCATCGAACCAATGTTAGAACCAAAACCAAGGAATGAGCAAAAAAATAGAACCAAAACCAAGTCCAAGCACAAGTGTCACCACTAGTCCAGGCTAATAACTATGAAAAATCCAAGAAATTCAACCATAATAAGATTTTTTTTGAAAATGGAGTCACTGAGTTACACAATTTCCAAATGGTGAAAATACCATTTGCTTAGCCTATGTTGCAAATGCAACTTACTTCTCATCAAAAACCCATTCAACAAGCATAACCTTCACATCAATTTAGACCTACTCCATAAATACAACAACCACTACCTTTGAAAAACAACTCCTCCATTAATGAAACCCACTCCTTGAGCCTTAATCAACCTTGGAGAACATATTGAATTAGTGTTTTTCAAGATAACATGATTAGTTAGCCAATACTAAATCGTTATCATGCGGGTATTCTATAGCTGGACTAGTATAGAGAGAATTAGTTTTATGAATACCATCATGTTCATAGACATAATTTATGCCATTGTGTGTAGATAGAAAACCTTATTAAAAATATGTTTGAAAATGGGGAGATTACATTAGATAATAGAGCATCTACATCTAATAAAAACTTGAGTATCTACCAAAAACCCTTTCCATAATATAATAATAATCAACAACAATAACAACAACAAAGGCTAGAATAATAACAATACTATCAATAACCATGACAACAACAATAATATCCATAGAAATAAAAACAACATCAAATGAATGGGAGGAACCAAGTCAAGAAATATTTTAATAACCAATAGACTTACTACATAGTTACACATGAATACACTAAATTTATATGTCATATTATGGGAGGTCACATTTCAACCATCACTATCAGTTTTAAACCAAGTTATAATAAACTAGGACCATTTCCAAACAATTACAATCAATCAACTCATGCCAATAATCCTTATTTGACCTAGGATCATAAACAAGCACAACAACAAACATGGATTACTATTTTGGGACCTTATATTGATAAATGATCATTACCCATGACCATAACCGAGTGCACTAATAATCAAGACTTATCTTATCTATCCCATCCCCATCATCATTTTCTTGTAAAAATGGTCTTGCATCTAATCCCAATTGTGCAATCATAACTCAATGGTCAAATATTATCATTCCAAGCCCACAAAATCCTATCAATGATCTAATCTAACCCACTATCTTGGCTAGGAACAAGCCATATATTGATGTTAAGGAAAATTCATATGACATTTTGAAACAACTCTAGAAGACACCAACATAAATATCCAATCTATATTTGCTATGAATTTCTATTATCCGTAAGAACATCTTAACATAACTCCTAGGCCACTCTTAGTTTTCAAGTGACATAACTCTAGACAAATTTCAATCTTTGGTTAGACATTTATCCCCATGCCAATAGTTTACCTTTAGCCAAATCAATATTTCATCCCTTATCCCTCTCCATAATAATCCCTTGTACATTAAATTTTTCATAACATGACACAAAGTTAAACATGTCGTTATAAACAATGGATTGGGCTTGAATATCATGTCTTTGAAGCTCATCAAGCATCTCAGATATACAATAGTTAATTGACAACTAGAAATAATTACTATAAAATCATATGATAATAAGGAGTTAGAATCACAAGGCACCATAAGCTTATTAGTTATCATTAGGCCCTTGACCATGATATAATTTTCCATGTGTTAGACCTAGACCTATCATATAATTTGCTTTTGGGTAGACCTTATATGCATGAAATATGTGCAATCTTATCAACATTACACTAGTTCCTCAACTTATCACCTTAGGCATGGAGGTCACCATCAATGGTTATTTGTATCCTTATAAAAATTACAAACATTTGGGTGTTGAGTATAAAATTTACAACTATTGTTTTGGCCTAGACCCAGTTCCCAAAAATTATAAAGATAGAAATATTTGTCAAATTTCTAGAGGCCAATTATATAGACCCAAATAGTCTTGATTCATATTCACATATGCCTCCTCTTGAAATGTCTAATCATTTTACCATCACATCCAATGGCCTATGAGATTATTTGACTCATGACACATTTCACATTGCTAAGCTTCCACAAAACCCAAAGTCCTATGGAAGACCTAAAGCCAATATGGAATAAAAATTAAAGGGAAAGGGAAAATTTAATAGTCCATCTCTTGTAATTTTCACACTAGATACTAACCAAAAAGATGACGCACTTTCCAATAATGAATATTGGTTGTACAATGACAAATTGGATGATTTTTACAAAAATGCCAAATATCCCATCCCTAACTAGATCATGGAGAATAAAGACTATAAAGGAAGAGGCCTCAAGCTAAATCAATAGGGAAATATTGATCGAAACTCTATAACTCAATACAAAGGAACTTATGGTCTCAGATTTAAACTATCTGGGGGTGACCACACATATATTATTCATGTTCCAATTCTAACATCTAGTGATGATGATGCCAAAAGTGAAGTAGAGTCCAATCATAATATTTATGAAGACCTTACCAATACCAATATGTTTGACACCCATGCCATTTCTACCATTACCTTAGTTTTTTGACATAATCCATTTCCTCTATATCACTCTCAACTTATACCCTAGGACCAAAAATAATCCATAGTGTTTGTAGATGAGTTTGATAATGATGAATCCATTTGTTATTTTTTAGGCCTATGAGATAATGTTATATTGGGAGAGCACAAACAAGGTTTATCTATCAAAAGATCTTGTATCCTATTTTGGAGAGTGGGTCAACACCCTTAGCCACAAACAAAAGATTAAAACTTTTAAGTCCCAAAGTGAAAACCTCTTTAAGGTACTTTTAAATGAGGGTAAAAGTAAATAGAAAGGCTAATCATTTGGTGAAAACCTATTTTAGGTGCCATTAGATGGGGATATTCACCTTTCCCTGAATGAAATTAAGGAGACCACCAATGACAAACTTGATTTTGGGTCTAAGTTCAGTTCTACAAAATAACATTCCTTTGACCAAATTTCGCAAGAGTTTCCTATAATATTTTTGGCATGGCCATCCCTACCATTGGTAGATTTAGATTAATCTTGTTTAGGAGATCTTAAATAACTAGTCCAACTAGAAGAATTTACAGTTGATAGCTAATTCAAATCATTACCAGCCATTCTAAAAGATGGTTTAACTCTCCTAGTAGAAGATACCATGGGAGTCACCATTAGAACTCTGGATGATTCAAAATGGATCAAATTAGGTGCATCCCTCACTTAATAAGATCATGAAATATTTACATCCCTTTTGAGGGAACTTTCTTGGTCCTATTAAGACATGTTAGGTTTGGACCCTGCCCTAGTTATACACCACCTTGTTGTACATCCTAATTCCAAACTTGTGAAGATAAAATTGTGCAAGATGCATCCTCATATTGTTATATTAGTAAATAAATAATTATAAAAACTCTTATAAGTGAGATGCATCTGATCAATCAACTGTTTTGATTAGATCTAAAATATTATGCCTATTAGTAAGAATCCTAAAGGAATCAAAATCTATACTAATTTTAGATATATAAATAAGGCCTACCCTAAGGATGACTTTCTTCTACCAAATATTGACATGGTATTTGACTCTAAAATGGGGCATGAAATTCTTTCACTTATGGATGGATTTTTAGGATACAATCAAATCCCAATTACACTAGAAGACCAACACAAGATAATGTTCACCACTCCATGGGGAACATTTTGTTATCAAGTTATGCCATTTGGTCTCTTAAATGATAGGACCACATACCAAATATCTGTGATCATCATACTCCATGATATGATGCATGATATTATTGAAGACTATGTTGATAACATATTGGGTAAATCAAAGACCTGTACTGATCATCTACACATATTATGAAGAATATTTGAGAGGCTTCATGAATACAAGGTTATACTCAATCCCAAGAAGTGAATTTTTGGTGTTACTTTAGGTAAATTATTATGCTTCATTGTATCCCACTAAGTCATTGAATTTGATCCTATGAAAGTACAAGCCATTACCGAGATGCTACCACCTTCTAATTTGAAGTAGCTCTATAGTTTGTAGGGCAAGATCCAATATATTATGTGATTAATTTCATAATTAGATGAAAAATGCCATCCTTGTACACACTTACTAAGAAAGGTGTCGCATTTCATTAGGATGAAGACTATAAAAATATTTTTAACATCTAAAGGAATATATTACCAATACATTTATTTAATTATTGCCAATGCTATGAAATCCATTTATATTATACCTATCTATTATAGACAAAGCCCTGGGGGTACTTCGAGCTTAACATGATGATAATGGAAAAGAACATGCCATGTATTATCTAACTCATACATTGTTTGCATATGAACATAATTATGTACCCATATAAAAATCTTGTTTAGCTATGGTCTTTATAGACTAGAAGCTGTAACACTACATGCTTAACAACAAGCCCATAGTTATTTCCAAAGTAGATCCACTCAAGAATCTACTATCCAAGATAGCTTTACAAGGTTGCATGGCTAAATTGATCATGATTCTAAGTGAGGTCAAGATAGACTACATCAATCTAAAATCTATCAAGGTATAATTACTTTCAGATCAACTTATTGAATATCCTTGCAAATATCAAACCCCTCACTTTTTAATTTCAAGATGAATCCATCATGACCACCATTGAAACACCTCCTGAGGATTAAAACTAGAATCTATATTTTGATGGATCATTTACATCAAATAGATTGGGGGAAGACTTATTATTTATTACACCATAGGGGAACTTATCCCTAAATCATTTTGTATCATCTTTCCTTTAACTAGTAATATGGTTAAATACAAAACACTCATCACAGGGCTTCATCAAGAAGTACAATGGAATATCTAGCATCTCATGGTTTATGGTGACTCTTAGTTAATCATTAATTAGGTTATAAACCAATTTGAGACCAAAGATGACAATCTAGTACCATATAAGGCCATGGTCAACACTCTCAAATATATTATTGTTGACATATAGTTTGAACACATACTAAGGGTTAGTAATAGGCTAGTAGATACTATGGCCAGAATTGGCTCTTTGATCTATCACATAAATAAGGAAAAAGAATATTAATTCCTCATTAAAAATATTTTAACACCTACTCATGAACCTTCAACCATCATAATGATCTATGATATTGATGGTCCTAGTTTTATATGGTATTTAGACCTCTTTACCTACCTTCATAACCATATCATGTCACCAGACTTATCACATAAACAATAAAAGGCATTTACCCATCAAGACTCACATTATACCTTACTAGGACCAACCCTTTACCATCATAGATTTTATGTAACTCTGCTTCATTGTTTAAATTTGGTAGAAAAAAAATTATCATTATAGGAATTTCATGGAGTATGTGGATCTGATACCATTGGGGTCATCCTAGCTAAAAAATCCTACTAACCACCTATTATTGGCCAACTATGGATGCAAATGTAACTAATTATGTTAAAAGGTATGACAAATGTCAGAAGCATGATAATTTGATTCATGTCCATTCGTAACATGGGGACTCAATATCATTGGGAAGATTAACCCTACTTCATCTAATGGCCATAAACACATCCTTGCCACTTCTAAATATTTCACTAAGTGGGTTGAAGTTATACCCCTTATCTTTAACCATCTCATTTTTCATTATGGTATCCTATCTGACATTATATTTGATAATGTTAGATAATTTAAAAATAAGGCTATCAAAATGCTTTTTGTCAAGTATAATATCACCCAACATTTTTCCACTGCATATTACCAAAAAGGTAATGGCCAAGCAAAGGAATCTAGTAAAACCATTGTTAACATCCTTAAGAATATTTTCAATGATGTTGGTCATGATTGTTACCTCTAAATCTTTCATTCCCTCTAGGCATACCACAATAATTACCTTACTCTAACCAACACCACTCCATATTCCCTATTTTATGGCATTATATCCATTCTTCCCATTGAGATTGAATTACCTTCTTTGTGCATTTTATTGAAGCATATCCTAAATGATGAAGATTACAGAGTAGCTCACTGACAAGATCTAGAGTTATTGGATGAAAAATCATGGCCATTATCATTAGACTTCAAGAATAACAAAATAGACCTTGTGTCCATTTTAACTAGCAGGTCCAACATAAAGAGTTCAAGATTAGTGATTTTGTACTAAAATAAAACCAAAAGAACACCATGATTGAGAAGAAAAAGAAATGAAAATTAAAACCCAATTAGATAGACCCATATATCATTTTTGTAAATTATGGATCCAAAGAATATAAGATTTTCTACACTAGATAAAGATGAACTTGATGATCCAATGAACATCATACACCTCAATCATTACTTCACTTGAGAGACTTGAAGTATTGTCTACGAGGCATGTTTATAGGTACCATATCATCATCTTATTTATACCATACCATATATCATTATAACATACCTTCCCTATCAAATTTTTTTTAACCCTCCCTCCCAACCCCTATGACCTTGGTTCCATTCCATTGGTTCTTTGGGCACCTTTAGCAAGGGCATTCAGATCAAGTTTCAGCAATTGATTTAGTGTTCTCAAAAGAGGCAGTATTTTGGACCAATATGATAGTGGTTTGGAAGTTGCATCCTTTATTTTTCATCTTGTTTATTATTTAATTATAAGTGTCCCTAATTATAACCACCTTTGGGAAAATTAGTATCCCACTCCATGTTACTAATTATAACTGCCTTTGGGAAAATTAGTTTCATTGACCTATGTTGTTATTTCTTAATTATAAATTCTTATGGGAAATTTAGGAAAACATCTTTATCATTCATTATCAATTCACCTTGCCATTCCTAATGCCATACTATGTCATTTACCTAATTTAATAACTTGCTTCTACTTAGTCAGATTCCTCCTTTTTAATAGAGAACTACAATGAGTTGAGTTCCTAATGGGACTATGTAAGTAGTTCTTGATTCATGTTGAGGTCAACTTAGTCACCCCTTTACCACACTCTCAACATTTTGTAATCAATTTTGTCTTGAACACTCTTGTTATTTTATGAGTTGGACCATTTAGTATCTCATTATTTTAGATCAAGTTAAGATGCTTCAAAAATTCCAATTTTTTTAAAAAGTTATAGAAAAAAGTAAAAATCACAAAATCATATAAAATTGGCTTAGAATTTACACGTAAAATATAAAGTCATCAAAATTTTTGGGATCAACCATCTTCTTTATTTTTATTTTATTTTTAGACCACTTCAGTCTTTTTCCTCCCATTTCTATGAGAACTACATCAGCCTGAGGTTTGCATATACACTTGGATACATGGGGTATCTTGGGTTAACTCAATCACACACCTTCCTTTTTTTTTTTACCACTTCTTTACCTTGAGGATCCTAGGAACCCTAACTATTTCACAAGTTACCACTTTTCCTTTGGTTTCCCCATCCTTATTTGGCCTAAGCCTTATGATATCAGCATTCTACAATTTTCTATTTTGCACATTATGTATTCAACTTTGATACATTAATGACTATTAGGATTCATCTTACACTCTTTATATTTTGTAGTATTCTCTATTTTAAATGATCTCATCATTTTATGAGACCATTTCCATATCTCCCCTACAACATAATCATTTTTTATCGATCATAATTTTATTCCCTCCCACATCCTGAGAGAACTACAATTATCTTGAAGTTCATATTGGATCCTACATCTATGGAACTATGTTGGTATCATCCACTTACATAGTGCATTTGGAGTCAGCTCAGCTACCTCTTCCTTTTCTTATATTTCCTTATTTTGTTTATTTCATTGTATCCTATAGCCTATGGGTAATTTTTATCATCTTACGTGTCCTTTTTTCCTTATATCCTAGTGGTAACCTTGTATCATTTGCTTTTATCTTCCATTTGTGCTAAAATTATGCTTAACCATTGTTTATTTTTGTTTCATGTTGTTTTGATTATTTTATTTACTTTTTATTTAGTAGTGTTTTGTCTTTCTAATTGTTTATTTATTTTACTATTTGTTTAATTTTATTTTTGTGCCTTGACTTAGTATAATTGCATTCATTAGGTGATTCCTTGTGCATTATACTTAAGTCCATCCATATTCATACATTAACATTATCATTATGGCTTTTATCATTCATGTATTATTTTCAATTATTTTTTGGATCATTTTTCAATACTATGCAATTTTTAGCTAAGTTATCATGGTTCTTTATATCATGATGCCTACCATCATGTGCTACAACAAAAATCAGCTTGGGAAATATTACAAGTAATGATGTCATGGTAATTCTCCTTGATCACCTAAAAATTTCCTAATCTATCTAAATAATTTCCCAAATGTAGAGTAATTAAATCATGATAGAATTTTAATCCTTGTTAGTTAGGACATTCATCTCCATTTTATCAGGTTGCCCAAATTTATCTTTATCCTCTATACTAGCTTACTCTTACTTCATGAGTACAAATTCAATATGTAATCCCTTGTTTTCCAAATTTTCCATATTATCCCACTCATAGTACTAGTGATTATAACCACCTTTGGAAAAATCATTATGTTTCAATACAAACTATCATGCCATTGAATATAACCACCTTTAAGCAAATAATTATATTTCAATCTAGCTGGATGTTAATGATTATAGCCTCCTTTGGGTAAATCATTATCTCTATTTGCCCAATTGGATCATGTTTTCATTCTACTAATGATTATAATCACCTTTGGTAAAATCATTATTTACATTTTTCAAATGATTATAACCACCTCTGGGAAAATAATTATCTTTTTACCTAATTATGTCAATGATTATAACCACCTTTGGGAAAATTATCCTTTTTATCTACCCAATTGGGACATCTCACTATGCCACTGATTATAACTACTTATGGTCAAATAAGTCCTTTTCCACCCCCATTACCTTTTGGGTTGCATCATTTTCCTTATATTAAGAGATTGATCACCAAACTTTTTTGTAGATCACTACCTTGAGGGGGAATCTAGGGCTCATCCATCACCTATCACCTATATAGGATATTTTTATTCTTTGAGAATACATTATTGTGCCTATAGCTTATAATTCCTTCTCAAACATTGGAAAACTATAGACACCCAATTCTAGACATAATTGGATCCCAATCAGAATTCAGACTAATTCTTACCAAACTTTCCAAATTAATCTTAAGCATCACTAAATGTTCCAAATTTAGCCATGCATCATTCATCAATGCTCATAATTATGTTGAGGCATCCATATTTGGGTTATTATACCATATGAAACAATAAGCTCTCATGGATTTATCTTTAGTCACCTTGCGACCTACCAAGTGAAAGTTTGGCCTAGGTCCTCATTAAGTGGGGCACTTGAAAAATTATCAAAATAACTAAAATTCTAATAAAAATGAATAATCTAACTAAACAAAGATTAAATTCTTAGTTAAATTATCCATTTTTAATTAATGAATATCTAAAAATGGAAATTCCAAAAATTAAGCCTTTTCATCATTGCCTTTATGAGTTGTCAAGCTCTTCCAAAAATTATCAAAATATATAATTTAAGAGCCATGCATAGTAATTGAAAATCATAATTACATGACAAATTTTAAAACAGCTAGAGTTAGCCTTAACTCACCTAGGGTTAGTTTGAACTCATTCCATGTTTAAAGTCAACCTTAACTCACCTTGGGTGAGAGTTAATTTTGGAGGCTATAAATACAAGTCCACACTTATTCATATCTAAGCTTTGGTAGTGTACAATTATTATGTAGGATTTTCCCCATAAAATTCATTAGTGCAATGTTACCATGCCAAAATCATAAGCCAACCAGACAAGCTAGGGTGCTAAGGAAAGGTGAAGAAAATAAAGCTCTATTGATGAATTTTTATTGAGGCACAAATTGAAAGCCACTTCAACAAGTCATTTGAGCTCCATGGAAGGTAAAAGAATGATTTATTTTATGTTCTAGTTGTGATTTCATTTGTGTGTTTGTTACCCATGCTCTCCCTAGTGTCTAGGCTAGAGGTGTTAATTGTTTAGTGTGTTATTTTGATTTTGTTTTATTGGAATAACACTAGACTAACCTCCCCTTTAAGTATTCTTTATTCACACCTACACACTTATTACATCCATGAAATTTGATATACTAATAGTGAAAGCTTGCAATCATATCATGCTAGATCATTCAATTTAAACCAATGTAATTAGCTTATCAAGAAATTAACAAGGTCAAGAATTGATATTCATGTATCATCTAATGCATGTATAATTTTAATTTCAACATAAATAAATAATTAAATAATTTCTTAGGTAATTCTTACCATTTTCATGATTTACCCACCTTGTAATCACCATCACCAAGGGAGCATCATCTTTGATTTACATAATCACCTTGTTTTCTCATGAGGAACCTTAAAATCACCCTTTTGGAAACTCATAACCTTATATTCATATCTTTTCATCTCCTAACATCCCATTTTATGTTTATTTATACTAGTTTATCAACTCCCTCTTCTTTGTATTCCTTTTTCTATCTATTTGTTTCATATTTAACTCTTAACCCTCTTTATTACACCTCTTAGATTTTTTATTTGTGTGTTACATGGTAATAACTTGGAGAATACAACTAGGACCTCCTTATAAATTCACATTACCTTCACATAACAATCATATTTTTCTCAATATAGAGGATTTAAATGGTTGTGTTATCCTATGATCCATTCTAGTACAAGCATTTTCTTGATTTTAACTCATTTTCTTGCTTCCATTTTTATACATCTTATGTTCTCCCTAGATCTATGTTTTATGTATGATGATATTTTCACTTGTTTACATTTCATTTTTTTTAATTAAATCCATTTTTATTTATTTACATTGGATGATTTACAATAATTTACAATCTTTACAATCTCTTTTGCATTTATTACACATTTTTTTTTTTTTACCTTTATTTTATATAATCGAATTTGAAGTCATTTTACAACCATTATCATTTATTACACATCTTATTTTTTGTCAAATTTATTTTATATACTTACATTCAATGTCATTTTATATCCTTTTTCTAACTTAGATTCTTTTTTAATACTTACATTGGATGGTTTACTATCATTTATAATGTTTTAAACTTCTTGTGTTTTCTTTAGATTATTTTTATCTACATATATTTATTAAATTTTTAAAATCTTATTTCATATTTTTTGTGATATTTATCTATATACTTAATTTATATTTAATTTTTACATAGTTTTATTTTGAGTATTTTTCATATAAACATTCTCACATTTGTTAAAAATAATCAAACATAGAGACAACACATAAACCATGATACAATGTTATATCTACTCAACATCAACACATGAAATCATGTAGAAAATAATATGTGATTCAATTTTACATATATATCAAATTATTTCTATACAAATACATCATATGTATATCATAAGACTATAAACCACCTTAATTCATAGGATGATGAGTGGATACACTCTATTTTCAACATACCTCTCTAAGAGATCACACTAAGGTCAGAGTCCTAGATCATAATTCTCAAGTCTCTCCCTCTATTAAATCCTCTTGAATATACATCATCAAAAATTAGTCTCTAAAGTTCCACTCTATCCCTACACCCTTTAGCTTTTTATCCAAGTGTGTTTTTTTCTCTCTATATAGTGTTTATTATGCTACTACCAATTGTTACCATTTTGAGAACTCTCATCTCGTGGGTCATAAATTTAATTTGTAAGAACATAAATCCTATCATTATTGTTTTAATTGTTGACAAATTTTGACCTCCAAGGTTAAAATGTCAACCCCTATACGTAAAAAATTTATTTTCTTGAAATGAAGATGTGTTAGTCTTGTTAGTATTATTTAAGGTAGTGTCTTTTTCATGCATCTCAATGCTTTCAAAGGTAGTATAGTGAGTATTATGATTATATGATGATTTGTCAAGAGGGTACATGGTCCATTAGGTCAAGTTATTACACTTGGTTCTTTGATTTAAAGCTTGTCTAGATTCTTTGGAGATATTACGGTATTTTAGAATTTTTAAAGGTTTTTGGAGAAACCTAGGTTTTAATTGTGGCCAATTTAAGCTTTATAAAGGTCATATTTTTGCATGTATCATTAAATAAAATTGTTTAAATGTCATATAAATTTAAATGTGCATTTATAAAGTTTTAAAAGTCATCTAACAAGGTGTTAGTCATTCACCATGCATTGTATGTACTCTAAACCCATTTAAATCACCTTTTTCACTTAGAATGAGGTAATGTATGGAATTTATTAAATTAAAAATAATTTAAAGAGGATTATAATGTGAATTTTTCTAGGATAAAGTCATAGAATTAGTTTGCATGTAGGAACAAGTCATTCATTTTAGTTCTAACTCTAAAAGGGTAGTTTAAACACATGTAAAAACCAAAAAGGATTCACTTTCAAGTGAAAATGGCTTAAAAGTGCCTCTTAAACATATATAGGTCATATCAAAGTTTAGGGAGTATTTACAGGCCTCAATAAGGTATAATATTCACTCTTTCTCCTATCAGTCTCTTTGCAAGCTCATAAAGGTATTCTTCAAATTGATGGTACTAGCCATACATGTAGAGTCAGGGTCTTAGATATTGACCATATATATGGATCCTAATGAAATTTAAAATACCTATCATTTGTTTTTATATTTAATCACCTAGATCTATGAATAATAATTAAGAGATTAAGGGGTAAAAAACTACTTGTAATCCCCACTACCTTAGTTTTGTGCAACTTTTCTTACATGAATGGACTCATTGGATCATGATTGTAATTTTAAATGGTATGTATAAATATGATAAAATATTTTATGCTTATTTTAAATAGGCTCACATATGTGAGCTTCATTTATGTCAATAAGGTCTCCATACAAGATGTGTTATAGTTTTATATTGAGGTTTTGGAAGATTTTAAATTATCATTACATAAAAGGAATGGTAAATATGTCTCCATTTCATCTTAATTTCATTCAAATATCTATATCCTAACTAAATATTCCAACCAATCTTCCATGACATTCATATTCTATGTTTGATGACTATGTTTTAGAGGTTGCCTATAAGATGCTTTTAAAAGTCATCTTATTATATAATAAAATGTTTATGAGTGTCTTTACCTCATAAAAAATGTATATAATAATTAAAATATGACTTTAGAGTTTTAAAAGGTCAAAATAGACATCAAAAAATGCTTCTTGCATTGAATGTAAGCCTACAGGTCTATTTGTGGGTTAAGGAGGACTAGACAGAGATGATGATGAAAAATGGACCTAATTATATTCATAAAGTTGTTTGATAACTCAAAATATGAGTTAAAAGTTCTTAAGAGATATATGAAACAAATATGAGCATTATAATTGTCAAAGATACTCAAATGTCTACTTGCAAGCTAGTGTTAATAAAGTAAACTATGGAGGGTATGAATGCACATGGCACTTAGGCTATGGTAAACCTTCCTTAACATGTATAGGATCATGAAGAATGAAAATATGTCATTCATAGTTCCAACATTGGCTAGATAATCCCAAAGAAGCATAAACATCTCCAGGACCTAACTCAACCACCTACAGGTATACATGAGAGATAGAGGTATGCAAGTGAAGATATAAGGATTGGGAATGTTGTAGAGTTTAAAAGGAGAATAAATAAACCATAAATGAAATATTAAATACCTTTTAATTCTCATTTACTTATGTATGAACTCTAAATATCTAAGGTTACAATTAAAACACCAATTAATCACCTACAAGCCTACTTGAATTGCTACTATTAGTCTACAAACTTATAAGGTAAATATAATGTATAATAGTATAAATAAGGTGTGAATGGATAGGAAAGATAAAATAGGTCATATGAGATTAGATAATCCTAAATGGATTATTATAAAATAGTGATCAAGCCAAGATGTACTTGACCCTTTCATTTACTTAGTCTTATACACTCTCAAGCCTATCTGCCTAGTCAAGTATAATAGTCTCATTTGCCTTGAGAGAAAATGAGGTTTAATGGACATATAAATATTAAAATGGATGAATAATTTTTAACCCATTCAATATCCCCAATCCAATTATTTTATCCATTATAAATAAAGATCTCAAATGCATACTTATAAGTAGACTGAGCAGTCAGGTGCCTTTCAATTTTTTAAGAAGGGAGACAATATGGATTGAGAGTGATGTCTTGGTTGGAAAATAGGATGGTTTAAGTGTTAATTTATTTATGGATAATTTTTTCAATGTATTTTTATATTTTCAAGCAAATAAAAGAGTTGATAAGTGGATTGGCATCATGCAGGCCTATATAATACTTTTGAGCAAAATTAGGTACCCTTTTATGATGAAAATGTAATGGAAGGATTTGATACAGTTTTTTACACTCTTATTAAGGGTGAAAAACGATTTTTATAATCCTAAAATAATCAATCATACATTAAATCTCTTAAATAAGGACAAATCTAGGCCATTAGGACTATGAAATCCTAATTACAATCACACCCCCATGATAAATAAGCCAAGATGAAGAGACTTTTAAAGGGCACTATTCATTAAATATAATGAAAATTCAAATAATAGGTTTTATTAGACTTATTTAAGGTCACTATATTTAATATTAAACATCTAAATAAAATTTAGAGCTTAAGATTACTTTATCCATCTCTCACATAGTTCACCATGCCTGAGAGACCACCTTTGAGAAGCTCACAACTCATTAGAGTAATTGCATGGGAAAATATTGCCTCTAAATATGGTGAAGGGGGTATCCTACCCTAAACCAATGGTAATAGTTCTTTTAGTAAGCCCCACAACTTTATAAATAATATCTAAGATTGATGGCTAACCCAAAACCCTATTTTGCACTATGGATAAGTCAATAGGATTCAGTTTGATGCTTAGAACTTGAAAGAAGATTTTAATGGGATCTAAATCTATTGGACCTATAAGGGGAATTATATGGAATAAATAATTGTTTAATTTTTTCAAGTTTTGAATTCCTTACCTTTATGAACCATTGTTAAGATGTTAGACATGTCTAAACCTGCCTACACCCTGTCAATGACCAGATGAGAGATAAAAGGAGATAAATGACTTAAAATTGACTTATTTATATATGAAATGACTAAAACTACCTTTATATTTCTCATGGTCACTAAGACCAATCTATTATTTGACAAATTTAAAGTATAAGATGTATGTATTATGCCTTGAAATGATTGTTATAGGCCTAGAAAGGGTAGTTTTGGGAGTTTTCTCTTAAATTTGAATTAGGTAAGGCATATTAAGGTACAATTAATCTATAATATAATTATTCATGTAGAATATAATATTATGTAACTTAAATAATCTTGTTACATGTCAAAATACAAAATTTGTAACTCTAAAAGATTAAGTAGTGGTAGTCTCAAGTGAGATGAGTGACGTGTCTCCTTCCTACACCAGCTTCTCATAGGCTATCATATCAAAGATGAATTGACACATGTTTGAGGATTTATTATGACTATTTACAACCCCTATATTATTTTAACTCACCTTGTAAAGAGTGACATGTGTTCTTTACTCCTCTCTAATGTACCTTCTCTCTCTTCTCACCTTCTTTATATGTATGGCCTAGTTTGGCTTTGAAAAGGATCCTAGTTTGAGTGATGGAAAATAATTGATCATAGAAACACTTTTATTTTACCTTTTGACTTGAATAATATGGATTTTTACCTTATCATGGCTTGTGTCTAGTAGATATTCTTGGTTGGTTGATGATTGACTAGTGATAACAAATACTTCCTTTCATTTATCCTTTCTTAGTTATCTTTATGAAAGTAATAGTCATATTTATAGGTCATATAGTGTGAATATTATCTTGTATGATTTAAAACTGAATAAATCCTCCTTAGCATATTTAGAGACCTATTGATCATCTTTCTAACCTATGCATAATACACTAGCCTATATGTGAAATACTAATGCCTAGAGACTTACTATTTGAGTAGTACAATTGAATTCATGTGGTAATTCATGTATTTATGGTATGATATGTAGGTGTAGGACCACATTTTAGTGCATAACCTCCAATTAGAGTAGGTTTCTCTCTCTTTCCATTTCAAGTTTATAGAGTAGCTTATGAGCTTAAGTAATTCATAAAAGGGAGCTAACCCTTTAATATAGATATTCACCTCTCAAATAGGTCACCCACAAACTTTAGGTGTTTCCATGTTACATAAAATTTGGAAGCCTTGAACTACCTTGAAAATGGTCAAAATTTTATTGATAATAGTTATGTCATGCCTAGTGGGACTAAGGTCTAAAGTTGTGGAAGAATTATTGGTGTTGTTATTCTACCTATCATCCTTCAGAGGCATTCAATAAACATTAATGGTGACTCTCAATGAGCTATAGCTAGCATAAGTAGTCTAAGTTCCCAAAAATTAAGAATTGTTATGTTCTCAATATTAATTTGGTGGAAATGCATATCCCACACTTTTTAAATTATTCATATCAAAATGATCATGTTCATGTCTTCTCTTCAAGTATCCCTTTAATTATATACTATCCTTATGATATCATTTACTCCCCTCATCCTCTTATGCATAGTTTTAACTATCCTTGGTAAATTCATTATCTTCCTAATCAAACTAAACAAAGTGATAGGAATATGATCCTTAACTTTGAGAAGTAAATGAAAAAGAATCATAGGATGAGGTAAAACTATAAATAACAAGAAGAACTTGAATATCACAAATTTGTCTATCAATAAGAGTTGAGGTTTGAGGAAGAGTCTATAGATAGGATAGTTCAAGATAGAAGAGGACAAGACATTTATTTGCATATAAAAATGCAAAATAATGAAATAGTGATCAATAAGATGGATAGAAGAGTTGAACTTGGTCACCTTATTCCTATCATCCTCATTCAAAAGTTAAAATGCTCATTGCAATTTGCAAGAGGAGAATTGGCATTGTTTGAAAAAGAAAATCAATATGTCCTAACAAGTGAAATGATAAAAATAAGGGACATATTTAGTTTATGGAGAGTAGGATAGTCATATGGGAAAAGCAAAATATCAAACCCAAGAAAGTCCAATCATGATCTCCTATTCCTATTCCATCTCCTTTGATTCCAAGTCTTTCTCAAACCACACCTACCCTTCCTTAAGAACCCAAGATCACTCCATTTTGGAAGAATTTTTCAACCATTATTCTTAGTTACACCATGCCAACTCTTGTGAATGAATCTTCTCTTATGCCTACCAAAGACCAATAAAGAGAGAAGATTCTAGAATTCAAACCAATTAATCCTTTTCCCTCTCTCTAAGAACCTTCCAATAGGATTAAATTGAAAACCTTGAGTTGGAAGGATACCTTGTCAGCTTTCAAACATAAAAAAGAGTCCTGTTGCCCTCCCACCCTCTCCTTTTGCCAACAAGATGCTATGGTTTTGAGAGTAGAAGATGAGGTTACAGATTCAAAAGAACATTAAGGTAGAGGTGAGGAAGAGGTAAATATTTTCTTTAAATTTCCTTTGTTCATAAAATATGATGAGACCATCTCTTATGGTAAGAAATAATTGAAGGATTTAAGTGTATTGGAACCATAAAATAGTATCCTTCAAGAAGATATTCGTGAGGTTTTAGCTCCATGAAAGCATGAAGAAGTGATGGAAATCCTTGATAAGTAGGATGAAGAGAGTTCATGGTAGCAGTTGTACCATGACTTCATGGGAGAGATTGAAGTGTTCACTAGTAGTGGATCTCTTGCAGTGCAATAGAAGGAAAATAATAATATGAAGCATGAAGCACATCTTAAAGCAAACAATGATGACATAGTTAATTTTAATGAATTTTCAATTGAGCTTGATGTGGGTTCTCATGAAAACACTCTAGTTACTATCCATGTTGAGTATCATGAGCAAGTGGTAGATATTGAAGAAGTTAAAACTTAGCTAGATCATGTTCAAATTAAAGAATTTGATGAGCCTCATACCACTAAAGATAATGACAAGAATTGGATCCAAATTAAAATCCTTTCAAGTGACTAAGAGGAGGTTGTATTTTGAGAATAACTTGAAAACTTTTTCTTGAGTTTGGATGACCAACTTCTACCTTCAAGTAAAACACTCAATAAAAAGTTGATCAAAGTGTAAACATTGACAAACATGATCCTAAAGAGTCATCAAAATTTAAATTTGTAGTTGTGGTATCATTGGAGAGATATCCTATCATTGAAAATAATCATGAGGTAAAGGTTGAAGATAAATATGAATTTATATTCATAAGGAAGATGTTTTATGCTGATAATTCACTTTAAAAACTACCAAGAGAATTGGAAATCAAGAAACAATTGAGATCAACCAAGAAAAGGTCCAAGAAGATGCTTATTTCACATACTTACTAATCATATGAAGAGGATGATCTCAAAATATTTTGTTTTGATCTAAGAGGATCAATCTTGGTAGCTTAGTTTGTATATAGTAGTCTGCTTTATTTTGTTGTTTTTCCTAAGTATTTGCAGAACAAGTGTGGTGTGTGTTTTATTGGTTTTTTATTCTATTATGTGTGTTGGTATTTTTATATGTGTTTAGGTAAAAAAATCATCTTATCCAAGAGTCTTACAACTACGGTCAAGGTTAAAATAGGTCTAAGGTAGAGTGCAAATGAGTCCATTACCTAATGAAAGGATAATGATCCTAGTTAATTAGCATAACAAACATGCTACCACTGTGAATTACCAATTTTTTGACCAATTTTGAACCCCAAATTCAAAATTTCAAACCATATACATAAAAAATATATTGTCATGCTCCCATGCCTTATTCATAACCCATCCCATTCCTTATGATGTCTTGAAATGAAGATTTGTTAGTCTTATTAGCATTGTTTAAGGTAGTATACTTTTAATGCACCCCAATGCTTTCAAAGTCATTATAGTTAATCTTAGGAGTATGTCATGTGTAAAGAGGATACATGGTCCATTAGGTCAAGTTATTTCACTTGGTTATTTGATTTAAAGTATGTCTAGATTCTTTAGAGATATTAAGATATTTTAACATTTTTAAAAGTTTTTGGAAAAACCTAAGTTTTAACTATGGCCACTTTAAGCTTTATCAAGGTCATATGTTTGCATGGATCATTAAATAAAATGGTGTAAATGTCATCTAAAGTTAAAGGTGTATTTCTAAAGCTTCACAAGTCATCTAACCAGGTCTTAGTCTTTCACCATGCATATTATGTACTCTAAACCCATTTAAATTACCTAGTTGGGATGAAAATGAGGTAATGTATAGACTTTATCAAATTTAAAACCATTTCAAAAGGATTTATAATGTGCATTTTGTTAGGATAAATTTATAGCTTCAATTTACATATCACAACATGTCATTCACTTTAGTTTTAACTATAAAAGGGTAGTTTAAGCACTTATGCAAACCAAAAAGGATTTACTTTAAGGTGAAAACATCTTATAAGTGACTCTTCAGCTTCTAAAAGTCATGTCCAAGTTCAAGGATTTTACACAGGTTTTAGAAAGGTAGAATATTCATTCTCCCTCATATTTATCTCTTTGAAAGCTCATAAAGGTAGACTTCAAATAGATGGTACAAGCCATACATGTAGATTCATAGTCTACTCTCTTGACCATATATACATGTCTTAGTTGCCTTCAAATACTTGGCATTGGCTTTTAGATTGAATCCCCTAGCTCTATGAATAATTGTTAAGAGCTTGAGGGGCTAAAAAATGTTTACAATCCCCATTACCTCAGTTTAATGCAACTTTTGTTACATGAATGGAATTATTAGAGAATGAGTGGGATTTTATAGGGTTTGTATAAATATGATAAAATATTCCATGCTTATTTTCAATAGGCTCACACATGTGAGCTTCTTTTGGGTCAAGAGGGTCTCCATACAAGATGTGTTATATTTTTTTGTTGAAGTTTGAGAGCATTTGGTATTATCATTGAATATAAGGGATGGTAAATGTGTCTCCATTTTCCCCTATTTTCATTCAAATATCTCCATCTTAATTGAACATTCCATACCATATTCCATGACATTCATATTCCATGCTCGATGAATACATTTTGGAGGTTGTCTACTAGATGCTTTCAAAAGGTTTTTAGATGCCTCTAAATGTATCATAGGTGATATTAGTGTCTAAAGGATGCTTACAATTTTAGAATTTAGGTAATTCAAAGCATGAGTAGTAGGTTATGGTAATCTAGTTACCTATGGTGAAATAAGGGTAGAGCAATAAGTTGTTCCACAATATTTATATTAACTAGTGGATGGGATCCACCATGGCCAAACTTAGTGAAATATAAGATATCTATGATATTATCAATGAATCTATGATCAACTTCCAAACTAAATATTAATCTAAATGAATATTTATAGTTAATCTTAAACTAGAGTGATTTGGTCAAAAAAGGAGCAAAATGAAGGGTAAGGCAGAAAGAAGATGTTCTAATTTTTAGTCCAAATATATGACAAAGTTTAGATTTAATAAAGACATACAATCAAACTAATACATGAAATTAAATATCTCTATAAAATATCTAACCATGTACTAGGAAATTATCTATGGAAAGGATGAAACACTACAAATAGGAAACTAGATCTTATTTAAAGATATACTTGACAAGAAAATAACATTACCACATCCACAAGGGAATCAAGAGAAATTAAATGAATCTGAGATATTTCAATTAACCTAGCATAGGCACAAGTTAATAGATCCAGATTCACATATTCATATCAAGAATCAATGAAAACTATTAAAATTTAGACATCTAAATAGATAAATGAGAAAGAAGCCATATAAAAATTAACACAAACAAATTCTAGACAAAATTTTTAGTATTCCTTGCTTGTATTAATTTATTTGAGTAGACAAAATACTTTTATAATCCAAAAAACTATCTCTCTACAAAAATGGTAATATTGCCTTTTATAGGAGACTAAGGTAGTACACCGATCAGTCATGTGATTATAAAATATACAAAAGTAAGGATAATTGTCCTTTTACAAAGTTATAGAATACATTTCCTTTTACAAAGTGGATTGACCTATAGAAAAATGTGCTAACAAACTAGCACATGCCTTTACAAAAATAAAATTCTAATTTTGAATATTACAAACTTTCTTACAAAGTAGAATAGTGTTAATTAGCTAATGGGTCCTACATTGAAGAGATCACTTATTATTCTTGAAGGATCTTCATGGCTTTGTGGTGTTACCCATTGACCAACCTTAAGATGATAGCTAGTGTGCACTAAATTTGGGATTCAAGCAATATTATCAAAATTATAGTACAAACCCAAAACTAATGACATCAATAGAAATGGATAGAAAAGGAAAATCAGAATGATTAAATGACTCTTACCATCATTTTTACCTTCTCATAGATCCATTCCAAGATTCAAATGCATGTGATTAGAATTAGATTGAAAAATTGATAGCTTGATGTTGGATACTTGATAATGGATGATTATGGATTTTTTCCTATAGGATTTATAGAATGATTTTGGCGTGGGGGTAAAGGTAGTGTTGTTTAAATAGGTCAATGGAGGGAAATTTAGAAATATTTTTTAATTATTATAAGTCTCTTAGAATTGGATACTTTTAGAGAGTTAGAGAAGCCTCTCCAATTCTAGAGGTTTCTAAATATATTTATGAGATAATGACGGAGTTAGATAGGGATTAATGGGGATTAAGACTCATAGGGTTGTAGGAAAGGCTAGGGTGTAGGTTAGTATGTGATAGGTGGTGTTATGGGAATTTAAAATTCCATTATAATGGATAATTATAATTATGTTAGGATAATGGAAGATTAGGTGGAATTAATGGAGTAATGGGATAAAATAAGGTTTTTAAATGTAGATAATATAGAGAGGAGAATATTAGATAAATGGACTAGGAAGAGGGATTAATTAGCGAAATAAAATAGATTATAAAAATTAGTGTCAACTAATAAGGATATTAGTCAATAGTAATGGAGAGAGTGATTTTAGGTGCATACATTTTTCCCCTATTTTAAATGGCATTGTGATTGGAGAAAAGTGGAAGGAGTAATGGTCTTTCATAGAAAAAACCATGTCATGGATTAATATTAGTAAATGATTTTGTTAGGGGATATGATGCCCCCTTGAGGGGACATGTAAGGAAGAATGCGTTGGATGGCCACTTAAAAGAAGAAAAAATGGGTGGGATTGGATGCAAACTATGGGATATAAGATGAATAATATGAGGTCAATGTTGATAAATGAGCTATAAATTGATAATTATGACCCTAGTAAGGACACATGCACAAGGAATATAGGTGATGAGTGTCACAGTTGTAGACACATCCCAAGAAGAGACACATGCATGGGAATCAACCATAACATGATGATGATATGATAGAAGCCCATAAGCTTTAGATGTATCCCAAGAAAGGATGTATGTAAGGGAGATATATAGGCCAAGATAATATGATTTGATAAGATATGATGGGTGTATCTCAAAGCTGAATTTGATCAATATGATGATGATAAGAGAGAATAAATGATGTGATTGAGTGACAAAAATATTGGAGGATTAGGATGGATGATAGAGATAGTGTTTAATTTATCCTTATTCACTAAAACATGGCTAAGTGTTACCTATATAGTCTAAAAAGTCCTCAGGATGATGTAGTTTTTATGAGAAGATAGAGGATAATGATGATGATGATTAGGGTTAATATGATGACATTAGTGATGATAGGATATGACTTAGATGAGGAGATGATGATAAAATATTGGATGTTAGATGGATGGGTTATGATGGATAGAAGGAGGATTAGATCAAGCCATCATAAATGTCATAAAGCTCATCATAGTTTAAGTAATTCAAAAATATGGCACTTGGGAATATGCCCCATGTTATGGATATGAGCAAGAGGACATTGTGCCAAAGTGCATGGGTTGGTATTGAACTCTACATCCTTGAGGGCACTTGCGTATCCTCATAAGATCCTTTTTAATTTCCTAATAGATAGAAAGAGACATGATGTAATCAAAACATATAAAATCATACAAACAAGACAAACAACAAACAAGCAACACATACAAATATATATACATGCAATACCCCAATGTCTTGCCTAATGATAGGATGAGTGAGTGGGTGATGGGATTGTGGACTTAAGATGGAATTAGATTTGGATAAGATGATAATGATTAGTATTAGGCTAAGATGTTACCCCTAGTTGAGGATAGAAGGATGGATGATGTGATGGGGGTCTTTAAATGTTGATTTGGTCTTGAAACTAGATCAAAAAGTGGCCAAGGATGGTGATTAGATAAGTGATGACCAATGATTGCCAAGAGATAATGCCTTGAAAGGATATAATTATCAAGTAGAGTAGGATATGATGATGGGATCAAATACCTTTCATGATAGTAAAAATGATTGGATGGGTACTAGATATGAGGAGACAATGATAAAGATAGTTATGGGATCAAGTACCTTCCACACTAGTAAAGAGATGATTTGATGGGTGATAGGTGTGAGAAGGCACTGATAGGAAGTGATGGGTGCTAGATTAAAATATTTACAAGGTGATGTGTTCCAATAATACTTAGCCAAAAGGATGATGAAATGATGGGTGACCACTCAGATCAGGCTTCAAGACTATATATGGTATCCAAAGATGGGATGGATAGGAATATAGGAGATGGATAGAAATGGATATGAATA
This sequence comes from Torreya grandis, assembly GCA_037957365.1. Lineage (NCBI taxonomy): Eukaryota > Viridiplantae > Streptophyta > Pinopsida > Cupressales > Taxaceae > Torreya > Torreya grandis. The sequence continues at coordinate 1,002,069 of JARHVA010003560.1, read as the reverse complement.
AGGGGTTAGGCATAAGATAAGACATGATGTATTATTTTGGATTTTTCAAATTTTATAATTTTTAGGGTTTTTGGCATTTTTAATTTTTGTAAGGATTTTTGGGATATGTATATACATTTTATAAATGGGGTTACTAGCAAAGGGAATACCAAGCATAGAAACTAGGAGAAGGATGGAGGGATGATAGATGGGATGACAAAATATGACAATGATTAGGGATAGCTAATGACCACATCATGAAGGAACTAGATGGTTACTTTCTTGAGTGTCTATTAGAGGATATACAAAGATGGTGTTTGGAATAATTCTCAAGACACCTTCCACTTCATTATAAGGGTCAAGATAGGAATGATGAAAGGCATGATGGACATAATAGTATTGGGGATATGATTATAGACAATATATAAGGATAATTTACAAAGGGATGGATAAGGTTGATGAGGGATATGACAAGTATGGATGGATTGACAAGGGATATGAAATGGATGGATTTGCCCCCAAGTGTTGAGGAATAATATAGATAGTGGGTTAATATACCATGATGCCAAAAATTAGTTTTCATCATGGTACTTACCTGAGGTGCTAGAATATTAGTTTTCACCATTAGATGAATGATTTTTTTTTGACTTTTTACTAGGCATATCAATTTATTAGATGATAGGCAAGATGCAAGGCATAGAAATTTGATGGATTATTTAGCCAAAAATATTATTATTATGGATGATAAATGACTAGATGTCTTAGTGTCCTTTAGTTATTATTGATGGTGACCCCTTTAGATATCTAGAATAGGTATAATCGTCACCCCTAAGAGAGACAATGTTGCCCATGTTAGTGATGTGGGGTATGGATATAATTACAGCTTGATGGGGAGGTATGGGACTTGGATAGATAATAGTATTATGATATGATGGTATGATGGAGGATAATTAATCATAGGATCATGAGAGGATGGGATGATTGGTGATGTAGGAATAGTAATAACAATCACATACACCATTGGAGGTATTGGACATTCTTCATTTGATTGGTGCCAAGTGATAAAAGACTTTAGAAGATCCAAGACACATTGACTTCATGGTTCATCTTTGATTTGATCATTTGAAATATGATCAGTCATATAATTTTGATCATTTTATTGGTTTTGATTTTGACTACCCCCTGATGCCTAATTTTGGGCTTCACCATGAGAGATTGTTTTATTATTTTATCTTTGATGGGTCCCTGTGCTAGTTTACAGGCTTCAGTAGGGAGAGATACTTTTGGATTAGGTTGATGATTTGATTCATCTTGATTTTTATTGAGGGGATAAAATATGTCTTTATTATGATTTATTCCTTTTATAATATTGTCTTGGACCTTTAGATTTATGGCACATATTATATTACTCGAGGAAGGGTCTAATGATGCATGTTCCTATTCATCCTTATGGAGTGAAGTGATTAAATGATCATCAATGGTAAGAAATGGATCCATGATGGATGAAGGGGGTGGAGGTAGTATGATGAGGTCAATGAGTGGTGATGGGGAAACATAGTCTTTATAGGAGTTCCTTAGAGACCTAGTTTAGACTTTGAAGAAAATTTCCTCAAGATCAACAAAAGGGTCACTAGGACTAACTACATCCAAAAGAGGATTAGACTCATTCTAACAATCTTCAATAGATAAATCTTGTAAGAAATAAGTTATGATATCATCATCTTTATTGGGATCAAAATGGATGCCTTGTAATAGATCAAGGGTATCTAGATAATAGGTATCCTCTAAAAGATAGGCATTATCATCATTAATGAGGGATGACATTTCCAATGAGGAACCTAATTTAGACACAAGTGTTGAACATGATCCCATAGAAGATAAGACTTGTGCTGACTCTAATGCTAACTTTGAAGTGGACTCTAATGCACAAGATATAATGTTGATATTTATAAATTCATTGTCCACTATTGACCTCTCAATAAGAGGTATTTGAGGTTATGGGTGAGAGGGAGATGATAGATGGATGATAGGTTCAAAAATGATAGGTTCATGGAGGGGTTCATGAGAGATGGAAGGACTAGAATCATGGGAGATGGACTTGGCTTTGATGGAAGATTTTTCAAGGATGGGATTGGTATATTGACCTTGGCTTAGAGAGGGAAGGGTTTTATCATGATTGGAAGGGAATCTTTGCATTCCTCTTTTTTCACCTAGGGATGTGGAAACATATGGTTCATTATCAATTATTATGTCACCATGGTAAATCAGGTCTTGGAAAATATATTTAAAAGGTTGACATCAATTAATGGTATGCTCCTAGGTTTTATAGTATAAACAATATTATTTTTTACTATACCAAAAGGGTATAGGCGTAATAGAATTAAGATGTCAGATAGGTGGATAAACCATCATGTTGGCAGTGACTAATTATTTAAAAAGGGCTTCCAATGTTATGGGAAAGGGAGTATAAGAACCTTCATCTCTTTGGGACTTAGATGTGGAAGCATTAGACCTATGATTAGATGGTTGTGGATATGACTAGGTGGATGGATTCAAGGTGGCCAAGATTGGATTCCGATTGCTAGTATGGGAATGAGAAGTTGATGGTTTATGACTAGCAGATGGAGGATTGGTACATGATTTACATGATGGGGCTTGGATATGAGGTGTAATGAGATAAAGGGGATTAACACCTTTGAGAAATAGTATACCCATCATAATGAGCCATAAAAGGATTTCATCTTTATTGTCATGTATATATTGGTCAATGAAGGTGGGGTCTAGTTCCATGGTGATGGTTGATAGGTGATGGATGATGTAGGTAGGATAAGGATTAAATAAGGTTCTTAAATAAAATAGATCAAAAGGACTAAGCTAGTAAGATAAGTAATAATGAAGATGAGATATGCTAACAAATTAAGGACTATGATCAAACATCAAATCAATAGTACAATAGGTGATAATAACTTGTCAAAAATGCCTAGTCATTAGGCTAAAAAAAGGATTGGGGATATGATGGGTTCCTAGATTCAAACTAGAAAGAGGATGATATGATGGGTGCTAGGTATGAATAAGGCAAAATTATTAGACTAGGGATGTTGATAGTTGACAGGTTTTCTAGATTGAGACTGATAAAGTGATAAGATGCTAACAAGCTATTGACTAGGTATGAGATTTGACCAAGTAGATTAGGATGATTGAATGGTGATAAGATGATAAGATGATAGGGGGATTAAGATGATAGGCTGATATAGATGATAGGGCTAGCTCAAAATTGTAGACCAATTTGCTCAATATGGGATGGGTAAGGTTATGTGATGAAGGTGATTAGGATAATGAAATAAGGATAGGTGGGATGATAGGTGATGATGATATCATAAATGGGTAATTAAAGGTGGATGGTTTAGACCTGTATGTGACTTAGACAAGCCAACTATGATAAGATGAGTTGATGACTAAATGGGTGATGAAGGTAAGGTCAAGATGAGTGATCGGGTATAGATTTAAGATAAGATGTCGATGACAAGGTATGATTAAGATGTGATTAGGGGATGATTAATGACATATGGGTCTATTGATGTGATTAAAAAGATGTATAAGGGAACAAATTATGTAAAATAAGGAAAAACAAGAATATACAAGGTGATGGGATAATGAGATAAGATGATATGGGGATGATTAGGACTATAAATGAGGTAGACTTAGGATAGAATGTGGATGGTGAGACAAGATGGGATTAGGATAGGTTATGGTTTATGATTGGATATGTAAGGGGGTGGTGTCAATAAAATTATATGGAAATGGTTAAGATTATGGTGTGATTGATGGATAAGGCAAGGTTAAAGTGAGGTGTGATTGATTATGGATGAGATGGTCTTATGACAAGGTGTGACTAGGATGATGGATGAATGTGACTACTATGGGAGTCTAGTATAATTTACAAGAGAGTAAATGATGTACAAGAGGATGAGATTAGGATATAAAAGATGTGATTAGGAAGTAGGGTGATTGACTAATGATAGGTGTATATGGTTTGACCAAGATGAAATGATAGATGTGATATAAATAATAGGTGATGGGATAATGAGGTGGATTTAGGACAAGGTGTAGTTAATGACATATGATTAGGATATAATTAATATGTGACTAAAAGGATATTAAAGGGAACAAAGATATGCACAAGGGGATGAGACTAGGATTTACAATATGATGATTGATGAAAGGATGGCTATTGATGAGTGGGTTCATGTACAAGAGAATAATTATATTTTCAAGGTGAAGATAAGTAGTTAATGATGTGGAATTGGGTAAGGATGTAAGATGGATTGGGGTATATAGATGATGTGGGTATGACTAAAAATGGGATTGAGATAAGGTGATAATGGAGGATATGATAGGACAATAAAAGGATGCACAATGGTATGATATCAAAGATGCACTAGATGATAAGTACAAAGGATGATTGGATGAGGATGTATAAGATAAGATATAGGTGATATAAAGTGGTGTAACTAGAGATGAATAGATTAGGTAAGAATCTACAAGAGAATAAATTATGCACAAGAGGATGATATTAGGATATATAATTATGATGATTAGGATGATCAATGATAGGGGGATATGGTTAGACTAAGATTGTGATGGAGATGATAGGATTAGATAATGGATATAATATGGTGATTAAGATGTGCGAGTAGATGTGGTGGTTAGTATATATGGTTAGATTAGGAGGGGATAGAAAAGATAGTGATTAGGCAAGGATTTAGAAGATTATGTGGTGATGACCAAGGCTAATGGGATATGGTGAGGCTAGGAAAGGATTGGTTGACTATGATGAGTGGGTGATGATGTATACTTAGGATAATGATGTAAGATGTAAATGGATAAGGGTGAGTGGTTATGACAAAGAGAAAGGTATACAAAGAGATTACATACAATGATGACTAGGATGTACAAGATGAGTTTTAGGTGATGTAAGATGAGGATAATGACAAGGATGATGATTTAGAATGCACACAAAAAGGATAGTGTGATATGTATAAAATGATAAAATGATGAAGATATAATATAAAAGATGATATGCACAAAAATACCTAGATAAGATCAGATAGGTAAAGGTTGAATTGACTCATAAATAACATGGGTATAACACAACACACACCCAAATAAGCAAGCCACAACCTATGATTAGTAAAATGATGGGTGTGTAACCTGATGTCCACACCATCTATTTTATACACAAATGAGGCTATAGGTCAGTGACCCATTACAAAATTGACCAAACCTTCTTGACCTTGCTTGCACTTGATGGTCATTTGGGTGCTATTACTGATGCCAGTATTAGAACACCTATTATGGCTAAAGGGTCCTATGCTAATAAATGCACTCTCTAAGGGTGTCCCCTATATACATGATGGTATATTGGAGCCCAAGTATGTATAGGGTATAATCTAATTCTTGGTTTAGAGAGTTAACTCTTCCCCTTCACAAATGACTTGTATGGGGTCAACCACTTAGCCTAATGATAGTTTTCCCTGATTATTATACTCCACTAGAACATAGAGTTTGGTTAGTATGTGGTGATAAAATACACAACACTAGACTAAGCATGTGCATGGGGATTAATTCCACATCACATGTTATTCTAGAGGGGAGGGGTTAACAAATAAGAAAAAACATGATATGATTAATTAATCAATCTAATTACCTATGTGTGTTTTGGCATGATACAAAAAATTAGTCTACAAAGAGAGATCAAATATATAAACACACAAGATTAAACATGTATTTACAAAATATTATAAAAATAATAATATATTTAATCAATGATCAAGAAAATTAAACTTAAGACAAAAAATTAGAAAATGGCACCCCTCCTTACAATCACAAAGGTTAGATATCTGATGGGAGTGCCTAAATATCCAAGGGACATACAAGAAGAAGGTTAACAATATGAATTTTTACAATCTAGTAAGTCTTTGCGATCATGCAAGTGCATAGGGAAATCTCATGCCCATAATAAACAATCATGTTATTGGAGGAATAGGTCAATCCTGCTAATGCTTAGTCATGAAATTACAAGTTGGTGGAAAACCATCATGGTTAAACATGGAAAACATGGCCATATGGAAACCCCATGACTAATAATGATAATCCTACTAGTGGGAATGGAATTATAGTTTTGTTTTTATCATGAACTAAAAAACCATGAATTAAATTGATAAAACATGATTGACAACAAAATTGAAAGTAACGATATTGTAGAGCTTAAGCAAAATAGTCTAGAGGCTCAACCTTAAGTAACAAGACTATTAAAAATATTTACAGGGCCTTAGTTATTAAATACAATTATTTCATAATAAGCAAAAAGACTCTATAAGACCTTAAGACTAACCTTGACTAGCCTTGACTACAAAACTGCTACTAGGAATGATAGTCCCACTATTTATAGGGAAAACCCATGACTGCCCCAATTGTGGTATTGTCAAATGATGGTGGACTATTCTAGATAGTGGGTTCTTAGATAAGTCTCTCCCCTCTTATACACTTGGTGAACCCTTTAAAACAAAAACACCCTCTATCAATAGTTATTTTTAGATATGGAGGGTGAAATGTTGATATACAGATATGTTATTATATAAAGAGACAAAACTTCTAGTTTACCACTTAAAAACCCTCAAAACCTTCCTAAAAAAATTTGGGAAACACTAAAATGATGGTTTAAAAGTGGTAGGGATAGTGTTTTACTAGTTTGAGATGAAAAGAGAATACCATGACTGAGAATGGTGATCTTGTTATTAATAGGGTAATACTACTACTAGGATAGTGGCGGGATTATCAAAAAGGTATGAGGAGTTTATTTCTAAAGGGATTCTCTCTTTATCCTACATATAGAATCTATAAAAACACATAAAATACCTACAAGAACAAAGAGATAGTAAAAAATAAATAGTAATCTGAACCCTAATATAACTTTTGACAATATCACTACTCAAAATGATAATACCACTACTTATAGGGCAATCCTGCTACTAAGTGGTGGGATTGTAAGAAATAACTGTAGGACAAACCATTAGTGGTTTACAATATCACAACTAGGATTGACAATCCTGCCATTCATTGGGCAATCCCACCACTAAGAGAGTAGTGGGATTGTCAACATGCTAAGGCCTTCTAAATATTTAACCACTAACAACTAACTCACAATAACATAACTTAGATTAATAATACCACTACTATAATATTGCTACTTGTAGATCAATATTGTAACTTTCTTGAAACATGTGAAAAATATAAAATTTGGGCTTGGTTTAACTTTTAGTTGTTTTTCAATCACCTAAAAGGCTTCTATCAAGAGTGTTACCTTAGATAAGGGAGGTTGGTCCCATCATGTTCACCAAAAATATGCACCAAATTTGGGTTTGAATCAATATTATCAAAATTAAAATACAAACCCAAAAGTAATGACACCAATAAAAATGGATAGAAAAGGCAAATCAGAATGATTAAAGGACTCTTACCATCATTTTTACTTTCCCATAGTTCCATTCCAAGATTCAAATGCATGTGATTAGACTCAAATTGACAAAGTGATAACTTGATGTTGGATACTTGATAATGGATGATTATGGATTTTTGCTATAGGATTTATTGAATGATTTTGGCATGGTTTGGTATGGATTCAAGAGTTCTTAGAATGATTTTGGCATGGTTTCCCTACAAATTTTTGAGATAGTTTGAGGGTAGAGATAGTGTTGTTTAAATAGGCCAATGGAGGGAAATTTAGAAATATTTTTAAATTAGTAGATGCCTCTTAGAATTGGAGACTTCTAGAGAGTTATAGAAGATTATCCAATTCTAGAGGTTTCCATATAGGTTTATGAGATAATGAGGGAGTTAGATAGGGATTAAAGATCATAGGGTTGTAGGGAAGGCTAGGGTGTAGGTTAGTAGGTGGTAGGTGGGGTTATGGGAATTTAAAATTACCATATAATGGATAATTAGAATTAGATTAGGATAATGGAATATTAGGAGGAATTAATGGAAGATGGGATGAAATAAGTTTTATATATGTAGATAATATAGGGAGGAAAATATTAGATAAATGGATTAGGAAGAGGGGTTAATTAGCATAATAAAATAGATTGTCAAAATTAGTATTGAATAATAAGGACATTAGTCGACAATAATAGAGCAAGCAATTTTAGGTGCATACATCTAGCTCCAAGAGATATTCATCCTCTTGGTCTATCAAGTCATCAAAATCTCTATCATTTCTTGAAATGGCCTCCTTAATACTCCTTGCCTCAATGATTTTATCCTCTATAGTCAAGATCATACCCATGAACCTGCTATTATCATTCCCAAATTGGACTTGAATTTTTCTCATGACCTCTTGCATAACTAAGGTGACCCTATGCTTATCCTCATCATCTCTAATGATGGCCAGGGAGATAAGTGTGTTAATATTAGTAATCATTATACCAAGAAGTTGTTAAATCCTACCTATCAACTCTTCATCATACCTTAGGAGCCTCTCCAAGTAATTTAACCATGCACTTAGGCCCTGAATTTTATCCATAATTATCCTTATAATTGAATTTAGATTGGCCAAGGTAATGGTCTTGAACCTAGGAATCTGGCCCTCAACTAGTATGATGATCAACTCCTTAATTTTTTCTCTTGAATTATACCATTGAGATAATAAACCCTTGGCTACTTCATAGTGGTAAGTTAATTGACTCTACCTTATCTTCATCTCCTTCAAGGATTTGAACATGTCATGGAAAGATGCCTCAAACATCTCTATCATTTCATCAGGAACTGACAAGATAGCCTATGTCTCAAGATTATTTTTTTACTTCAACAAGTTCTCAATATTTTTCTATAGGCCTTTGATGCTTGATTTTGGTTAGGATGAATGGGCATCAACTAGTCCAATTATGTCCTCCTCATGAATTGGGTGTTCACCAAGTGCCTAGCCTCCCACTAGAGTTAATCCCATAAAAGGTTCAACTTTTGGAAAGGTAAAATCCTCACTCCCAACCATGGTTTTCTTCATTTTCACCCTCTCTAAGCCTATTGTTTCTAGATCAAATTACATACTGACTGATGACTCTATAACTTTTAGAGGTTACGGGATCTACATCTACATGTTGCTTGACGCTCTAGAAGTGTCTATCTTAATTCCACTTGACCCTCTTATGGTGGTAATTCTCCTTTCCTCTTCTTCCTTAATTAAATCCATAATCCATGGCTTAACTTCATCATGGATAGAGATGTTGACTATTTGGGTTAAGGCCCATGAATGCTACAATCCTGAAATCTTTTGCATTTACCCATAAATGAACCATTTAGGGATAATTGGCCCATGGATGGGATTCTCATCACTAAATAGGTCAAAATCACTCAAATAATGAGTGAAGTTTAACTATGGCTTCTTAATCTCAATTGGGACAAATTTCAACTCAACCTTCCTCTTTAGGGGTGTAATTAGAACTAGGTCCATTGTAATTTCTTTCCCCCTTTTTTTTTTACTTCATTGGATTGGGCTTGAATTTATTCAACTTATTATTCTTTATCTAATCCATATGCCTTAGTAATCACCTTAAGTTCATCTTCCACTATCTCATCAATATCTAGTGAAATCATGTCAATATACTCTATTAGGGACTCTGGTCTATTAGGCTAAACTGAGGATGATGGCCCTTTCCCAAGTCTCTCTTCCATTTTTTCTTTCCTAGGTCCTTATGCCACTTACACTTGGGTTTTCTATAGTGGTTGCTCTATAAGGGGCCTAGAAGATGGTCCAAATAAAAATTGGTATCAAAAGGGTCCCATCTACTAGATCTCTTTAGGTGGCTTATTATCTCTAGCTATCATGACTTTAAGATTAATATTGTGTTTCTTTAACCTAGCTAATACCTCTATGAAATTAGTGGCCCTAATGTACATCATGTCATAAACACCTAACATATGCTCATAGGTGTAATTCAATTTTATTGATTTCAAATGTTTGGTGACCCTATTATGAGGTTCCCATTTCCTCAGTTCATCTAATTTTAAGTTGATGGAGTCCTTATGTTTGGAGATGACATTCACATGCTCCTAATTTTATAGTATAGTCATGTTGATGGTCAAAGTAAAAGGGTAAAGGAGGCCCTTTATTTTATACTTTCACACACCATCTATACCATTAAATATTTGGTATGCAATTTCATATTCTTCTAATTTTGTTGGCACATGGACTGATAATTTGAAGGGTTGAACTAGGGTCCCTTCTATTCTTATCATTATGAAGTTTGGATATAACCAAAGGTCCCCCATTAACTCTACATACTTATTAATCAGAGGGCTGAATATGCTGATAAGGATCCTTATAATAGCTTATACCAAAGCTATATATACACAATCATAAATGAATTATATGTTGTGTCTATATTTGATAATGTGTAACTTGGAATAGTAATGGGAGACAGTATATCTCCCACTAAGTGACCAATTATTTATGTCTGGAATCTTGGTAGTGGATAAGATGTCATATAGGAGATAAGAAATCATGAAAAAGTGGTTGTATTTTTATTATTTATGGATATGAATTGTTGTTTCAAATAAATGTTAATCATCTCACCAATTAGGGGTGTAAGTCCCTTATCTACCATGAAGTATATATAGGGCACCCAAATATTATTAACATGTATGGTGGAAGGGGCCCCAGATTACCTATTCAATAAGGTCAATATTATTCTAATCCCTTCCCTAAATTAAGCAATTGGGATTTTTCCAATGGGGTCTTGGATTACATGGGTTCTAGTAAGCAACCATAGGGCAAAGTTAGCATTCAGGTCATTCTTACTAGTCCATGCTCTAATTGTGGGCAAGTCTACCTATGGCTTGCCTATCTTCTAGTAGCTCTCAAATTCTAAGGGGAAATGTATTCTAATTTTTTGAAAGTATTCTCATAAACTATCAAATCTTAATAAATTTTAAAATCAATGAAAATGGGGGAAATAACATTGATGCAACAAAATACCTCAGGTTTTGTAGTAGCATAATGGAGATTGATCATCTAGACAAAGACTAGGTCATTGTACCTCTACAATATTGTAACATTATTCTAATCCTCCCTTGTGATGGCATGCATCTCCTCAATAGTCAATAAAATATTAGACTAGTTCTAATTTCTAGTGTTTAATGTAGTAGCATCAAAGTTACTATCCTTAAAGACCCTTCTCTCATTATCTAAAGTCAAGTATAACTTTGTCTCATCCCTTTCTTGTTGACTTTGAGATGCCATGACTATAGAACTTACATATTATTCAATAATGGTATTTAGGTAGCCTCTAGATTAGGTTGTTCTCACTCAAATAGCAATTGGACTCTTTTTAACTCGAATGTAGTTGATTAGAGTTTAAATTAGGGCCTTTTGTATAGAAATAAAGGATTTCGATAGCTTTAATGGTGATGGTAGCTCAGACTTAGGAAAATTCATCCTTAATTTGATTTATAACCTACCTTTATACATTTTCCTTTTCATGCCCACCAAATATTTATTTTTGTCATTTTTTGCTTATCTGGCACCTACGTGGAGTCTATTTGGCAACTTTTGTAGCATTTTTTATAAATGCCTTAAAAGAAATAAATGTTGTCTTTTTAAAATCCATATTGTTCTTCACACCATCGAATATTTTTTATGTATCAATGAAAAACATTGATCATGATCTTGGGGTTTGATAAATATTGGTAGTTTTTATGTTAGGCCCCATGGTTATGCCACTTAACACTTTCATGGGGATTTTGGATTTTGTGGTCCGTTAATGAATGTGTGCTTACCATGTGTCAATCCTATGGGACCTCAAGGTTTTATTTAATAGTATTTTATGATTATTCTTCATTTTATCATCCTCCATGATGAATCATGGACCACTGATCATGATCTGAGTAGATGAACACCATTGGTATGATAGATCAAGATTTGGGATCCTCCATATTTTCTTCACATCATTTGATCATTCTCCATGATGGAGTGATAGCCATCAATTCTGTAAGGAGAAAAAACTTTAATTAGCATCAAGATATAGGGAAGAACTTAGGCTAAATACTTTAGACTAAAGTTTATTTCACATTAATAAACATGACATAAACTTTAGGCTAAAATATTTATGCTATGTTTTAGAACACATATAAAGGGGACCCAAATAATAAGTGGAGTTCATGTAAGGCTTTAACCTAGGGTTTTATTGTGTTGATAAACATGATAAAAATTTAGGTTAAAACTTTTAAGCCATGTTTTAAGTCATAAGGACTTCTTATTGAATTAAAACATAATACAAGTCTTTAGCCTAAGGTCTATTTGTTAATAAATATAATTGGGACCTTAGGATAAAGACTTAGATTAAGTTTGTTGCTAAAATATTAGACCATAAGATCATTCTATCATTAATGTTAAAAGAACCTAGGTATTTCATTTCCCAAAAAGGGGGGGCTCCCATTGAATTTATACATAAGTAATGAGCTTTAGCAACATTTTAAAACATGTTCTTATCTCTATGCAAAATAATCGATGAGCTTAAATTTGATGGCCTTGTCAACGTCAGTGATGACCTTGTGGGTGTCAAATGACATTCATGAGAATGTTAAATTTAAGTTCATGAAGTTCATAGGTCCATAGGTCATGGATTTAACATGCTTCATCTGATCATTTGGTCCCAAATGAATGCAAATAATTGATTAAGATTGAAGTACATGCATACCATTGGTACCTACAATCATGAAGAGGATGAGTTATCCCATGAATTAATGCATAAAATTTTAGACTAAGTTAAAGGCTTAAGTCTAAAAAACATAATAAAATGGGTCCTATCACATATTATAATCATAACCTAAGGTTTTAGCTTAAGATTTCATTGTATTAAGAAAATAAAATAAACCTAAGGGTAAAAGCTTATGTTAAGTCTAAGTATTAGTTCATGGGGATATTTTAACACTAAGCTTGAATGCAAGAGTGCCACTTTGTGAGTCTATGGGACTCTTTATATTTTGACTTCATTTGACTCTAGGGAGGGTCCATAAAACATGGATATAGATTTGGGTTCTCAAGATGGTGACACATGTCATCCTCATAGGTTTCCTTAGGCTTCTAACATTTCAACACTAATGTTTTCTCTTTTGGATCAGTTTATGAAATCAATTTGGGCCATTGATCATGATCCTAGGTACTTGAACATGATTAAATATTTTTGAATATTGAAGTTGTAGAATAAATTTTATCCTAAGGTTTTGTTGTATTAATAAATACAATGAGACCTTAGGGTAAAACTTAGGCTAAGTCTATGTTTGATAAAAAATGACCTTTTAACCTTAATAATGATCATACATCATTTGATCTTTAGTCCCACTTAAGCACAAATCATTGGTCATGATTCAAGGTCTCACACAACTTTATTCCAATAGGTTAAAAGCTTTGGGTCTATTGGGTCTCCTTTTCTCCATCTGAGCATCCTCCATGATGAATTGAGTGCCATTGATCTTGCAAGGAGGAAAGATGCTTAAGTTAGGGCTCAGGTCAACATAAGAACTTAGGTTAAAATTTAAAGACTAAGGTCTTATGTGTGTTAATAAATATGAATGGGGCCTTAGGACTAGGAATTTAAGTTAAGTATCAAAAGGACTATGTGAGATGATGGGGCCAAGCTAGGAAAATAAAGGATCTTGCACACATTAATGTTTAGACTTTGTTAAAATAATGGGAACAAAAAGGGGGAAAAAATGAAGGTACCAAGCATGATTTTAGGCTAAGGTTTGGTCATGTTAAAAAACATGACTAGGCCTTAGCATGAAATCATGCTTAAGTTTAAAGCAAATTTTAAAATATTCCCACCAAATTTTCTCCCATCAAATTAAATTTGAACCAAGGGTTTAAGTTAAGGTTTGTTGAAGGAGGGTTTTAGAACATGAATCCAACTGTGAGATCTTATAGACCAAAGGTTGGAAAAATCTTGAATGAGGACAAGACCATGAACATCCCAGTATGATCCATTGATAAGAGTTCCATGAAACATACAACTTAAGATGTGAGGGTAAACTATTACCAAAATTAGGCAAGATTAAAGTAAAACCATGAATAAATGGGCCAATTTTAGGCATGGATGATCTTAAAATTCTAATAACCTTATAGGATATCAATATTTTACTATTAAGGTTCAAAGTATGCACAAGGGTCCCTATTTTTTATAAATGGGGGTATGTTTACCTCAAAAAATGGTGACTTCTAGGGGAAACATACTAATATGTTAAAACATAGAGACTCTAGTTTAGATGAATAACTAGGTCATTTATCTTACTTGATCAATGCCATTACCAAGATCAATTCTTGGTTGAAACAAGCCTTGTATGTGTAGAATTAGGATCAAACATCAAGACATAGCCATGCTATGTATGTGATTTTATTACACTTACTATTTTGCATGGGACTCCAAGGACAACTTCTAGATTTCATGCCTTTAATCATCAACTTGGAACATGCTTAAATATTCATTAAGAAACATGTTTCTAGTTTAGGGAAGGCTTGGGCATTGTTTTACTACCATCTAGGCATCCATATCCCCAATAGAGATGATTTGAGATCCACTCATGACCTTGATCCACTACCAATTAGGCATCCATAGCCCCAGTGGAGATTACCAAAATCACCTTTGCTGGAAAAGCATTTTATTTTGTAATAAGTTCTTATTTTTTATATTTTAGGTCTTTTAGAATTTCAATAAAAGTTGGGAACTAGGGTTGCCAAGTTTTAAATATTTGGTCAAGTGTTTGGTCTTTAGATAATCACCTATGGTTACAACCTTTGTCCTAGGCAAGGATATTTTTTAAGTGCAAGCATGACTATACCTTAATAGATTGAGCTTTCACTCTATATGTGAAATTATTCTTAAAACTAGGTTCAGGTTAAGACAATTTTTAAGGTCTTATGGAATGGTTAACCTATTCATGGGTCCTTACTATTTTATTTAAATCATAACATCAAGCTCGTATCTTAAATATATGGTCAACATATGCATGAGGTTCATACCAAAAAAATTTAACTTTTGGAGTTTCAAGCAAACTAATGA
Organism: Torreya grandis; assembly: GCA_037957365.1. Classification (NCBI taxonomy): domain Eukaryota; kingdom Viridiplantae; phylum Streptophyta; class Pinopsida; order Cupressales; family Taxaceae; genus Torreya; species Torreya grandis. The sequence goes on along the minus strand of JARHVA010003560.1, from coordinate 986,980 downwards.
ACTTAGAGCTGAGGGTTGTCGAGAAGGACTTATTAGAATCAAGGAACAAAGCAATAGAAATCAAACACATAATGTAAAGTAGTAAATCAAGAAGTAAAAGGGAAAGAAATAAATATATACAAACTTATGAAAAAATAAGGGACAAAGAGAAAAGAGCTAAAAAAAACTAACTAGCCTACCTATGTTAACTCTAACCATCATACATATTTACTCCATGAAGACACCAGTAGGAGAAATAGAGAAGTAATGCTTGAGATACTACCCATTTCTGGGTAGTGTGAACTATGATCCTTATACATCTTTCAATTTTAAGGTGTTATCTCTAAGTGTATCTTCATTCTATTAGGGGCCATTCCATAGAGGTGTGAACTTACCATGTTTTCCCTTAGGTTCAAATGCTTTGTCCCAAAGAAGAACCAAGTGTTCTTGTTTAAACACCTTGATCTTTGATATTTTGTCAAACAACATATTTAATATAGTTTAGTATCTACTAAAGTTAGAAAAATCTTCTTCTCATGCATATTCTATCTAAATAATGTCTAATAGCCTTGAGTTTGTAAATTCTTGGTCTTCTTCCATATATTATTACATAAAATTGTAAGTTGTTAGCTTGAGTGCAATGGGGAATATATGCTCATGTCCATATACCAACAATAAGGGAGATGATTTAAGATCCTACTTGACTATTGTTTAATCTACCCAAAGGGAATACTTAAGAATTTTATGCCATGTTATAGGTTTGTCATCAACATATTTCTTAATGGCTTTCATCAAGTTTTTATTTTTTGACATAGACACTTCATTACCTTGAGGATAATGGTTAGATTAAAACTTGATATTAATGTTGTTGTCATATTCCCACTCTATCATCTCTATGCATACAAATGCTAACCCATTGTCACATATCAAAGAGACTAGAGTCTTGAATATGGTGTATATATTTTCATATAAAAACTTGATCATTTTTTCTATTTTGCATTGTTTGGTGGCTAATGCTTCAATCCACCTAGTGCAATAGTCAGTTGCTATCATAACATAATTATGACCTTATGATGAGTTGAGGTTGATTACCCCTACAAAGTCTAGTCTCCACTGAGCAAAGGGTTTATTAATCATGACTGGTTGTAAAGGCATTACTTCCTTTGTCTCTTTAGTGTTAAATATCTAGCATGAAAGACATTATCTCACATGTTTATGAGAATATTTGAAGATTGTAGGCTAATAATAGCTATCCCTAAGGATCTTGTGAGTTTTTGTTCTTCCTAATGGATATACACTTCCCAAATTCTCATGAAAAGTTCTCATTATCTTAGTAGCTTCTTACTTGGAAACACATCTTAGGTATACACCTTCAAATTTATTTTGATATAAGACTTTTTTATTAGATAGTGAGTTGTCTTGAGCCTTAGATCTCTCATTTACTCCCTGGTTAGTCCTATAAGATAAGCAACATTGATTATTAAATGGATGATAGAGTCATACCACTCATTAGGTTGAAAATTATGTTTATCAACTTGCATGATACTTAGCTTAGGATTGGTATTGGTAATGATTTGAATCAAACCTTGACATCTTACAAGTTTTGTAGTTTTCATCTCTATGTCATATTCATGAAGAATAGACATCCACTTACCTCTTCACTCCCCAAGCTCACATTGGCTCAACATTAGTTTGGTGTCTATATATGGAAGAATAACATGAAATTTATTATTAAGAATGTAGTGCCTAAATTTCTTGACTACTTTAACTAATGAAAAAGCTTATTTATCAATTAAAGGGTAATTTCACTCAACATTTTTCAAATTAGTGCTCATAAAATAAATTATATGGTCACATTCTTCTATTTTATGAGTTAAAATAGAAAAAATAGTGTAGTCAAAGGAAAAAGAGTAAAGATAAAAATACTTTGAAAAGTTTGAACTCATCAAGACTGGAGCTTGACTGATTACATCTTTGTTATTTCCAAAGGCCTTGACTTTAACATCCCTCTTCAACATATCATTTAATGGCTTGATAATTTTTACAAAGTCATAAATGAAATTTCTCACAAAGTTTATCTTACCAAATAAATATTTCAATTCTTTTTTACTATTGGGAGGATCTATCTAAGATATAGCTTCCGCTCTTTTAAGATCAATGGAGATCCCATCTTTTGTGATAACATAGCCTAATAGTTTACCCTTAGTGACACAGAAAATAATTATCTTAGTGTTGAGGTAAATTTCATACCTTCTACACATTTTAAATACATATTGAAGATGCATGAAATTTTCCTCCCTATTCTTAGAAAAAATGGTTAGATCATCCATGTAAATTATAATGCACTTACCAATCAGGCCCTGGGAGGCATGGTCCATGGCCCTTTGAAAAGTGGCTCTTATGTTTATTAGTCCAAAAGGAATTATTTTATATGAAAGGGTGCCCCACTTAGTTTTAAATGATGTCTTCATTTTGTCTTCCTTGTCTACCAGCACCTGATTGTATCCTGAAAAACCATCAAGAAAAGACATTATGGCTGAACCAAAAATAATTTGTATTACTTAGTATAAAGAGGGAAGAGGATAATTATCCTTTTTAGATTCTCTATTTAGATTTATAAAATTAATACATAGTCTAATTTCACCTTTCTTATTTCTAACTAGCACCATATTGGCAACTTGGGTAGAGTGCCTAATGGGAAATATAATTTTGGCATCTAATAATCTCTTGATTTAACTGAATATCATGGTTTTTAAGACAAGATTCACAATTTTTTTATTCTACCTAAAAGGTTTACAATTTTATTTTAGAGGTATGGTATGAGTGATGACTCTTAGATAAAAAATATTCAATTCATCATATGACCAAGCTATCACATCTTTGTATTTTTTCAATAGCTCTTTGGCTTTCTTATTTTTAGTACTTGTACAAGCATTTCCAATGTTAACTAGTTGAGGTTGATCTTGAGGCCCAAGATCAACTGCATTGTAATATTTTCCACTTACTTTGGGAATATTAAAAGCTCTAGCTAGCTTATCATGATCAAATAAACTTTCCAAGGTAATTATCCATTTGGGGATTTTGTTATCATTTAGTTGGATGACTTTGCCATCAAACTTGTTCTCAAGGGTAGTCTAATCAGCTTCATCAATGATCTAAGCTTCAAATACTATTGAACTAGTCAAGAAGTTTAGGATATACTGGTCATCACTAAACACCTATATATGGTTTACATTATCTAGGATAGAAGGGCAAAGTATCAACTCAATGCTAATGTTTGGTGAATCTTGGTCAAGCATGAGATTAGCTACAATAAAAGCAAGCTCATCAACAACTTTATTTTCTTTCTTAGGGATAGAAACAATATTTAAGGCATCAAAATATTTTACTATGTCCCATACCATAAACTAGTACCTCTTGAGGTATTCTAGTTTTTACTGATACTTGCTTTTTACCTAATTTACTACTAGTTTTGAATCACCATAAACTAATAGTTTGTTTACCTTGTTTTTTATGGAAAATTGTAGACCTAAATTGAGGGCCTCATATCCTACAAGGTTATTGGTGTAAGGAAACTAAATTCTATAAGAGGCATGGTACTTCTTACCAATAGGGTCAGTTAGAACAATGTCTACTCTATATCTAGCTTTACACCTAGCCCCAAAATACAACTTCTATAGCCCAAGTACAACATTAGAGGGTTTATGATCACATATCTTGGTAGTTTCTAAGGTGAATACTCCTATATTAGAATCAATTATGTTGACCCTTTCATTGACAACATCATACTCAATAATAATGTGTTTCATTCTTATCTCCCTTTCAACTTTGATCTAGTTGGGAACTCCCTTCCAAGGTAGCCACATGTTTGAACAATAGATGGGCATATATTCATTTAAATCCGTTGTCTATTCTCTACTTAAAATTAGTACATATGCATCAAGGATATCTATTACCTAAATATTTATAAATTTTTGGACTCTTGGCTCAAAAGCCAATTGCATGTGGGAATTTAAAATTTTTCCAACCACCTTGAACCTAGACGTATCTAATTGGGTAACAACCCTATCATATTTAATGTGAGCTAAACCAAGTTGATTACACAAATCCATAAGAATTATATTTGTAGAGTCACCAAAATCTAATAAAAAAATTATTCAATTTTTTACCAAACATTCTAACCATAAGTAAAAGAGGTGGGGATTCTATTTTAGCTTTATTTATAGCTACATTAACATTATCAGTTTTAGACATCTTAATAGATTTCTTGGACAAGGATTCTAACAATAGATATTTTTTCTCTATGATTTGTGTTAGTTCATGCAAGGTAATATTATCTTTAATTTTCTTCATGTACTCTACAATATTATAACTAGTCATATTGGAATAATTGGAAGTATTAGTGCTAGGCTTAGAATTACTTCCCTTTAGAGGCTCTAGATTATTGTCTGAAGTGGTATCTAGAGGAGTACCAAAGTTGTTTGGAGGATTAGAAGTATTAAAAGGCTTCCTCTATTCTCTATTTCTTAGAGGATATGTCTTTTTTAGGAATTGATAGAAAGCATGAACTTCTTTAGGAACATCAACAAGTTCATTGTCTTCTTCGAGGGGGAATCAAACATTTCCACCATGAAGGTCTGGTAAGTAGGCTTATATATTGAAGTACCTAAACCATTGTATTTTTTAGTTACTACCTCAAAAGTGTCTAATTATTCTTCAAATGATTCAAAAGCTTTATATAATTCAATAAACTCAATTTCACCATGATTAGTAGTATAATGGATTATATAGTAATCAGGTAGAGAAATATCAATAAGATTAATATCCATAGTATTATTCTTAGAAGATGGTTCACTATTCTTATTTTTGTGGAAAATATCATTATTAAACCTATTATTTGGCCTATTTAACCTTTGGAAAAGAGAAGTTCCTACTATAATTTTCTCCAGTATTACCAACTTGTTTTTTTAGCTGAAGGAAGTTAGTGCTCAATTTTTCAACCATTTTAGAATGGACTCATTCTCATTTTTTAGGGTTTATAAATTATGAACCTAGTTTTTATTGGTACCATTAGATGGTACCAAGGACCTTTCATCATTTTAATTAAATCCATTATTAGCAAGGTGATTCAGGAACCCCAAATTCTAGTTAGAAGCAACATGTCTTAGAGGTGATTGGTTCAGATTTGAGACCTAGTTGAGAGCATACACATTTTAGTTATTATTAGGAAATAAATTTAAGGTATGAATATATGGATTTAAATTAGGAACATAGTAGGCCATCTGACCTTGAGGTTACATTTGGTCATTAATGATCACATCCTCATCATAGGCTAAAGATAGTGTGTTCATAGGACCTAAAACTCTCTTTATGAATATTGAAGTCATGTGATCAATAAAATAATTATATATTTACAAGTATAAAACTTTATTAGATTTATTTTCATCCCTTTTTAGCGTGGTAAATGTTTGGTATATGACACTAGGGTTGATGATTTTGCCAAACTAGTCAATGAAAATGTTATTGAACTCATCCTAAGTGGTAATAAAATTATCAAGTACATTTAAGAACCATTAATATGGTGTATATTTAAATTTGAAATGGAACAACCTACATGTTACATATTCATGAGTGACATTTAGTAGTTTTAATGCAACTTTGAAGGATATAACATGTTCTTCTTTTGTTATGATACCACTAAGACTAAAAGTTGGAATATACTTTTCTAGATTTTGAGGAAGGTCATGAACCACACCTTGAACATTAACAGGAGAGATTCATAAATCCATACCTTGATTAAGGTAAATTTTATGGGTGCCTTGGATAAGTGAAGTCAATAGGAACTTTAACATCTATGTCTACCTTTGTCTCTCTTGGCTTTTCTGTGGATGTCTAGTTCTAGCATAGGTTCTCTTGTTTTTGAATGTGATCTTGTTTGGATCCTTAGAAATTCCATATTGATGGCTTTTCATATTGTTTGAAATATGATGTGTCAAATCAACCTCTATGATTAGTAGGGATTAGACTTGCTCATTAAGGAAATTTTGTAAAGATTTATGTAAAGAATAATGGACATCAACCTTTAACTGAGTTAACTTAAAGATGTGTCTAATTACATAACTATAGTCTATATTTATATCTCTAAGCTAAAATAAAATAAAATATATAATATATCTACCAATATTTGATCAAAATAATCCATTCTAACCTCAAATACTTTAGATCTTTAAATTTCAAGCAATCTTTACTAGAATTACACATCTATTCTTAAAGACTTTTGATTTTTGTCTAAAGGAATCATAAAAATGGGTTAAAGATGATTAATATTTGTGATATTTACTTATTTTATCAAATAATTATGCAAATATGCAAGGATAACATCAATCTTGGATCAAAACACACCAAATTTATCAAAGCTCCTATAAATTCTTAAAGGGGCCCTACTTTTAGTGTGAACAGAAGCTACATTCTCATTGATGCCTCTAAATATATGTGACATTAGTGTCTAAAGGACACTTCTCATTTTATATTTTAATGAATTCAAATCATTAGTAGTAGGTTATGGTAATCTAGTTACTAATGGTGAAATAGGGGAAGAGCAATATAATGTTCCATAATATTTGTGTTGATTTGTGGTTGGGAGCCACCATGGCCAAACTTAGTGAAATACATGAGATATATGTTATTATCAATGAATCTATGATCAAATTTAAAACTAAAGATTAATCTGAATGAACATTTATAGTGAAGCTTAAACTAGAGTGATTTGGTCAAAAAGGAGTAAAAGGCAGGGTAGGGCAAAAAAAAGATGTTCTAATTTTTAGTCCAAATATTATGAAAAAGTTTAGATTTCATCAAGACATACATTCAAACCAATACATGACATGAAATATATTTAACATAGATCTTACCATGTACTAGATAATTGTCTAAGGAAAATATGAAATAATGCAAATAGGAAACTAGATCTAATTTAAAGATTTACTTCACAAGAAAATAACATTAGCACATCTACAAGGGAAGCAAGAGAAATGAAATGAATCTAAGATATTTAAATTAAATTAGCATAGGCACAAGTTAATAGCTTTGCATTCACATATGCATATCAACATCTAAATAGATAAATGAGAGAGAATCCATATAATAATTGACACAAACAAATTCTAGAAAAACTTTTCAATATTCCTTGTATTAATTGCTCTGAGTATACAAAATAGTTTTTTTGCTCTAAAAAACTCTCCACAAAAATGGTAATACTGATTTATATAGGAGGCTAAGGTTGTACACCATTCAGTAATGAGATTACAAAATGTATAAAGGTAAGAACAATTATCATTTTACAAAGTTATAGAATACATTTCCTTTTCCAAAGTAGACTAGCCTCTATGTAAATGTGCTAACAAACTAGCACATGCCTTTACAAAAATAATATTCTACTTTTGAATTTTATGATTTTTTTTACAAAGTGGAATATTATTAGTTAGTTAGTGGGCCCTATACTAAATATTTCACCTATTATTATTTAAGGATCTTCATGGCTTTGTGGTGCTACCATCAACCAACATTAAGTTGACAGCTAGCCCCAAGAGATATTCATCCTCTTGGTCTACCAAGTCATCAAAATCTATATCATTTATATCCATGGCTTTCTTAATATTCTTTGCCTCAAAAAATTTCTCCTCTATCATTAGGATCATGCCCATGACCCTTTTGTTGTCATTCCTAGATTGGCCCTAACTTTTTCTCCTAACCCCTTGCATAACCAAGGTGACCCTGTGTTTATACTCATCATCTCCAATGATACCTAGGGAGATAAGTGTGGTAGGATTAGTAATAATTATGCCAAGAAACTATTCAATACTACTTATCAACTCTTAATCATCCCTTAGGATCCTCTTTAAGTTCTTTAACCATGCACTCAAGCCCTAGATTTTATCCACAATTATTCCCATAATTTACTTTAGATGGACCAGGCTAATGGTCATAAACCAATTAATCCATCCCCTAACTAGTATGTTAATCAACTCCTTTAATTTATATATTTAATTATGTCATTAGGATAATAAACCCTTGGCTACTTCATCCTCTTAAGTTAATGGACTCTGCCTTGTCTTCATCTCCTTCAAATATTTAAACATATCATGGAAAGATGTCTCAAACATATTTATCATTTCATTAGGAACTAACAAGATAGCATATGTCTCAAGAATCTCTTTTTACTTCTATAAGTTCTTAATCTTTTGGTATAAGCCTTTAATGCTTGATTTTAATTGGGTTTAATAAGCATTAGCCAGTCCAACTATGTCCTCCTCATGAATTGGGTGTTCACCATGTGTTTGGCCTCCCACTAGATTTAATCCCACAAAAGTTTCAACTTTTTGAAAGGTGAAATCCTCATTCCCAACCATGTTTTTCTTCATTACCACCCTCTCTAGACATAATATTTATGGATTGAGTTGCACATTGATTGATGACTCTATAAATTTTAGAGGCTTTGGGATCTCTATTTGTGTGTTACCTGAGGCTCCAAGAGTTTCTATCAAAATGCCACTTGACCCTCCTATGGTGGTCATTATCCTTTCCTCTCCTTCATTAAATCCATAATCCATGGTTTGACCTCATCATGGATAGAGTGTTGACTATCTAGGTTAAGGCCCATGAATGTTACAATGTTAGAATCTTTTATATTTTCCCATAAATGAACTATTTAGGGATGATTGGCCCATAGATGGGATTATCATCATTGAATAGGTTAACCTCACTTAAAGGATGAGTGAAGGTTATCTTTAGATTCTTATTCTCAACTAGGACCAATTCCAACTCAACCTTCCTCTTTAAGGGTGCAATTATAACTAGGTTAATTACAATTTCCTTCCCTTTTCTTGTTCTACTTCATCAACTTTTGCCTAAAGTTCTTCAACTTGGGCCTGAATTTATTTATATTATTCTTCTTCATATGATCCATATGCCTGAGCAAGAACCTTAAGTACATCTTCAACTATCTCATCAGGAGCTAGTGCAATCATGTCAATATACTTTATTGGGGACTCTATTATATCAAGCTAAGCTAAGGATGATGGACCTTCCCTAGGTCTTTCTTCCAATTTTTCTTTCCCAAGTCCTTATGCCACTTGTGCTTGGGGTTATTATAGTGGTTACTTTAAAGGGGGCCTAGAAGATGGTCCAAGTAACAAGTGGTATTTCAAGGGTCCCATCTACCAAATCTCTCTAGGTGGCTTGTCATCTCTAGACATCCTAGCCTCAAGATTAATTTTGTGTTTATTTAACCTAACCAATACCACTATGAAATTAGTAGCCCTGATGTACATCATGTCATAAAAATTTAGCCTATGCTCATAGGGGTAATTCATTGTTATTGATTTCAAATGTTTAGTAACCCTATTATGAGGGTCCCATTACCTTGGCTCATCTAATTGTAAGTTGAATGAGTCCCTATGTTTGGAGATGGCATTCACATGCTCCTAATTTTATAGCATATTCTTGATGATGGTCAAAGGAAAAGGGTGAAGGAAGCCCTTTCTTTTTTACTTGCACACACCATCTATATGATTTAGGAGTTGGTATATAGTTTCTTGTTATACTAATTTGGTTGGTACATGGACTAGTAGTTTGAATGGTTAAAATAAGGTACCTTCTATTCTTATCATTATCTAGTTTGGATATAACCAAATGTCCCCCATTAACTCTACATACTTATTGATTAGAGGTTTGACCCTATCCATAGAGATCACTATAATAGATTATACCAAAGATGGATTTCCAAAATCACAAATGAATTATATGTTGTTTCAATATTTAAAAATGTACAACTTGGAATAGTGATGGGAGATAGTATATCTCCCATCAGGTGACTAATTATTTATGTCTAAGACCTTGATGGTGGCCAAGAGGGAATCTAGGAGATAAGAAATCATGAAAAAGTGGTTGTTGGTTTTATTCTTGATGGATGTGAACTATTGTTTCAAAAAAAGGTTAATCATCTCACCAATTATGGGTGTGAGTCCCTTATCTACCATTAAGTATACATAGGGCACCCAGATCTTATTAACATGTGTGGTGGAAAGGGGTTCAAGATAACCTATTCAGCAAGGTCATGATTATTATAATCCCTTACCTACATTGATTAATTGGGATATTCTCAGTGGGGTCTTAGATTACATGGGTTCCACTAAGAAACCATGGGTGAAGGATAGCATTTAGGTCATTCTTACTAGTTCATGCTCTAATTGTGGGCAAGTTTACTTGGGGCTTGCCTAGCTTATATTAGCTCTCAAATTCTAGGGGGAAATGTATGCTACATTTTTTAAAGTATGATCATGAACTATCTGATCTAGATTAAGTTTACAATCCTCCCTTATGATGGCTTGCATCTCCTAAAAATTCCAAAAAATCTTAGACTAATTCTTATTTCTTGTGTTTAATGCCACATCAAAGTTAGTATCCTTAAAGACCCTTCCCTAATTGTCTAAAGTTAATTATAACTTTGTCTCATCCTTTTATTGTCTCTTCTGAGCTACCATGATTATGGAACTTAGAAATTGATCATTAATGGTCTTTAAGTAGCCTTTAGATCATTTTATTCTTTCTTAGATAACAATTGAAATATTTCTAGCTCAAATGCAATTGATTAGAGTTCAAATTAGGGCCTTTTATATGGAAACTAGGGATTTTTGTAGCTTTAATGGTGATGGTAACTCAAACTTAGGCAAATTTGTGCTTGAAATTTGATTTACACCCCTTCCTTTATGCCTTTGCCTTTTTATGCCCACAAAATCTTTAATTTGTTTTTTTATGCTTATGTGGTAGCTATATGGCATCTATTTACCAACTTTCACAACATTTTTCATAAATTCCTTAAAGTGAATATTCATTGTCTTTTGAAAATCCATATTTTCCTTCATACCATCATATATTTATTTATGTATCAACACAAACCTTTGATCATGATCCTAGGGTTTGATAGCTATTGGTTATTTTTGTGTCGAGATCATGGTTATGCAATTTGGCACTTTAATGGGCCTTCTAAGTTTTATGGTCTATTAGTGAACACATCCTCACCATGTGTCAATCCCATAGGCCTTTAGGGTTTCCTTGAATATTCTTTTATGATTATGCTTCATTTTATCATACTTTATGATGAAGCATGAAACATTGACTATGATCTAAGGGGATGCATTCCAGTGGTCTGATGGATCAAGGTTTTGGATCATCTAGATCTTATTTGCAACATATAATCATTCTCTATGATGGAGCAAGAGTCATAAATTTTTTAAGAGCACAAAATTTAATTAGATTCAAGATATAGGGAAGAACTTAGGCTAAATATTTTAGACTAAATTTTTATTCACACTAATAAAGATGACATAAATTTTAGGCTAAAATATTTATGCTAAGTTTTAGAACACATATAAAAGGGACCCAAATAATAATCAAACTTAGTGTAAGGATTTAATATAGGGTTTTATTGTGTTGATAATCATGATGAAACTTTAGATTAAAACGTTTAAGATAAGTTTTAATTCATAGGGAGTTCTTGTTCAATTAAAACATAATACAATTTTTTAACCTAAGGTCTATTTTGTTAATAAATACAATTGGGACCTTAGGATAAAGACTTATATTAAGTCTATTGCTACAAATATTAGACCAAAAGATCATTCTGTCATTAAAGTTCAAATACCCTAGGTATTTTATTCCATAAAAAAGGGGGGGTCCCATTGAATTACAACATAAGTAATGAGTTTTACCAATGTTTTAAAACATGTTCTTATGTCTATGCAAAAAAATGATGATCTTAAATTTGACAGCCTCATAAACATCAATAACGGCCTTGTGGGTGTCAAATGTCATTCATGGGAATGTCAAATTTAAGTTCATAAATTTTATAGGTCCATAGATCATGGATTTAACATGTTCCATCTAATCATTTGGTCCCAACAAAATTCAAGCCATTGATTAAGATATGAGTACATGCATACCATTGGTCCCTAAAATCATCAAGAGGATCAAGTTAGCCCATGAATTAATGCATAAAAATTTCAACTAAGTTAAAGGACTAAGTCTAAAAATCATCATAAAATGGGTCCCTTTGCATAGTATAATCATAACTTAAGTTTTTAGCCTAAGGTTTCATTGTATTAAGAAAATAAAATAAACCTTAGGGTAAAAACTTAGGTTAAGTCTAAGTATTAGTGCATGAGGCACTTTTAACACTAATATTAAATGTAAGAGTGCCACTTGGTGAGTCTACAAGACTCCTAATATTTTGACTTCATTTGACCCTGGGGAGGGTCTGTAGAGCTTTAATCTAGATCTAGGTTCTTGAGATGGAGACACATGTCCTCGTCATAGGGCTCCTTAGGATTTTGATGTTTTAACACTATGTTCACTCTCTTAGATAAATTTTTGTGAGCAGCCATGGGCCATTGGTAATGATCATAAATTCTTGCACATGATTAGATCTTTTTGAATATTGAAGCTGTAACACAAGTTTTATCCTAAGGATTCATTGTATTAATAAATACAATGAGCCCTTAGGGTAAAACTTAGGCTAAGTATATGTTTGATGAAAAAGGACATTTTAACCTTAATAATGATCATGCACCATTCAAAATTTTGTCTTTCTTAAGCACATATTATTGATCATAATCTAAGGGTTCATGCAGGATTGGTCTAATAGGTTAAAGGCTGTGGGTCCATTGGCTTTCCTTCACTCCATTTGATCATCCTTCATAATGAAACAAGAGTCATTGATCCTGAAAGGAGGAAAGATGTTTAAGTTATGGCTTGGGTCAACATAATAACTTAATATAATGTTTTAAGACTAAGGTCTTATTTATGCTAATAAATATGAATAGAGCCTTAGGACTAGGACTTTAAGCTAAGTATGTATCAAAAGGACCGTGTGAGATGATAGGGCCAAGCTAGGAAAATTAAGGATATTATACACATGAATGTTTATAATTTGTTAAAATAAAGGGAACAAAAAGGGGGAAAACATGAATGGACCAAGCATGATTTTAGGCTAAGGTTTGGTCATGTTAAAAAAACATGACCAGGCCTTAACATTAAATCATGCTTAAGTCTAAAGCAAATTTTAAAATATTCCCACCAAATTTTCTCCTTCTAAAATTTAATTTGAAAAAATGGTTTAAGTTAGGGTTTGTTATAATGAGGGTTTTAGAACATGAATCCAATTGTGAGATCTTATAGACCAAAGGCAAGTAAAACCCTGAATGAGGATAAGACCGTGAACTTTCTAATATGATCCATTCATAAGAGTTCCATGAAACCTACTGTTAGAAAAATTAGGCAAGGTTAAATCAAAACCATGAATAAATGGGATAATTTCATTTGTTTATAATCTTCAAGTTCTAATAACCTTTTAGGATATCAAGCTTTCAATGTTAAGGTTCAAAGTATGCATAAGGGTCCTTATTTTTTAAAAATGGGGGTATGTTGACCTCAAAAAGCTCCCATTATTGCATAATAATATGTTTTATGAGTTTATTAACCTCATAAAAAATGTGTTTAATAAATTAAAATATCTTCTCAAATTTTTAAAAGGTCAAAATAGACATTAAGAAAGGCTTCTTGCATTAAATGCAAGCCTATAGGTTTGTCTGTGGGTTGAGGAAGACTAAATAGATATGGTGATGAAACATGGACTTGAGGAGCTTCATAAAAAAAAATTATACCTCAAAATATGATTCAATAAGTATAAAGAGATATATGAAACAAAAATGAGCATTATAATGGTTAAAGAGACTCAAACATCTACTTGCAAGATAGTGTTAAGAAAGTAGACTATGGAGGGTATGAATGTGTATGGGACTTATGATATGATAAACATTTAGGAACATATATATGATCATGAATTAGGATAATATGTCATTCATGTTTCCACTATTTTCTAGATAATATCAAATAAGTATAAACATCTCTAGGACCTAGCTCAACCACCTACAGGTAGGCATGAGAGTTACATGTATGCAAGTAGAGATATAAGGTTTGGGAAAGTTTTAAATTTTATAAATATAATAAATAAACACTTAATACATTATTAAATAAATTTTAATTCTCATTCACTTGTATAGTAACTCTAAATCAATAAGGTCACCGTCAAAACACCAATTGGTCACCTATAGGCCTACTTGAATTATTATTGTTGGTTTGCAAACTTGTAAGGTATATGTAATGTATAATATTAGAATTGATTTTTAAGGAATTTTAAATATAAAATAGGTCATTTTAGATCATATAATACTAAATTTAGGATTATAAAAAAGTGATCAAACTAATATGTACCTGACCCTTGCATATACTCAGTCTTGTACTCTCTTAAGCTTGTCTGCCTAGTCAAGTAAAAGATTCATGTTTAAATTGAGAGATAATGAGGTTTGATGGCCACATAAAGATTAAAATGGATTAATAAAAATTTTGTATACCCATTAAACATCCCAAATCTACCTATTTTATCCATTTAAGATAAAGATCTCAAATGCATATTTATAGGTAGACTAAGGAGTCAAGTTGCCTTTCAAATTTGTAATGAGGGAGACAATATGGATTAAGAGTGATGTTTTGGTTTAAAAATATTATCATTAAAGTGTTAATTAATTCATGGATAATGTTTTAAATCTATTTTTATGTTGTGAAGTGAATAAAAGAGTTGATAACTAAATTAACATCACACATGCCTATATAATAATTTTGAGTAGAATTGGGTACCTTTTTATGATGAAAAAGTAATGGAAAGACTTGATATGGTTTTATAATTTCTTATTAACTATGGAAAAATATTTTAGAATCATAAAATAGGTAATAAAACACTAAATATCTTACATAAGGACAAAACTAGGTCATTAGGGCTAGGAAAGCCTAATTATAGTCAAACCCTTATGACAAATAGGGCATGTTGAAGTGTATTTTAAAGGACACTGCTCATTAAATATCATGGATAGGAAAATTATAGGTTTTATTAGACCCATATATGGTTAAGCCAAAAAATATTAAACATCTTAAGGGTTTTTAGAGCTTTACACTTACTCGGTCTCTCACACAGTTTACGATGTTTAAGAGACCACCTTTGATAAGATCATAACTCCTTAGAGGAGTTACATGGGAATAGATGAACTTTGGATATGTAGAAGGGGGTATCCTACCCAAAACTAAGGGTACTATTTATTTTGGTAAGCCCCATAAGTCTATAAATAATCTATAAGATAGATGGCTACCATAAAAACCTTGTTTTACACCACCATATATAACTTGAGAGGACTCAGTTTGATGCTTCAAAGTTGCAATAATATTTGCATGTGGTGTGAATCTATTAGAAATGTAATAGTATCTATTTGGGATAAATACTTATTTAATTTGTTTAAGGTTTTAATTTATTACCTTTATGAACCATCTTTAAGATGGTAGACATGTTTGAAACTACCTACACCCTATCAATGACCTAATGAGAGAGAAAAAGAGATAAATGACTTCAAATAGACTTTTTAGATAGTAAATGACAAGATTGACCTTAATATCTCACATGGGCACCAATACAAGATACTTTTTGACACATGTGAAGTACAAGATGTATGGATTAAGCCTATAAATGACTGTTATAGGCCTAAAAAGGGTTGTTTTGGGAGTTTTCTCTTGAATTTGAATTAGGGAAGGCCTAATAAGGTCTAATAAATCTATCTAAACTTGAAGAATGTATAATAACATGTTATATAACTTTAATATGATTTTAACTTGTAATAATACAAAATTTGTAACTTGAAGAGAGGAAGTAGTGGTAGTTTCATGTTGTGATCTAGGAATTTGACTCAAGAGAGGATGGTTAGTATGGTGTTAGTTCCAAAATGAAAACAAAGTGAATTAAACACACTAATAGCATAACATATCTAGGCCTATACACTAGGGAGATCTTATTTAACAAAAGAAAATGATAAACACAACTAAAAAGTAAGGAATTAAAACACAATAATTCCTTTCACCTTCCTTGGATGCTCCAAATGCCTT
Source organism: Torreya grandis (assembly GCA_037957365.1). Taxonomy (NCBI): domain Eukaryota; kingdom Viridiplantae; phylum Streptophyta; class Pinopsida; order Cupressales; family Taxaceae; genus Torreya; species Torreya grandis. The sequence goes on along the minus strand of JARHVA010003560.1, from coordinate 970,960 downwards.
TGTAATGGTGGCTTGCTCAGCTTGTGCTTCAAGAGATATTCTTCAATGGAGTGTGGCTACCTTTATCTCATCTTGGCACATTTAGCTTATGGCTTGGATTGTATTGGAATTAATTTGGCATTATAACACTAGTTTCATGAAGCTTTTGGAACCAATCTTACATTATAAATTTACACTAATTAAGCTTATAAATCATGTTGTGAGGCCTCTTATTTATAGATTTTTGGATTTGATCATAATCAACCTCAACCATCTATATCAAGATTAAGATGTGTGGTTGAGGATTAATTCATTTTTTGTAATTAATTTTTTAATTATCCTCATCATGCCATTGAAATAATGGGCAATTAAGAGGCATGGAAGGCATTGATGAGGCATGGGAGGCATGAATCCAGATATTTGTGGCATTTAGGGCCTAGGAATATCTTTCCAAGATATGAGGTCACTTGATGATGTAGATATTCAATATTCATTTCCAAAATAAAGTATTCAACAAGTATCCATGGAATTCTTGATTAGGCCTTGATTTGGGGTTAGTTAGCTCTTAAGCATGATTAAGCACATTATGCAAAATTTACCCAAATTGATTAGAATGCCTTGTTATTAGTCTTAAATTTGACTAGATTATAATTAGAAGTCATTGCCATATGCATTAGAACTATATTCCAATTTAGGATTTTACCAACAAAAAATAACAAAGGCATGAGTCTTGTGCAAAATATTTGATAAGAAAGAGTAGTCTAGAGCATGTAGGTGTAAATTTAGCATTTTGACTTGAAATGGATTGATCAAAGTTAGCTAGCCCATAAATTTCATTACCCCATTTAGTGATACCTTGGCTAAAATCAGCACTTGAATATGTTAGTTTCACATCATTTTACATGTTTTAGTGCTTTTAGGCCAAATTCTGCATTTTAAATGGAAGCTAGCCAAAAGCTTGATTGGAGGTTATCAATAGCTAATTTTAGGTGTCTACAGTTTTCCCTTGTTTGGGAAGGCATTGCAAGCTATAATCACATTAACATCTTCTCAAATAATGAAAAGGTCTCATATACCTACAACTATAATGATGATAAACTAACTCTATGATGCTCCTTCGAGGGAATGGTTGGTACAAGCAGGTTAGGAAATAATCACTCAAAAAGAAAGAATAAAAATGAGGGACCAAAGAAAGGAAATATGATGGGGTGAAAACACAATTATATTGAAAAAGTAGTCAAAATCATTGAGAATGAAAGTGGGATAGTGTACAATGGTTTGCCCAAAGGTAGTTATAAGCATTATACCCTGATAGTGGTAACATGGTATGATAACACAATGATTTGCCCAAAGGTGGTTGTAATCATTGAGAAGATGGAGATACCCTAGTTAGGATAGACAAATAGGATAATAACATGCCCCTGTATTGGCAGAAAAAGTAAAATTATGACAACATAATGATTTGCCCAAAGGTGGTTATAATCATTGAGAAGTATAGGTGGGACAATATGCAATGATTTTCCCATAGGCAATTATAATCATTAGACCTTGATTATGGAAAACATGATAAACTTGGCCGAGGATGATGACAAATTAACACAAAGGGTAATGATGAATTGGAACAAACTAGTAGTAGGGAGATGCTCATCTAAACTAATAAAGGTTGAAATTCTTTCATGGTTAATTACTCTATTTTGGATATGATTGGGAGTGGAGTCAGGATGTTAGTGCCAAAGAGATGCTACCATTGTTTAATATACTTCTTGAATCTTAGGTTTGTTGTATCATGTGTCAGTAGGCATCATGATATAAAATCATGAGGACTTGGCTGAAATATGCATGAGGACTGACTCCTGTAATCCAATACCCAATATAAAATAATGCACTAATGATAGAAACCATGATGGAAATGTAAACATATGAATATGGATGGATTCAAGTGTAAGTTTGGGAAAGGAATCACCCAATGAACATACATAAATTAAATTAGGATAACAGTGCTTAAAAGTAAACAAATAGGTAGATAAATAAAAAAATAAAATAAGTAGAAGCAAACAAACAAATAACACAAGAAAAACCCTATAAACATTACCCCAATAAAATAGTGATAACTTAACAAATGAATTAAATGGGGGAATAGAAGAAAAGGAAGGGGGTGGCTGAGCTATCTCCATATGCACTAAGCAAGATAATGCTTACTACATAGTTCCATGGATGTAGTATCCAATAAAAAACTTTAGGCCAAATGTAGTTCTCCTAGGGAATGGGAAGAATGTGATAAATGAGGAAAAAAATAGAATGGATGTGATAGAATAATAGGAATGATCTCTCAAAATGGCAAGTGTGTGAGAGAAAAGGCCAAAAAATATGGAGAAACTAAGTGACAAATGAGTTTTTTGTAACTTAATAAGGGTTTCTATAATCCTTAAGGAAAATAAGTGGTCAATGTTTTTGCTCTTTTCTAATAATTTTCAAATGTTTTTGGAAGTGTTTTGAAGTGTCACAACTCAATTGAGAATGAAAAGACACTTAATGGTTTAAATGCACAAAATTGTGAGAGCATTAATACTTACGTTACTCATAAAATAGAAAGAGCATGACTTAGGTTGCTCACAAAATGGTGAGAGCATTAAAACTTAGATTACTCACAAAATGTCAAGAGCATTGTGTAGGTTACTCATAAAATGGTGAGAACATTGCTTAGGTTACTCACAAAATGACAAGAGCATGGATTAGGTTACTCAAAAAATGGTGAGAGCATGGGGAAAAGGGTGATTGAGCTGACCTCAACAAGTATTGAGCATTGCCTACATTGTCCCAAAGTAGGACCTCAAGTCACTATAGTTATGCCCTTACAATAGTGGAATTTGACTAGTGCAGTAGCCAATTCAAAAAAAATAGGCATAGTTGGTAAAAAGACACATTATGGCATAGGAAGTGGCAAGTTGGTATGTCAAGACTTAGTGTTGCCACTAGTTTGTCCATGGGCAGTTATAACTAGGACATAATGACATAGATCAATGGTACTAATTTACCCAAAGTTTGTTATAATTAGTAACAGACTAGTGGTAAGAAAAGACTAACAAATGAAGGATGTAACAATTGAAAATTTTGTCACACTATCCCAAAATATGATCTCTATCTAAAGTTATTGAACAAACTAATGAATTGATAAGATACCTTGATGCTAAAACTATGTAATGAATGATAAAAACCAAGGTCAAATGGGATAGATTTTTAGAACACACTAGGTTGATAGATTTTAAGAGAAAAGTGGATATGGAAAAGAGTATGGATAAGAATGGTATGTGTATAAAGAAGAATAGTGACAAAAAGGCATAACTAAAATGGTCCTTATAGATAATACACCTTAACATTCAAGCATTATACCACTTGTGATGAATAATATTCATTGGCTCTAAAAATTCATTGCCATCTAGTGTGGCAAGCCTATATGCTCCTGATCCTTAATCTATAGTGATGATGAAAGGCCTTATCTAGTTTAGTTTAAATTTCCTTTTATGTTTCTTCTCAACCATGGTATTATTTTAGTTTTCTTTGAGAACAAGATCACCAAGTTCAAATGTTTGATACTTCACATGCCAATTATAGTGGCCTTTGAGTCAATTCTGGTATGCTTGAATATTATTGAGTGCAACCATGCATTTTTCATCAAGTAGATCCAGATCTTGTAGGCAAGCTACTTGATAGTCATGATCATCTAGGACATGCTTAAAAGAGATGCCTAGTGAAGGAAATTTGACCTCAATGGTAAGGATGGCTTTAGTACCATAAACAAGTGAATATAGAGTTTCTCTTATGGGAGTATGATGATTGGTATGGTATTCCCAAATGGCAAGGAATATCTAGAGGTGCCAATCATGACCAACATCATTGATAATGTTAACAATGGTTTTGTTGGATGCCTTAGCCTAGCCATTACCTTGAGGGTAATATGTTGTAGAAAAGTGTTATGTGATGTTCTATTTAGTACATAACTAGTCTATATATTTATTCTAGAATGATCCTCCATTATTGGATATAATGTCAGAGGGGATACCACAGTGGCAGATGATATGGTTGAAGATGAATTTGGAAACTTGCTTTCCAATCATGTAAGTGAGGGGTATAGCTTCAACCCACTTAGTGAAATATTCAGTGGAGGTAAGGATATTCTTATGGCCATTAGATGAAGTGGGGTTAATATTCCCAATGAGGTCAAGTCTTTATGTAGAAAATGGCCATGGTGTCAACATCAATTTTAGAGCTTTCATTGGGCCATGAATAAAATTAGCATGCCATTGACATTTATCACATTACTTTACATATACAGTGGCATTTAAATCCATTATGGGCCAATAATAACCAATATGAAAGAGATTTTTAGATATGATTGCCTCGCTAGAATGGGCTCTACATACTCTTTTGTGAACTTATCTTAACGCTAATGTAGACTCTACCAAAGTTAAACAATGAATCAAAGTTACATCAAAACTACGATGGTAAAGAGTGGATCCAAGTAAAGTATAATGAGTGGAATGATGAATGAAGGCTTTGGTTTATTTTTGAGATAGGTTAGGTGGCAAAACTTGGTCATGAAGGTAGTTGTAAAAGTCTGAGTACCAAATATAATTAGGACTAATAATATCAAAAATCATGGCAATGATTAATGGTCCATGAGTTGGTGCTGATAAATTCTTGATGAATAATTGATGCTCTCTAGCTTTATCTATTTATTAAATTAGAGAGCCAACAGTAGCCATGGCATCTACAATCATGTTACTAGCCCTTGGTATGTTCTAAAATTGAATGTTGGTAATTTGATTTTTAAGAGCGTCAACCATGGCTTTATATGGAACTAGCTTATCATCTTTGGTCTAAAAATGATATGTGACCTGATTAATAATTAACTGAGAATCACCATAAAATTGAAGATGATATATATTCCAATGCACTACTTTTTGAAGTCCTAAAACAAGTGCTTCATACTCATCCATGTTATTTGTACAAGGAAATCTAATTCTAAATGATTTAGGGATCATATCCCCCTATGGTCTAATAAACAATATGCCTACCCCCGATCCATGTGCAGTGAATGAACCATCAAAATATAGTTTCTAGGGATGCTCCTTAGGGGGTGTATCAATAATGGTTATGATGGATTAATCAAGAAATGAAAACTTGAGTGGTTGTGTGTCCATGAGAGGTGCTTTAGCAAGTTGATCTACAAGAACTTGTCCCTTGATTATTTTTTGATTGACATACTCTATGTCAAACTCACTAAGAAGCATGATCCATTTAGCTAGTATGCCTTTAGAAGATATGCTAGATAGTAGATACTTGAGAAGATCTACTTTTAAAATGACCATGGTTTTATTATTAAAAATGTAATTACATAGTTTTTGAGCTACGAAAACCATGGCTAGACAAGCTTTTTCAATAGGTACAGAGTTATGTTCATATGTAACCAAGGTATGGCTTAGGTAGTAAATATCATGTTCCTTTCCATTGTCATAATGTTGAGCCAAGAGTACCCATAAAACATAATCAGTAGCTGATAGGTACAAAAATAAAAGTTAGAGAGTTGTTTTATCACCCATTATTAAAATGTTTTGCTTGCTAAGATCATGATCTATAACGTGGAATAGGCATTTTGGTTTAGGATTTATAATGAAGAACAACATAATAATGTATTTATAAATATTTAATATTGAAAAATTGATCAAAAAATATATTAAAAAAAGAGGAAACCAAATTGGGGATTTTTTCAAATAGTTTTCATTCAAGATAGATGTAAGTAAAACTACAAAAATAAAAGATGTTACAATAAATTTGGAAAATTGTTTTACATTTAAGTTATGATGGAAGTAAACCTAGAAACGATATGGGCTTTTATATTTTTTATGTTTTTTCATGGGTTTTTATTCCTATGGTATACTTCCTAAAATATTTTTAAAGTTTATTTAGTGTTTTAATAAAATAGGTGGATTGTCAAGATAATTTTTAAATTGTTGAAAAGTTGTTTGGAAGTGATCATCCCAGTGAAATAAAACTCCTTTCTTCAAAAGTTACATAAATGGATGGCACTTGTCTGCTAACTGAGAGATGAAGCATCGGATGGATTAGATCTTACCCTACAAACTATGACGTTACTTCAGATTAGTTGGTGGTGGCATCTCAATTATAGCATAGACTTTAGCTAGATCAAATTCAATATCTCTATGAGACATGATGAAGCCACATAATTTACTTGAAGTTACAACAAACACATATTTCTTTAGATTTAGTCTGACTTTTTACTCTCATAGTCTTTTAAATATCTTATATAGAACTACTAGATGGTTTAATCTAGTCTTATATTTTCTCAATATGTCATCCACATAGTCTTCAACAATATTGTGTATCATATCATGGAATATGATAGTCATAGATCTTTGATATGTAGATCCCACATTTTTAAGGCCAAATGGCATCACTTGATAACAAAATGTTCCCCATGGAGTGGTGAACATTATTTTATGCTAATCTTTTGGCACTATTCTAATCTGATTTTATCTTGAAAAGCCATCCATGAGTGAAAGCATTTCATAACCTATCATGGAGTCGATGATCATGTCGATATTAGGTAATGAAAAATCATCTTTAGGATAAGATTTGTTGATGTCTCAAAAATTAGTACAAATTTTGATTCCTTCAAGCTTTTTGCTAATAGGTACAATATTAGAGATCCATTTAGAGTAGTCAATGGATTAGATACATCCTTCTTCTAAGAGTTTTTCAAACTCTTTCTTTACCAATAAAATAATATGAAGATGCATCTTATGTATCTTTTGTTGTACCAATTTGGCATCAGGATTAACCAAAAGGTGGTGTAGAACCAAGGTGGGGTCTAATCCTAGCATGTCAGAATAGGCCCATCCAAATATATCCAAAAACTCTCTTAATAGAACCATAAAAATATCACGTTCCTCCTCAGTGAGAGATGCACCTAATTTTATCAATTTTAGGTCTAATAGAGTCTTGATATTTACCTATATTATATCTTTGACTAGGAGGGTTGAACCATCTTATAGTATAGTAGGCAGTGACTTGAACTATTGAACTATGTTAGGGTCCTTTATTAGGACTTGATCTTCAACATCTCTTAGGCATGATGAATCTAAGTCTCCTAATGGGATATTTGGCCATGTAACAAAAATAGTTTAAAATTCATGGAAAATTTGATCAAATACTTGTTGCTCAAAATTAAACTTAGACTCGTAGGCTAGTTCATCGTTAGTGGTCTCCTAATCTAAATTCAAAGAAGAATGAACACCCCCATCTAATGGTTCCTGAAATAGGTTTTCACAACTAGACTAGCCTTTATCTTTACTTTTTCCCTAGTTAGAAAGTGCCTCAAAGAGGTGTTCACTTTGGGACCTCAATGTTTTTTTTTTTGTTTTTGCCTAAAGGTGTTCACTCATTCTCAAAAATAGGCTGTAGGATCCAATGTGATTGAGAATCTTGATTTGTGATCTCCCATCATAACATTGTCTATAAGGCCTAAGAAATCACATAATGCCTCTTCAATATATAACTCATCAATCAACAGACTGGATTCTTGATGGTCCCAATCTATTAGTTGGGGATAATATAATGGCAATGGATTGTGATGAATGGCTTGGGTAAGGGTAAAAATGGCATTGTTATCAAATAGTTTAGTTTTAGCTAGGTTATTAAAGGTGAGGCTATGATCAGACTTTGCTTTGCTATCATCATCATCATCATCACTAGTCGCTAGTGATGGAGTTTGAATAAGATATATGGGGTCACCCCCAAGCAGTTTAAATCCAAGTCCATAAGGTCTTTCATATTTAGTCATGGAAATTGGCTCAATGGTCCTTGCTAATTCGGTTTAGGGCCTATTCCTTTATATTTGTGATGCTCCATGATCCTATTAGGAATAGGATACTTGGAAATTTTATAACAGTCAGCTTGGTTGTCATTATATAACCATGATTAATCCCCTTCAAGAGGATCAGGTCCTAGGACAAATGCTAGTACAAATGTGATAGGTCCCTTATCTTTGTTCTTTCATTACCAATGCATATGTGGGATGACCTTAGGTCACCCAAAGGTTTTCAAATTCTGAGGAAGATTGGCAATGTGAAATGTGTCATGGATCACATATTCTCCTAGTCCATTATCTAAAATGGTGAAATTATTAGAAGCTTTAGGAGGTGGCATGTGGGAAAAGAGGGTCAGGTCCTAGGCCAAATGTTAGTACAAATGTGACAGGTCCCTTATCTTTGTTCTTTCATTACCAATGCATATGTGGGATGACATTAGGTCACCCAAAGTTTTTCAAATTTTGAGGAAGATTGGCAATGTGAAATGTGTCATGGGTCACATATTATCCTACTCTATTATCTAAAATGGTGAAATGATTAGAAGCTTTAAGAGGAGGCATGTGGGAAAAGGAATCCAAGGTATTAAGATCTATGAAATTATCTAGTGAAGGATTAATAAGTATAGCCTTTCCTTTATCCAACTTAGAACTTGGATTCATTCCATACTAATAATTATAGCTTTAAAACTTAGCCTTAAGATGCTTGCAGTGTTCATGTGGGTGTAAATCTCTTGGAATACTCACCTCCATCCCTGAGTGGGAAAACTTGATACATTAGTGCAGTGTTGATGGGACAACATGAATATCATGTAACCAAGGCCTGCCTAAAAGCATGTTGTATGATAACTCAAGATCCAACACATGGAAAAGTGTATCATGGGTTAAAGGCCCAATGATAACTAGGAAACTAATAGTGCCCTATGATTCTCTTTCTTGATTATCATAAGATTTGATAGTTATTATTTCTAGATGGAGATTTGTCATTATGTACCCAGGAAGATTAATGATCTTGATAGACACTATGTTGAGGCTATATCCATTGTCTATAAGGGCACACTATACTTTATGTCATCTAATACAAACTTCTACGTACAATGAGTTATTATGGAGTGGGACAAAGGAATACATATCACTTTGGTTGAATGTGATTTGTTGGGTTGGAGCTAAGTGTCCAACCAAAGCTTGAAATTTATTAAGGGATATGTCACTATCGATAGTGGATTGGGTCAAAAACTCATTCAACATGTTTTTATGGACTATTAATGTTCAAAATAAATCTAAGATAGAAATTTGTGCTGGTGTCTTTTACAATTGCTCCACAATATCAAACTTCTTGTCTTAGTTAGTACTGAATGGTTTATTTTGAGGCCAAATAGTTAGTTGGATGATAGGCAAAGTTGTAGATGGTTATGGGCCTATGATAGTAATCTTTAACCTCTAATTTATGATTTCATAATTAGGATTAAATACTAGATCATTATTACTAATTGATGTTGTAAATACTATGGGACTAGATAGGACAAGTATCAATTACTGATGCACTTGCATGTGGTCACATGGCAAGAATGAGTTATCACTATAAGATCAAAAAGTGGAATTCCTAGTTGGTTGGTTTGCTTGTATGCACTCCTAGGTCAAAGAAGGATTATCCATGTAATTTGGATAGACAATATTGTTTAGCAATGGTCTAGGTTGATTAGTGTTTGGTCTAAGCTTAATGGAAATGGTATTAATGTTACCCCATGGAATATTACCTACAACCCTATTGTTGTCATGTGTAACTACATGGTAGGTTTGTTGGTTGTTACCATTCTGACATTGGTTTTATCCATTATTTTCTCATTGTGGATTCTGCTATTGATTTTGTTGATTCTATTGGTTTGGCCTTTGAGTTTGATACTACTAATTTTTCTACTACACTAGCCATTATTATTATTATTTACCATTCTACTGTTGTTGATTGTTCTGTTAGGAAAAGGGTTTTTGATAGATCTCAAGAGTTTGATTGGAAGTGGAAGCACCATTTTCCAGTTTTATCTCCCCATTATTCAACATATTTTCAATTAAATGCTTGATTTGGACACATCTTCATAGATTATGCCCATTGACTCGAAGATAGTCACAAAATTCATTTTCATGATGCCAATAAAGGTAAGGAATGCCTTGCAGATAATATTTTGGTATGGGCCAACCAATCAAATTAATGACAACAAGCTTGTGAAATATGGACTCAATAGGTTCTCCTAGGTCTAAAGACATGACGTGTAGGGACAGTTCATTTAAGAGGGGTTTGTAATGGTAAAGGTTGTTGTATTTGTTATGAAAGTCTTGGTTGTTACACTTGTGGGATTGGTTAGAAAGGTTTTTGGGTAGGAGTAAGTTGAAAGGGTGGTGTAGATGATGTCTTCATATTTTATACATGATGAGATTTGGTTACTCCATTTCCCACAACATTCCTATTGTGGTTGAATTACTTTGGTCTTTCATGATTATTGGCATGTGCCAGATGCAATGCTTGCACTTGATTAAGATGTTATTGTTGGCTATTTCACTAATTGGTAGAATTAATTTTGATGAATCCTTTATTGATGAGCACTCAATTTATCAACAAACCTTTATCAATTATCTCCTTGAATGTATATGCGCATTGTAGTTCGATAGGCTATCTCACTATGCATTTTTTTGTAAACACAGTGGCTAATTGTTTATCTAGTAAAATTTGGGTGAAATGGCTTGAAAAGGCTCTCCATCATTTTAAATAAATTTTAAAACTCTCTCCATATTTATTTTTTGCTTGCGTCAGGTCCACTAATGAAATCTCATGCTCGAGATTATAGGAAAAGTGTTGTACAAATTTATTGAAAAGATCATCAAAGTCTATTAATGAATTCTTGGGCAAATTTAAAAACCAATCCAAGGCTTATCTAGCCCAGCTCCTTGGAAAAAATATCAAAAGGTATACATCACTATACGCCATTGATTGACATGAAATAAATAATTAGATCAAATGAGCCTTTGGGTCACCATTCCCTTTGTATTTATCAAATTTTAGTGGTTCATATCCTAGAGGAAATGGCATATGTAAATACTCCATATTGAATGAATAGGAACATACATCATCCAATTTGAAAATTTTCATTTGCTTCCCCACCTAAATAGTAGCAATTACATCCTTCATTTGTTATAATTCTTGGGATAAGAAACTAGATAGAATATTGGTTTGAGGGAGAATATTGGTTTGGATAGATGGTTGGGAGGTCACAAGTAGAACACTTTGACCAAGGTATGATGGAGAAACCTATTGGGGTAGATTGGTTTGGGTAAGGAATGGACTAGGAATATGTATATGTGGATTGGGATGTACTTGAAATTGCACATTTGGTTACATGATATTCTGGTTCAAGTTAGCGATAAAGGTTTGACCTAGTGGATTTTGTGGTTGGGATGGAGGGATATAGCTATACTGTGTATATTGTGGTTAAAAAGGGACATGCCACCAACTAATCAAACCTTGTTGTTGAGTAGGAACTTATGGACCAAGACCTTGTCTCTAAATTCATGGCACATTTTGAACCAATCGTTGTCTAGTAGGTACTTGAGAAACATGAGGAATTCATTATTGCATGAATCCTTATGAGGAAATGAAAGTAGGTTATAGATTCAACATCTATCATTTACCAATATTTACATGTTTTTTATTATTCATTACTAGGTTTTGGACTGGTATATTATTCTATGGCTGAAGAGCTATGTTTGTCATTACCTAGTGAGGAGGAACATTAATTGCCCCTAATTTAGGTGGCAATGTATTCATATTCTATTGTGTTGATACACTAAATTGCATATACTATTGTAGAATACCACTCATTACTTATCGAGGGGGAGTAGGATTCATCACATTATATCATTGAGGCATAACATTAGCCATTGTTTGATTATCTAATCCTATATGTTGTATACTTGAGGAAGCAGTTGGTTGAGGCTGGGGTATAAAAAGTATTATCCCTTAGTGTGATGATCTACTCATGGGGTTAACTATAAGCACACATTATTGGCTAGTTATTTATGCATTAATACCACTTGGATCAAGATTGGACATTGTTTACACATTGTCCACTATATTTGGCTCACTATTTAGTGTAGAAGTTGAAGAAACTTCTTCAATAACTAGCATATGTATCAAGTTATCTATAGAACTAGTTGTAAAAATGGGTTAGAACTTATATTTTCTTGTCCAGTTAATTCCATCAACACTCTTGTTGAAGTAACTTGGTCAATGAGAAGCTTACCATTTTCATCTAATTAAAATCATTTGCTAAATTTAGATATGTTGTCTGCATTTCATTAAAGTGATCTTCCATGATGTTTTTTCCTCAATTGGATATATTAGGGTCTTGGTATGTTGTTTGGAATAGAGCCATATGATTTATAGAAGAATCTTATTGATCATAAATGATATTGTGGGACACTCTTATTAGACTTGGTAAATTTTCATGAGAGAATTTTGATAGAAACTTAGCCCCTATCTCTATGGCCCTAACCAAAATCTCATCTTTTTTCTCTAACAAATGTATCTCAAAAAAAAAGGGATCATATGTAGAAAATGTATTGGTAGAGTATGACTTTTGAAGTATTAGCTCATCCACTATAGGTATTATAGCTAGGTATTACATGGTTTGTTATTGGTCCTATTATGAATACGGTGATTTATTAACTAGATAGTTAGCTAATGGATCTTGGATTTTTGCCCCTAATTGAGTATTATAAGAGGGATATGAATCCATCTCATAAGCAATGTTATCCATATAGGGGTCTTGCACCATTTCTTCCTACACAACTACATTACTAATCTTTGGATTATACATGAATCCACTACAAGTATAGGAGTAAATATTGGGATCTATAGTCAATGATTTGTGATAAAAGGTCAAAGAGTTCTACAAATTCTAAAAAGGATAGAATTTAAAACAAATGATGCCTTCAACTTCGTCTAGATTTGTCAAAAAGGATCAAAAGGTTTATGAAAAGATTTGTGAGGAAACAATATAGCGTAAAATATCTAAAATTTCATTATTCACATAAAGGTAATCAAGTAAATGGATCAAAAAATCAAAAAGCCAAACTCTAAGGTTGAGGTGTTTCAAATCAGTCTAATCTAGGAATTTAAAAGTTGCTAGGTATTTTGGCCAAATGTGGCATCAAAAGCTAGGCTCAAATAAGGCATGTGCTAGGAATCTTGGCCAAATGACATCAAAATATAGACTTTGAAAAATAGATGAAATTTTTAATCTAATGGATTTGAAACACTTCTAATAAACACTAGGCATTCGATTCTTGGACATGAACTTGGTCAACTAGGTATAAGGTATGAAACAAAAGGCACTTTTAACAATAGTTTATTTTCTCCTAAATAATGGTATAAAAATTAGTTCCTTTGACAAAAAAGATAGACAAATGTGAATAGTATAAATGTGCTTTAGACAAAGGATCAAAAGTAAAGTCTGAACATGTAGAAACATATTTGAAATTCTATGCAAAAGGGGATATGAAACAAAGTTTGAAATGATTTGGGTAGTGTAACAATGCTATACTATCCAAAAGGTATGATAAAAAAGTTTGTTTCAAAGACTCTCTAAGGAAAAGACATTTTTCCATAATTTTGACATCATAACACTACCTTTCTTGACTCAAAATGTTGTGGTATATAGACTTAAAGTGAAAGTGTTTAGCAAAATTTTTTTAAGTCTATCAAGTGAGAATAATGATTATGAGTCTTAAATGACCTTTGAACTAAATTGTAAATTAAACCTAAGTTCCCTCAAGTTTAGTGTAAATGGTGAACCCACTTAACACATGAACCCTATGAACTTTTAAAGGTGTATTTTTGAATTTAAATTATAAGTGGAAGACTGAAACAACTTTGGTAAAGGTCTAGACTCAATTGGGAAGAATAACTATGCCAAAGTGGATGATATGACTGTCAATATTTTGATGAACTTTTGAACAAGACAAATGGATGATCTCATGTGAGAAGCATAATGCCTCTTTATTCAAATGAAAAATTAGACTATGTGTTTGGTTTGGATTATTTGTTTACACCAAGTTTTGAATCCAAACAAGTCTTTAATCTAGGACAAGACCAACTAATTAATCACCCTTAGATCCTAAACTGACAAGGTTTCTTGGTATTTTTGGAATATATCAATATACATCATTTGAGATTATTTTAAGTGTTCATCCAAAATTAAATACACATTATATAGTAGGGTTTTTACACCCCCCCTTCTCTCAAATGATAGTACTATGACATGGACCTTGAGGCACACCTTGCACCAATAATACTTTCCTAACAAGTAGGTATTTATCTAAAATATAACAAGTTTCCAAATGATCTAGGGGAATGAATTTCATAATGAATTTCACACCAAATAATTTAAAATAAAATCACAGATTTTTGTTTTGTATCACTCAACTTGTTATAAAAAGGTCTAGTCCTTTTTTCAACCACTACATTCTACTATTTGCTCAGTGTAGTGTGATGTCCAAAGTGCCACTACATCTCATGTTGAACTATAAAAGAGTCAAATGAAGTCAATGATAGGAGATGAAACCCTAGGTCAAAGCTTCCATAAAGAACTTATGGGAGGTGATGAAGTCCCCCTCATAATCCAAGATGCATAAAAAAATAAATCATGAAAGTAGAAAGAATTTAGGGTCATTTTCAAGATCACCCAAACTTTAATGAGTTTTTGGGGAGTGCTTTAGACAACTTTCTTTCTAAGCCTTAAACTAGGCTACTTGCAATAAGAATGGTTCTTTTGATTCCAAGGGTTCCCTATAGGGGACACATAGAAGAACATACATGTAACATTCCTCTTTTTTCCTAAAAAAATCTAATTAAAAAACTATTACAAAAGATAATTGACAATTGTGTTCAATTTTAAAACCCAAATGAAATGTTTGGTGGTGTTTGTTTGACCCCTTGGTCTTAGTTGCAAACTTTGGAAAACATTCACCAAAACATCTAAAAATTCTTTGTTAAACACCAAAACAAAGTTCCTAATCAAATTTTAAGCATGCAAAAGTGATTTAAACATGTTTTTAGCAAATATCCCACTTGATCTTACATCAAAATTGTTAGCATGTCCTTTAGCTTTGAATATCTTTTGAGTTTAAAACAATAAACTTTGGAAAAAGAGGTTGTGGGTTTGTGTTTTTTGAAAAACATAGTGTCTAATGTCAGTCAATACCACTGACATCAGTTACAACCAATCAAGATCTAACTGATGTCAATTTTGCTGATTGATGCTAGTTAAGCTAAGTAACTGATGTTAGTATTTATGCTGATGTCAGTTACTGTGTAAAAACTATGGCAACCAAAAGTGGCAAAATAAAGTTAGAAAATCAATTTTTAAGAGTTTTAAGAGCTCAAATAAGTATTTTAAAGTTTTAAAAGGATATCCTTCATGTGTAGGATGCATCTAGTCCCACCATGCATGCCATTATGTGATCTAGGAATTTGACTCAAGAGAGGATGGTTAGTATGGTATTATTTCCAAAATGAAAACAATGTAAACACACTAATAGCATAACATCTCTAGGCCTAGACACTAGGGAGAGCTTAATTAGAAAAATCAAATGACAACCACAACTAAAAAGCAAAGAATGAAAACATAAAATTTACTTTCACCTTCCTTGGATGCTCTAAATGCCTTTGTAATGGTGGCTTACTCAGCTTGTGCTTCAATAGGTCTTCTTAAATGAAGTGTGGCTACCATCATCTCCTCTTGGCACCTTTAGTTTGTGGCTTAGATTGGCTTGGAATCAATTTGGCATTATAACACTAGTTTCATGAAGCTTTTAGAACCAATCCTACAGTATAACATTGCACTAATTAAGCTTAGAAATGATGTTGGAGGCCTCCTATTTATAGAGTTTTAGATTTGATTAGAATCAACCTCAACCATCCATCTCAATATTGACATGTGTGGTTGAGGATTAATTATGTTTTTATAATTAATTTTGTAATTATCCTCATCATGCCATTGGAAGAAGGGGAAATTAAGAGGTATGGAGGGCATCATGGAAGGCATTCATGAGGCATGGGAGGCATGAATCTTGATATTTGTGGCATTTATGGCCTACGGATGTCTTCCCAAGAAATAAGGTCACTTAATGATGTAGATATTCAATATTCATTTACAAAAAAATTATTCAACAAGTCTCCATGGAATTTCTTGATTAGGCCTTGATTTTGGTTAATTAGCTCTTGAGCATGATTAAGCACATTATGCACAAATTACCAAAATTGATCAAAATGCCTTGTTATTGGTCCTAAATTTGACTATATTAGAATTGGAAGTCACTATCAAATGTATTGGAACCATATTCCCATCTAGGATGTTACCAACAATAAAGAACAAAGGCATGAGTCTTGTGCAAAATATTTGATAGGAAAGAGCAGTCTAGAGCACACAGATGCGAATTTGGCATTTTGACTTGAAATGGACTGATCAAAGTTAGCTAGCCCATAATTTTATTACCCCATTTAGTGATAACCTATATAAAATCATCACTTGAATATGTCAATTTCACATCATTTTGTGTGTTTTAGTTTTTTCAGGCCAAATTGTGCATTTTAGATGAAAACTAGCCAAAACCTTGATTGTAGGTTATCAACAACTAGTTTTAGGTGTCTACACATGTGAGATGAGTGAGGTGTCTCTTTATTATTCCAACTTCTCATGGGTTATCATCTAAAATATAAAGTGACACATGTTTAGGTATTTATTGGGACCATTTATAACCCCTATATTTTTGTAACTCACCTCATGAAGAGTTATATGTGTTCTTGACTCCTCTCCAATGTACCTTCTCTCTCTCTTCTCACCTTCTCTATATATATGGATTAATTTGACTTTAAAAAGGGACTTGATTTGAGTGATGGAAAAGCCATGGTTAGAGAAACACTTTTATTTTACATTTGGACTTGAATAAGATATATTTTTGCCTTATCATGTCTTATGTCTAGTATATATGTTTGGTTATTTGATGATTGATTAGTGACAAAAAATGATTCCTTTAATTTATCCTTTCTTATTTATCTCTATGAAAGTCAATTAACAATTTTTGGAATATTAGTGTATTATTCCTAATTTAGTTAAAGGGTCTAAGTAGCAAAATTAGTAAATAAGTATGCAATAATTAAGCTACTGATTTGTATAAATTTGATTACAATTTTAACTTTTCTAAAAATAGTAATACGGGATAGAAATTAAGACAACTATAAAGTGATTGAGATGGTTGAGACATAGTCTAAAATTCATTGTGCATGACTAGGACACTATCATAAATCTAGATCTAGCCTTCATTTTATGATTGGGTAGGAGTGTTAAAATAAGACACTAGTGTCACTAGTACTATAGTCCACTTCTACCACTATTGTCTAAGATACTTGAACTTTTTGTGTTTTGTTCATTGTGTCTATGTTACCCTTCTCATGAAGTTTTGACTACTAGATGTTCATGGAACTCCCTATATAACTAATTTAGTATTCAAACCCTATAATACATTATGCTTTGACAAACTTTGGGAAAGGGGGGGGGGTTAGTGTGCGTAAGATTAACTAAATGTGTATCCACACCCCTTTTGTGGGCACACTGCCTACATACCAATACTCTTAAGAGGGAACAACCCATAGGTAGTTCTCCCACTTGACGTGTTTTATGTAATAGTGTGTATGAATATGTAAATGCTAAAACTAGGTATGATTGAGGTGGCTAGGGACTGGTGTCAAGATTTGAATAAACTTGTAATAACATTGGTTGGTTATATGCAAAGAATAAGGAAGATTGTATTAGTAGTCTTTCTTGTGTAGTGATAATTGCCAACCCTCTCAAAAAGATATTTGAATGGGATTTTATAGGGATTTATTGGTCAAGGGTCAAATGTATTTAAATTAGGTTGACAATAAGGAGGCTAAGAACTAGAAGTAACTGACCATTGGGCCTAAAAATGGAGTTAGATAGGAGTCCTAAAATAGGACACTAATGGCACCAGTGTTGTAGTCCAAGTTGGGTGTTATTGTCCTTAGGTGATGGGACCTAAAGGGATGGATTTGTCATGGAAAGATTATTCTAGCTAAGTTGGGATTAGGTCTAGAAGACTATGAATGATTGGGAATCAGTGAAAATATGTCTATGAAGGTAATAAAATCAAGAGGGACCTATGGGTTGGGTGTCACAAGCCACACTGAAGTTACCAATTTTCACATTTTATATGACTACATTTTCCCCCTCTTTATTATAGTGATGCAGTAAAGCAAAATATTAGAATAAATGAAAAATAGAAAACATACCTAAACTTACATGCAAGGGTGAAGCTCATGAAGCTGTGTGATGTTGGATGTGCATAGAGAGATTATGATGTGAAGTTTGAATCTATAATAGAAAATAAAGATTAGATCAATTATTATTAGATATGTTATATCTAAAATAAGAACATACAAAGTTAGGTAAGAGAGAGAGGAAGATAAATGAATTAATACACCTCACCAAGTACATGAACCAATATAAAACCTATGTGGTTTGAGTAATGTTAGATAATGTTGAACCAAAAGTAATATCACGAATGAAGATAAGCGCTCAATTCCTCAAGAATGGCTTAAGAATGAAAAGGTTGTTCTTTTGGCTCCATCATCATCTACTAAGTGAATTTATCTGATAATTCATGTGTTAATCAATGTTTGGACTATGTGTCCATTCCCTCTAAGTATGTGGCTCAAAAATACAAATGCTAGCTAGTCTTTTGGCTCCATCATTGCCATGTGAAGTGAATATATGAAATAATACTAGTATGAAATGTGGGTTTTATGTAAAGGTTCCTAAATCTCATGAATGTATTATGATCTTATAATGTTGGAATGGATAACCAAATGTATGCTAGAAACTAGGCCACTCTTAGCCACTCTAAAATATGGAGATTAGGCTTGTATGAAATCCACTCCAAAAATGGTACACTAGGCTTAATGAAAGCCACTCTGAAATGTCGAAGTTATGATTGTATGAAATCCACTCCAAAATGATGTCAATGACCTACAAATGGAATAAGGCATGAAACTACTGAGAATGTTTGGGTAATACTAAACTCATAAATAAAAGAAAACAAATGTGTTATGCACATTTCCCCTAATCATTAGTGTCTAAAACATGGATTCTAATCTATAAGTTATACCAACTTCTATATCTAAGACTAGATGTGAAAGCCATCATACCACACATGATTCCCCTATATCTAGATTCTTTGAGCAAAAGTATACTGAAAACTATTGATTCTAAACTAGTCTAATTATGCAAAATTGTAGCTTAACCTAATTTTTTTTATCTACTTCTAGAAAGTCTAGTTTTTCTAATATTTAGACAATAGTGCCAAAAATAGACACTAGAGGGCCTAGTTATATATTACAATCTTGGTGTTATTGTCCTAGGCCAAATCTGATGACTGTTCTAAAATTTTCACTATCTACCTAGTCTGTTTTATCTAGTTTGGTGTTTGGTTGTTATTCTCAGTGTATTAAAAGCTAAATTTTTTACTATTAGGAGTTCTGATATCTATGGAAAAACCCTTGTTTGTTTCCCCCTCTTTTGAGGGTAGGAATGAAGACCCTACAATGATTTCCCTCAGAAGAAAGAAGCTTACAAGTGTGTTATGTTGTAAATATACATGATGTAGCAATGGTAATCAACAAGATAGCTTAAAATATATCATGGTTTGTAATGAGAGATTATTAGGTCAACAAGGGTATGCCTAGATAGATATAATAATGTAATCACATATGCAATGTACTAAATTAGAACTAGAAGTATGGTTAGTTGTTAGTTGTTAGTTGGTAAGGAGGGATGAAGCATGATGTCCATCATGGCATCCAAAAAATAAAGATAATACATGATGTGGATCATGGAATTGAAATACAATGAGAATAAAAGAAGCAACAAACACACAAGTCAAAAATCAAGAAGGATACAAGGGTGGCCAAGGGGCCAAGAAAATAAGGGACATCGGTGCATGTCACTCAAACTGGAAGGCAAACATATAAGGTATGTTTAAATTCCACATACACATACAATTAAAACAAGAAAGGTTGGTGTGAAAGCCATAATCACATATAAGAATACATGCAAAGGATATTCGCAAATGTCCTAAGGCGCATAAAATTCATATAAGCAAAGGACATTGGTGAATGTCCTAACACACATATAAAAGACAAATAGGAACTGAGAAATGTAAACAATCTAGCTACAATAAACAGGAAAGTAAAGAATGTATTAATTAGAAATACCATTTCATCTAACTAATCAAATCAAGAAATGAATGTATGCAAGACATGTTATTATAAGACTAGGTATATGTTAATAAATACACAAGTGATATTTACTAGTGAGTGTCAATAGAGTAATCTATGTAAGCTAGTAAATAATGTAGATCAACATGATAACTAGAGTGTGTGGTATAGGAATGACATAACCTAGATGGTGTAGTCATGTAGGAGATGCCTCTAGTGGGTATGTATATCGATGTATGTCTCGAATGTAGAAGTAGGATTCCCCTTCACTAGGTACAGTGAAGTAATCAAAGAGCTAGATGTCACTTCACACACTCAAATAAGTTCAAGTGAATCAAGATAATGTAGATAAATTGACATACAATAACATAGAATAACAATAGTAGTATAGATGTAAATCATGGATGATGCATACAATCAAATGTTTTTTGCAATTTTGAATTATTTGAATGTTTTTATATTTTTGAAAGTTTGTATTGTTTTTGGTATTTTTGTTTTTTTGAGATTTGAGCTATGTACAATCAATCATAGGAAGACTATGTATAATCAATCATAAGGAGACTATGTATAGGTAATAATGAGAAGATATGATACTAACTGATGAGTCTCATGGGATACTCCCTATCATGGTGTCCTATATCAAGGAGAAGAATCATGTTTGATCATGAAGCATGATGAAAATGATGGAAATGCTGAGACTATGGCTCTAAAAGCTATATATGTTTTAAATGATCTAAAATCTCTAAAGTAGAAACCAAATTTTGGGTCCTCCTATATCTTATAGAAGTGGATGCAAATGTAGGGCTCTTAGGGACCCATATGGTGGTAGGAGAAGATCCTTAAACATGTGCTCTATGTGTATACATATAAGATCTCAATTATAATTCATTGGGTGTGAACACTATAGCTGGAACCTATCTAGAATATTGAAGATATGGAGGTGTTTGAACTCTCTATGCTAGTGATGGATGCCTCAACTATGTCTGAATCAGAACTAGATGAGGAACTATAATTGGTGGCAAAACTAAAATTGGTGACTATATAATAGTAGATGGATCTAAAGTGGGGAGTGGTAACTCATATAGAAATCCATCAACTATAATAACTTGATTAGTGTGAATTAATATCATGCATCTATGAACTGTAAAAGGTACTACTCAATGTTTTTGAATCCATGGTTAACCAAGTAGCATATCAAAAACTCTACACTAAGAAAAATAGTGAATGGTGTGGCCACGCTTGTTAGACCAACCTATAGAGGAATTACAATATCATCCAATGAATTATGTATGTTCCCACTAAATCCAATAATAACTATGATCATGAGGGTAATATCCTATTCTAAATATCCCAAATGTTGTAATAATGTCATAGTGTACATGTTCACATTGGATCCATTGTCTATGAGAACACTATAAATACGATGATTATGAATGTAAGCTCTGATAAAGAGTGCATGATAATCTGAATCATCCTCAACTATCTCCTACTCTGAGAAGGAGATGGAAGGTCTAGCTGGAACTCTAGAATTATATACACCAATCATGTTACTCAAAGGATGTGACTCAATTGAAGGTGCCCTGTATGTATCTAGTGGCAAATGTGCATGATATGAATGGTGAACCCTTGATGTGTCCCCTATCTCTTATTTAGAATGCTATAGAAAGGGATCTAATAAGATTTTCAAAGCTTTATCTTGTGTTTGATTTTCTTGAGGAGGATCAATTGAACTTCTAAGATAAATATGATTTCCATCTATGAAATCCTATATCTTATGTCTCAAACTGATCAATCTATTTTTTATATGGCTTGGTGCCCTATAAAACTCACAAAATGCATGTTGATCATATTCCTATGGAAGAAGCTTTATTGGGTCAACTTCCTAAATAAGAAGGAGAGATATGATGTTACATTCCAATATCTATTTTAAAACTCTAGCTAGAAAAATTTGTAGATTGGTAAAGGTTCACCGACGAGGTGCTGATAAAACCACATGTTGAGAGGGCTCAGAAGATGCATTAACTATCAGTTGATTCTAAGTCTTGCTATCATAGACATTGACTTTGTATGGGACTTTTCTATTACTCTCATTTTTTTTAATGTGCTTGTGTACTTGAGTTTTCCCATTGAAATTAACCTAAATTCTCTTTCCTTTAGTGTGTGACACAATTCAATGAAGGAAGAGAATGTTTTGAACATGATTGATTCATGCAAAGAAGATAAGATACTCTATTTGAAGAGATCTTGTAACTCTTGATCAGCCATGGGGCTATTCATATTAGCAAATATAGTCTTATATCAAAGAACATAATCTATGAGATGCTCATTTGACCTTTGTTTCTATTGTGCAACTTGGGCATATGAAACCTTGTCACCAATGTTAATGCTAAAATGAACTAGGAACATGTTAACTAAAGGATTGAATGCATTAACCAACTAATTCAATAGATTGTAGAACTATTATAAATCATAATCCTTTAGGCTCCATGGAAATAGCTTGGTTAGTAACTAGTCATTTAGCACATAGTATAAACATGCTACATGAAAGGCTCTCAAATGTGTCTCTAGTTTACCCTTGTCATCATATATACTAAGTTTGGGTTTAACAAAACCTTGTGGAAAAGGTGTTAAAGCAATGTAATGTACTAATAGTGTATGAATTAGAATAAAATAATCCAAAGACTATGTAGGTATAGAGGCACCTTACTCAAGATGTAGCACCTTAGATTGAAGAGATCTTATCTCTTACACAAGGGTTGCCACATCAGGAGAAAAGATGTACTAGTTGTAGCTGGTGGTATAGAGGTAGGTTGGGTTGCGATAGAGGGTTGTTGAGACATATTTTCCCCCATAGTGTCATTTTCAACTAATTTATGTAAAGGAATGAAAGACTCAACTTGTTTAGCCTTTTTTTATTTCCATGATAAATTGTGAAATAAGAGTAAGATCTAGGGACTGGTCCTTGAGTCTTTCTCAAAAAAATTATAGGATCAAATCTTTGTTGAAGAAAAATTCATTTTTAATAATTAGTAGAAGTTGATAGAGAGTATGATGTGGTGGATCATGAAGATTGGTGTTTGTATCATCATTATTTTTCTCATATTATTCATCATCAAAGTTATCCTCATTGAAGTTGGTGTAATCTAGATGTGTAGGATTTATAGCTAAAACCTGATCTAGTTGTTTATCCATGGTATATGATCAAGTTAAAGAATTTGGTTGAATTTAGGAGGGTTACCACTAAGTCTTGCACTTCATCTCAAAGGAAGAGATGCAAGGATCTTATGTGTCATAAAGAAAACAACTTGGATAATAGAAAAAGGGATTAAATGGATGTAATTGAGACAAAGAACTAGAATATGCATATAAAGGATACAAAACTCACAAACATGTAAGGCGATACCTCAAGAAGCAATGGGACCTAGTATATGAAACTAGGGTTTGAAAGATGATTATTTTGAAAATTAATATGAAATTATGAAATTTAAATTGAATTTTTGAGTGAAATATGCAAGTAAGAAATCAAGAATTTATTAGAAAATTGGTGATTTAAAGAGACCTAGTAGATGTAACTAGGGTTTTGGAAAATAAATATTTTTGAAAATTACTATTGAATTTTGAATTTTAAGGTGAATTTCAATTTTCATATGCTGTTAAAAATTTATAAAATTATTGAGAAAATACTTGGACCTAGTATGGGCAACTAGGGTTTGAAGGAAAATTATTTTAAAACTATTACAAAATTTTAAAATTTAATTCTAATTTCTATTTTTTTATGTAGGTAAAAAATTAGAACAATATAAGAAAAATTAGTAGGAAATTTACATTAAGGTTTTTAGAGTTTTTATGTACAAAGTAAGTTAGGTTCACCAAATGATTTAACAATTTTGGGATTATTAGTGTATTATTCCTAATTTAGTTAAAGGGTAAGAGTAGTAAAATCAATAAATAAATATGCGATAATTAAGCTACTAATTTGTATAAATTTGATTGCAATTTTAGCCTTTATAAAATAGTAATAAGGGATAGAAAATAAGACTTAGCTAGAAACTAACTGAGATGGCTAAGATAGAGTATGAGATTCACTGTGTAGGACTAGGACACTATCGTAAATCAGGATCTAGCCTTCATTTTATGATTGGATAAGAGCATCAAAATAGGACACTAGTGGTACTACACTATAGTCCACTTCTACTGCTATTGTTTAGGAGACCTAATATTTTTAGGTTTTGTTTATTGTATATTTGTGACACTACCTATGAAGTTTAGACTATTGGATGTCTGCAAAACTCGTTGTAGAGCTGATTTAGTCTTCAAAATCTAGACTCCATTATACTTAGACAAACTTTGGAAAATAGGGGGGGTTAATGTGTGTAAGATTAAATGAACAAGTATCCACACCCCTTGTGTGGGTATGCTACCTACATACTAATACTTTGAAGAGGGATCAATCCATATGTAATTCTCCCACTTGATGTGCTTTGTACAATAGTGTGTATGAAGATGAAAATGCTAAAACTAGGTGTGCTTGAGGTGGCTAGGGACTAGTATTAGGATTTGAATAAGATTATAATAGTATTGGCTAGCTGTATGTAGAGAATAAGGAATATTTCCTTAATAGTCTTGCTTGTATTCTTGCTTACTTAGTGATAATTTCTAGCCCTCTCTAAAAGATCTTTGAAAGGGATTTTATAGGGATATATTGGTCAAGGGTCAAATGTATGTGTTAGGCTGACAAGGAGTATAAGAATTGTAAAGAACTACCTATTGGGGATAAAAATATACTTAGACAAGAGCATTGAAATAGGACACTAGTGGCACCAATGCTATAGTCCAAGTTGGGCACTATTGTCCTTAGCTGATGGGACTTAGGGAATGCATTTATAATGGAAAGAGCAATTTGGATGAACTAGGATTAGGTTTGGAAGGTTGTGGATGACTGAAAATTAGTGAAAATATGCCTATGAGAGTCATGAAAGTAAGTAGGAGGGACCTATGGGTTGGGTGTCACAAGCCACACTCAAGTTTCCAATTTTCACATTTTATATGACTACAACAAGTAATAATCATATTTATAGGTCATATAATTTGAATAGTATCTTTTGTGTTTAATAATTAACTCCTCCTTAGTGTATTTAGAGACCTATTGATTAGCTTTCTAGCTTATGTATCATGCACTAACCTCTATGTCAAATACTCATGCCTAAAGACTTCCTATTTGAGTAGTGCAATTGAATTCTATTGTAATTTATGTTTTTTAGTGTATGATATGTAGATGTAGGATCACATTTTATTGCATCACCACCTATTATAGTAGGTTTATCTCTCTTTCCATTTCAATTTGATCGAGTATATTATAATCCTAAGTGATTAGTCAAGGGGATCTATCCCTTTAACCTAAAGATTCACCTCTCCAATAGGTCACCCATAACCTTGAAGTGTTTCCATGTTACATCAAATTTAGAAGGATTGAACTATCTTCAAAAGGGTTAAAATTTTATTGATAATAGTAACACCATTATCCCTCTCTGATGAGTCTAAATGACCAAATATGATCTTCAGTAGATGGTGGTATTGTATAAGACAGTTATTTTTTTATGTTGAGAAAGAATGCCATCTAACATCCCATGGTGTGTGCACCTCAATCACTAATATACACCTTGATATATTTATTTCATCTATACAAAAACTCAATAAAGCCTTGATATATCAAAATCCAATCTAATTGTCATTATTATCTAGTAGGAATATCT